>LR539427.1:176334-197539 GCA_900536315.3 Caenorhabditis becei | reverse complement strand
AGGCGCAGGTCGTTCGGCACATGTTCGATCTTGCGAAATAGCACTAGATTTTAGGAGGGGTTGGAGCTGAAGATGGTGTCTCCTATTCTGTGGTAGAAACGTTGTCATATAAAAGTGTGAAGTTGAGAAGAATAAACTCTGGAAAGTTGTTACTTGAAACATTCAAAACCTTTTGAAGATGAACATGTTCCGATGAACACGTTTACATTTTTCAAACATACTAATTTGACGAAAAATATCACTGTCAAACAGTGCTTGCACAGTTTTTTTTGAATTGAGTTACCATTTTTCAAAGGTCACCTACTCAAAATTCCAAAAAAAAAACCCGGAAAAAACATTTGGTGTCTAGCCGGGACGTTCCGAAACCGGACATTTCAAAACGAAGTGAAAATGTTTATTTGACTTTTTTTGAAGTGTCAATAGTCCACAACTTTCACAGCCCCTGTAGTAAACCTAACAAAAAACTATAAAAATCACTGAATTTTCTAGTTCTTCAATTCTGACGATGTTTTGTCTTGTCCCTTCTCTTCGTGATTCATTGGATGACTTTCTTCCACCTTCCTTTCTTTGGGATTATCGAAACATTGATAAAAATTGGTGAAAGATCGAACATCTATCACAATCTCAATCCCTGCTCAATCGGTCTGCCAACAATCCACAAAAAAATATGACTCGTCCACACAGTCCCCACCCCCATTAGTCATCCGCAAAACGCGAAAAAACGTTGTCATTTCCGTGTTCTAATCAGTCACATTTACAGTTTTTCGTCGAGCTAGCTGGTAGTGCAATGGCTGATTCTTCGGCATTTCACAACTTCCAATTGGAGAATCCGAATGTCTCTTCGCAAGTTGCCCGTGTTCAGGCATTGAAGGAAACTCACCAAGTCAGTTTGAACAATGCCTGGAAAAGGTAAAACAAAATATTCAGACCGAAGAGGTATACCAATGTGACAAATGCTTCAAGAACTTTGTATCTCTGACCAGTGTACAGAAGCACACAAAGTAAGAACATTCATTCATTAAACGCATCCATACTCTTTTTCAGGTTTTGCAACACCAGCGACTTCCGTTGCCCAGAATGCGGACTCAAGTTCTTCAGTCTTGCTGCTGCCACACAACACTTTGAAATCCACAAAGGAACTCAGAAATTGAAGTGCGACCGCTGCGGGAAATGGTATTTCGAAGGAACTGACAGGAATAACCACGAGAGAGCGCATCGTCGGGAGTTTCAACATCAGTGCTCGATTTGTCACTCTGCATTCCGCGATTTGAATCAAAAGAAACTGCACGAGAACAAGAACCATACTGTCCACCGCTGGGAGTGTGCACATTGTGAGAAGTGGTTTATCGAATCGATTCATCTGACGAAACATTCCAAATGGGAGCATGGAAAGAGAAACTCGAACATCATGGGAACTGTGCATACGAAGAAGCTATCGCCACATCCCATTCATCCTGTTCCGGTGAGCTAACACAAACGGAGTGTAGTTTCACACCTAATATTTCAGGCAATCCATCATGCTCGGCAGGCAAATATGGTTGATCCTGCTATGCTCTCTCTCTACTCGAATTATTCTGTTCCGGTGAGCTGATCAGTCTACAAAGTATAACATAACTTTTCAGGCCCTCGATGGTGCTGCACACATTCCGTCTTTGCAACAAGATTCTGCTGAACTCTACACTCCAGTTTCCGACAATGACCGACCGCAGGTCACTGGAAACTACCCATCGATTTCAAACGAGTTGAGGGCCAGATGGAAGGCCGAAAACGCAAACTTCGAGAAGCGTATGGCTGAGGATGAAGCGAATTTGGAGAAACTGATGAAATCGTTCTCTCTGGTCAGTCGGTTTGATGAATTTTATTAATTTTTTATGGGATTCCAGCCTACTTCTTCGCAGTTTCTTCCGCCAAACATGGTCAACGAGTACGCCAACAGTTTCCAGCGTCATTCCGACATTGCGAAGGAGGATAACTACAGCGACAGCGCAAACCCGACAAACAACTCTACTTCTTCAAATTAGCAAATGATACTTTTTTTCTTTCGAATATTCCACTTTTATTCAGTAAATTCGCAATAAATTTTCGACATCTCTGATCCAATAAAACTATTATCGTGACTTCTACTTCATCGCGACCGTGTGTACCATAATATTTTTTCCCGTCGGTCATTAGTGAGACTTTTGACACAGACGCGTAATTTCACAGGCACAGTTGTTTTCGAAACTTTTCGAAACTTTTACGCTGTTGCGAACACCTGTCCCCAAATTTTTTCGCGCGTCGAAGCTGTCAGACGAAAGAGACGCAGTCGGGTATACTCAAAGGCGCAGTGCTTTTCCGCTTTCACTGGTCCCGATAGGAACGTTGACATAAGGTGGGGAGGGACGCCGACTTCCTGCTTTGAAAAAGCGTATTACTACACACTGCTCGCAAAGCCCGCATGGTCCGCTCGCGATATTCTCCGTTCTCTCAGCTGTACACACTACTTCTTCTCCACTCTCACGTGTTGCCGGTGAGAGTAATTGACTGATCACCACTGCTTACAAGAAGAATTAATTCTCTCTCAACGGAAAATTATGCTTCTACTGGAAATGTTGACGTGCAGGTAAGAATTTCTTAAAAATTAATCGACCCGATGGTTTTCATTCGTTACAATTATCGAACGGAACAGAATTATCAAATTTTCAGACTGTCACTGTCAAGTCGAAGCCCAGGGGAATGCAATGCAATTCGTTCAAGACGACCAAGGCTGAGCAATGAAACCGACTGGCTGTCGGTGGCGATTAGAGGAGGAATAACCATGGCGACGGTGACTCTCACGGAATGCTTTCTGTTTCTTTCGTTTTTTCGGTGAGAAAATTATTTTTCCTTCTCGAAAAATCTTCATTTTCACAGTTATCGACAACGAGGATGACTGTCTCGAAGGTACCCACCGTTTCCACACATTTGGTTGACAGCGCTTTCGAAACGATTTCACGGTTACTGGGAGAAAGTGGATTTTGGAGGAAGACAAGACATCAGTTTGCGATGAGACAAACGAATCGAAGCGTTGAAGCAACGAGGAGTTGAAGTGGCACATGATGGTGCTCGTGACAATAACGACTTGGAACAACTGGGGAGTTTGTCGACGATGCATTACTCTGAAAATTGTGACAACGACGAGAAGTCAATCCAACCCAATGTGGTACGGACTCTAGATGACAAGCGTAGCAGTCGACGACTTTAGAGGGAATCTGGGAGAAAGGCAGTGCCGAAAACCGGGACGTTTCACGTTTCAGAGCCGAGGATGCAAACGGCACCAAAACGAAAACAAGTATCGAAGTCGACGACTGAACGAACGTCGCGATGTGGACCATGGATATATCCATATGAAAACGACAAAACAGACGATGTAATCCAAACGGAAGTAGACGAACATTTTGAAGAACGGCAGAGTTTCACGAGGGTGTTCGGTTGTGAAAAGGAACTCGATAGGACTGAAGCAACAAAGCTCCTCCGCGAATCGCTTCAGTGATCAGAGACGGTCGAACGTTGATTCGTTTTTTGGACTACGGACAGTTCGACATGAAAGCAAGTCTTGGAGAGCTGAGGAACCAACCTCCGACGGTCCTTGTGAAGGAAACGGCAGCATCCGAGCAAGTCGATGAGCAGGCAAACTGTGTAACTGTGGTCGATAGCCGCGTACAAAACTCTAGCAATGCGATATGACTTGAACAACGGAACTCCTCTACCTGCTTCTGGCTCCAGTTGCTTTAGACAATTTGACGTGAGTTCCGTCACCAATTCTTTGCATGTTTCAACTAGTTCACAGTCATTTCAAAGTAGAACGTTCCGTTTTTCAGAGTTCGACTTCTCCGACGAATGCAGTGGTGGATGCTGACGAGCGAGGAGCTGCATGAGTGAACGAAGCGATGTCGGATGAACGGAGAGTAGTCGAGTTCTACCAATACAGTTTTTCGATACGATTTAACAAAAACGACGGGAGAAGCACGACCACACGGAATCCAAGGCTATGCTGTGCGATCCGTAGAAATTGACTGACTTGATTGAACGGAACGCTTTCTGTCGTCTGTTCGGTGAGTTATTTCTTTTTCCTTCTTGAATAATCATCATTTTACAGTTATCGACACCAGAATGACTTCTCGGCAAATCTCCCCGTCTCCGTAAATTTGGTTGACGTGATGAGGTAAACGATGCAGAGCTTCGAAGCAACAAAAACTCAAAATGGAACATGATAGAGCTCGCGACAATAGCGACTCGGAACAACTGCGGAGTTCGTCGACGATGAATTTTTCCGAAACTCGTGACAATGACTAGAAGTCAATCCAACCGAAAGTGGTACGAACTCTAGATGACAAGTGTACTAGTCGACGAATCTAGAGGAAATCTAGGAGGAAGGCTATGCTGAAAAGCGGGACGTCGGACCCTACAGAGCCGGGAATGCAAACGGCATCAATCCGGAAGGAAGTATTGAAGTCGATGACTGAACGAACGGTGAGATGTGGACTATGGATAGATTGAGATGAAAACGACGACGTCATAAAGCATTCTCCAGCAGTCGATGCGATTGGAACATGAGTTTACGAAAATTTTGATGAACGACGGATTTGCACGAGTGTGTTTGGTCTCTGCCGACGGAGAGGAACGCGATAAGACTGAAGCAACGAAGCTCCTCGGCGAATCGCTTCGGTGAGCTGAAACGGTCAAAAGTGTTTTCGTGGCGCTACGACGCCTTGGATCCACCTCTTCCGTTGCAGAACTGTGAGTGATTCTCTACATGTCTACCTCAAATGCTAGTCATTCAAAGCCGGACAACTGAATTATTCCAGATATCGACGATTCGGAAGACTGTAGTGGCAGATGCAAACGGGAGCATCAATTTCAAAAATTCGGAATTGGAGTGTTCTGCACTAATTGACGAAACGGCATCGAAAGGACGGAGACAAGTGATCTGGTTTCAGTGATGCTGCCGGACGGTTCGACTTGGACAACGGACAGTTCGAGCATGTCGATGAGCCGAAGAAGTGTTCAAACAATCTCCATCTTGGAGACAAGAGGAATTACGACACCGAGCAATCCATCGTATAGAATCTTTGCATGTTTTGCCCAGTCGACAGTCATTTCACAATTGACAGAGATTGTGAGAGCTGGCGACCAGCTCTTGCAGTGCCAGACAGAAAACCGAGTCTTTACAAAAACAGAATGACACTCGGATAGTCACAGTGTGATGATTTCAACGAGAAGAATTTCGGCATTAGAAAGCTACGGACCACACGTGTAAGAAAAAGTCTATCAGAGAGAAGAAGCGTGATGTGTCTTCCCACTCCCAACGAATTGACGCCTTTGATTCATATTTTCTCCGTAAGTGAAACCTTCGAGCACGTTGTCGTTTGATGTGAGAACCTTTTTTTCTAATCAGTAGTTATCAGATCTGTGAAGGTTACATCACACTTCGAATCAACCTTCCATTTCTGATCGGTACTGTGAAAGAAAAAGTACTTGAGGCGCATCTCTCTGCCAAATCTTTTCCAACATTAACCAAACTCAGGCCACCGAAAACTTAGCCGGTGATTTACGAAGTCGCTCAAAAGATGAAAGAGTACTTGAAAAAGTGTTGTCTGTCAATGAAAATGCACCATTCACTTGAGAATTGAAGAAAAAATGGTACAGTAATGATCTCTGCTTTCAGTTTATGACTATGCAACTAACTCGTAATTACTGCATGTTTCAGCAGTTAAAACGGCAGTGTATACTGCTATTTTTCTACTCAATGGTCGTAAATTGTCTTTTTATCGTACTCCTTGCTCCTATAAAAGCACACCGAAGCACCGATGTCTTCACAAACGAAACAATGTCAACTCTCCAGTTCATTTTGGTAAGACTTCCAACACATGGCTGCTGATCTGAAAGAGCGTTTAGTTCACCTTCCTGCTCTTCTCGGTTTGGAGCTCAAGAGACCACCACTGCACGGAGACTCAACTGCCGTGCACATCACCACTGCGACGGAATCTGCGTCGACGGATGGTGCCTCGACATCAAGTGTCAAACAGACAAGGACTGTTTGCCGGAAAAAGTCTGCAGTGGCCTGAACTGGTGCGTCTGGCCCTACTGACAAGTACAGAAATTGATATGAATAAAGTGATTTATTAAAACGAGTTGTTGGTGTTACAGTGAGCGAAAAACAGATAGGAAATAGAAGAAGAAAAGATCGAGAGAAAAATAGAAGAAGACAATTATAGTGAGAGAGAAGGAAAAGAAGAAATAGAAAAGGGAAGTTTGATAGGAAAGATAGAGAGAGAGAGAAGTAATCATCAACGCAAACTTATGAACCTTGTGGATGCTCCTCATCTTCGGAACTAGAACTGCAACTGGAACCATCTCTGACGAAGATGTTGCTGTGATCGAAGACTGGAGAGTGACGACACTACCAGTAAGTGGTCAAGCAGACGACAACGTTGTGGACGACGACTGAAACCCGTCGGGTAAAGGTTAAAGTCTTCTGTGACTTACTCATAATCGCGGCACAGCAGATGATAAAGAAGAGGGCGAAGAGGACGATTCTGATGGCTGTGGTCTGCATGGATGGCAGCTTCTCCTCCTGCTCCTCCATCTGCTCCTTGACCAGCTTGAACTCGAGAGTTCCCATGGAGTGCATGTTGTCGGTGAACATGTCCAGCTCGATGATTTCATCCATCCACGGCTTTCCGCACTTCTGGTTCTGGACAACCTTAAAGGCATTGATGTGGGTGGCATTGAGGATGAATGGCGTAGTGCTGGTCCAGGGGATGCCTCCAACGAGTTGTCCGCATTTCGAGAAGGTGAAGTGGAATTTGTTGATGGAGTTGATGAAGAGGATCAGATGGGTGTGGGGCTCTGAAGCTTTGCGGAGAAGTCTTCCAATCTTCATTGGCCACTTATTCCGCTCGTACCCTGGAAGGGAGAAGTCGACCTTCGCGATGACTGGGGAACTGATGTTGTGGACTGGAAAAATGAAAATGTACTGTATGATGTTTCTTTCATCACTTACTCTTCACTGGTCCAAAATCCTCGTTCTCAAGTCCTCCTGCAGTGAAGAGAGTGTTTCCCTCGATGTACGGGTCTGACTTGGTAGTCAGGCTGATCCTTCAAAATGTTGTTCTCAGTCAAGTTCTTACTAAAATCAATGTCTACCAGTTCTTCTCGTCGTTCTCCTCGCAGATGACGTTGTGCAGCGCCTTGACTTCCTCGTTCGAGATGATTCCGGTGGCAGTTCGAGCTTCGAAGATGAGGAGCATTGGAACTCCGCACTTGGAGATGACGACTTCGGTTGGGTAGGTGTAGTTGGTGTGGATGCGCATTCCAACGCCTCGGTGTACTGCTGGAGAGAAAAGAAAGTTTGAACTGTTGTTTTGCTCTGCTTCATGGATTTCTAGCTGTGCAGCTGATGGCAAACAGATTAGTCTTTCACGTTGTTCTCGAAACAGATAAACGTACTAAACTTGCCCCATCGTTACAGTAACTACAGTGAGACTACAATAAGTCTACAGTCCGTTTGAACATACCCGCCCGGTTCTGGAGAGATCTTCCTTTCTCTCACTCTCTCTCCCATCGTCAACCTCTTTCCATAAACCTCTTTCCAATAACATACCTTCATTAATGGCTATCAGAATATTAAGCTGGGGTGTGTACATCAGTTCCGACTTTGGTTCCGGGATTGCGAGCTGAGGAAGAAAAATCTTGAAACGACGACTGTTGGCACCAGAGGCCAGTGAGATAACAACGAGCAGAAGGAGTGAGTTGGTTCTCATGATCACCTGAAAACATTGGATGTGAACATTTACGAATGTGAGTGAGGTGAACGAATGTAGGAAGGGTTATGCGGAGTGGATATCAGTAGTATATAATAGTAGTGGAGCATAATCTAATGTGAGAATGAGCGCTGGAACTTTGAGGAATTATTAGTAGATATAATTCAGCAAAAATAAGTGAACAGAACAAAAAAGGTACAGAAATCTAGAGGAACCATGAAAAATAACATAGAGATAACAAGGAATTGTATAACCCTTTCGTGAAAAGAAAAAAAGAAAATTAATGTGAAAATTAACAGAAAACAAGATGTTATGTGGAAATGATGTGAAAAACTTATCCTCGATATGTGAAATCCTTCACTGCAAGAGTATGAATGAATGAACGAGAGGAATGAGAATAAAGTGAATGCTGTAGGAGTGGGGCGGGTAGAGAAGAAGGATGAGAAGCGAGAGTAGAATACCGTTCCGCGGGGGCAGGGAGCGAGAGTCCGCGGATGGAGGAATCATCTGCGCCTACAGTAGTGACAAGAAGCAGGTCTTTTCAGTGGAGCGCGCTTGCAGCCGACTCAAGTTGTAACTTGGACATCGGAGATGTCTAGTCTGGAGGGAGAACAAGAAAAATGAGAGGAAGCTGGCTTCTGTTCGCCTTTTACAATCAGTCCTTCCCCCGCTTCTTGGACATTCTGCCCCCCCCCCCCTTCGCATGTGATCCCGAATCCTGAGAGCGGAAGGCGCAGGTCGTTCGGCACATGTTCTATCTTGCGAAATCGCACTAGATTTCAAAAGGGGATGGGGCTAAAGATGGTGTATCTTATTTTGTAGTAGAAACATTGTCATATAAAAGTGCAAAAAAACCCGGAAACAACATTTGGTGTCTAGCCGGGACGTTTTGAAACCAGACATTTGGAAACCGTTACATTTCGAAACAGGAAATTTCAAAACGAAGTGAAAATGTTTTTTTGATTTTTTTTTTGTGAAGTGTCAATAGTCCACAACTTTGCCAGCCCCTGTAGTACACCTAAAAAACTATAAAAATCACAGAATTTTCTAGTTCTCCAATTCTGAAGATGTTTTGTCTTGTCGCTTCTCTTCCTGATTCATTGGATGTCTTTCTTCCACCTTCCGTTTAGTAGTTTATTGACCGTTTCTTTGAGATTATCGAAACATTGATAAAAATTGGTGAAAGATCGAACATCTATCACAATCTCAATCCCTGCTCAATCGGTCTGCCAACAATCCACAAAAAGATATGACTTGTCCACACCGTCCCCATTCTTATTAGTCACCCGCAAAACGCGAAAAAACGTTGTCATTTCCGTGTTCTAATCAGTCACATTTACAGTTTTTCGTCGAGCTAGCTGGTAGTGCAATGGCTGATTCTTCGGCATTTCACAACTTCCAATTGGAGAATCCGAATGTCTCTTCGCAAGTTGCCCGTGTTCAGGCATTGAAGGAAACTCACCAAGTCAGTTTGAACAATGCCTGGAAAAGGTAAAACAAAATATTCAGACCGAAGAGGTATACCAATGTGACAAATGCTTCAAGAACTTTGTATCTCTGACCAGTGTACAGAAGCACACAAAGTAAGAACATTCATTCATTAAACGCATTCATACTCTTTCTCAGGTTTTGCAACACCAGAGACTTCCGTTGCCCAGAATGCGGACTCAAGTTCTTCAGTCTTGTTGCTGCCACACAACACTTTGAAATCCACAAAGGAACTCAGAAATTGGAGTGCGACCGCTGCGGGAAATGGTATTTCGAAGGAACTGACAGGAATAACCACGAGAGAGCGCATCGTCGGGAGTTTCAACATCAGTGCTCGATTTGTCACTCTGCGTTCCGCGATTTGAACCAGAAGAAACTGCACGAGAACAAGAATCATAATGTACACCGCTGGGAGTGTGCACATTGTGAGAAGTGGTTTATCGAATCGATTCATCTGACGAAACATTCCAAATGGGAGCATGGAAAGAGAAACTCGAACATCATGGGAACTGTGCATACGAAGAAGCTATCGCCACATCCCATTCATCCTGTTCCGGTGAGCTAACACAAACGGAGTGTAGTTTCACACCTAATATTTCAGGCAATCCATCATGCTCGGCAGGCAAATATGGTTGATCCTGCTATGCTCTCTCTCTACTCGAATTATTCTGTTCCGGTGAGCTGATCAGTCTACAAAGTATAACATAACTTTTCAGGCCCTCGATGGTGCTGCACACATTCCGTCTTTGCAACAAGATTCTGCTGAACTCTACACTCCAGTTTCCGACAATGACCGACCGCAGGTCACTGGAAACTACCCATCGATTTCAAACGAGTTGAGGGCCAGATGGAAGGCCGAAAACGCAAACTTCGAGAAGCGTATGGCTGAGGATGAAGCGAATTTGGAGAAACTGATAAAATCGTTCTCTCTGGTCAGCCGGTTTGATGAATTTCATTCATTTTTTATGGGATTCCAGCCTACTTCTCCGAAGTTTCTTCCGCCAAACATGGTCAACGAGTACGGCGACAGTTTCCAGCGTCATTCCGACATTTCGAAGGAGCATAACTACAGCGACCGCGCGAACCCGACAAACAACTATACTTCGTTCAATTAAAAAATGATACTTCTTTCCAAATATTCCACTGTTATTCAATCAATTCGCTATAAATTTTCGACATCTCTGATCCAAAACTATTATCGTAACTTCTACTTCATCGCGACCGTGTGTACCATAATATTTTTTCCCGTCGGTCATTAGTGAAACTTTGGACGCAGACGCGTAATTTTAAAGGCACAGTTGTTTTCGAAACTTTTCGAAACTTTTACGCTGTTGCGAACACCTGTCCCCAAATTTTTTCGCGCGTCGAAGCTGTCAGACGGAAGAGACGCAGCCGGGTATACTCAAAGGCGCAGGCCTTTTCCGCTTCCACTGGTCCCGATAGGAACGTTGACATAAGGTGGGGAGGGACGCCGGTTTCCTGCTTTGAAAAAGCGTAATACTACACACTGCTCACGAAACTCGCATGGTCCGCTCGCGATTTCTTCAGTTCTTTTACCGATAAACACTATTTCTTCTCCTGGCTCACGTGCTGTCGGTGAGAAATATCGACTGGTCACCACTGAAGAATTCATTCTTTATTCACGCAAAAACCAAACTTCTTTTGGGATTGTACAGGTGAGAATTTTCGATAAGTTCATTTGTCTGAAAGTTATAAATGGCTACAATTCTCAAACAGAACAGAATTGACCAATTTTCAGGTTGAATCAAGTCGAAGCCCAAGGGTACGCAGAGTGATTCGTGAAAATCGACGAGAAGCCGAAACGAAGCTTCGAAACGAAGCACCGACTTTGAAGATAAAATGAAGAATTTATAAGACGATTAATACGAAGTGACAAAAATCTGGAACTCCAGTTCCACCGACGCTCGCTGACGATCCGATTTGGACCACGGACAGTTCGACATGAAAACCCTTCTTGGAGAGCCGATGCAGCAACCTCCAGCGATTGTTGCAAAGTAAACAAAAAACAGCCGAACATGTCGATGAGCGGGGGAAGTGTGTAAATGTGGTCGATCTTCATGGGAGACACTGGGAATTACGAAACCGAAAATTCCATAGTGAGTTCCACAGTTGAATCTTTGCATGTTTTGCCCAGTCCACAGGCATTTCGCAATCGAAACGTTCTTGTTTCCAGAGATCGATGATTTCGAACAATGCAGTGGTAGATGGTGATGAGCGAACATACATTATTTTTTCGATCGAGATTGGATTTGTTCTGCATTGGACAAGGCAATGTCGAATAGGCGGAGACGAATACTCTAGTACTGCCGATTCTGTTCCGCGACGCGATATAGAGAGGAACGGAGGGATAAGCAAGTGTGTAAATGTGGTCGGTCGTCATCTACAGAACTCGAGCAACTCGAACAACGGAACTCCTCTATCTACCAAATCTTATGTTTTACCTAATTCACAGTCATTTCAAAGTAGAACGTTCCGTTTTTCAGAGTTCGACTATTCCGAAGAGTGCAGTGGTGGATGCTGACGAGCGAAACTACATCTCCACTTTTTTAGTACGGCACTCCGAAATCCCGGTCTAGCGCGCGGCCCCGAAAACCAAAACTTTTCCGACTCCGCTTATTTATTTCTTATCAGAAAAAAAAAGACTTGATGATCATACACGTCTCAGTGGCGGCAAGGTTCCGGTTGACTTGGGTGTCGGTGGATCCTGTTGGGATGGTGAGTCCTGAGCAGCTTGGGGAGCCTGAAGAGCTTCGAGTTCTTGGGGAGCAGCATCTAAACAAAGAATCTTTTCAGTGATAAGATATAAGGCACTCTCTGTAAGGATTGACCTGGGGTATAACCGACCGTGCCTTAGGGTCTTAGAAGGAAGCTAGAGCTTAGATATTCTATGGGTAAGTAGTAGGGGACTACTGTAGTCCATTCGCACCGACTTGCGTCACAGCTCCTTATCAGTCGGGCTCCGCGAGCCCTGATAAGTCGGAAAATCGAAATCTTTCAAAATGGTCGTAGCGAGCTCAAATGAATTTTTATTGATAGGTATGGTCAAAGTATGTTTTCGTGTTAAATATCAAATTTTTTAAAAATTCCCCCGCTGAGAAAAAATTCAGTTTTTGAAAATTAGCGACTTTTTTCGGATATTTGTCAAATTTTAGAGGCTTATTCAAGGGAGTTCACAACGGAGACTATTTTTTTAAAACATCCTCACGTATGGTCTTTGTACCTGGCAACTTACCTAGTGGATACACCCGGACTGACTGGGGTAGAAAAATCATCGAAAGTTGAGCCCAATTTATAAATTTTTTTCTTTTTGATCAAAACATGTCAATGAACACGCCCTTCGATTGGAAATTCAATTTTGAGCAACTTTGTAGTTGACTACTTTTTTGTGGAGCCCTCCTTCAGAAGTTATCGTCCAAATTGTCAGTTGATCTTTGCTGATTGCAGAAAACTTTACTTGTAATCATTAAATTTTATCTCAAAAACCAAAGAACTATATCAAAAGTGTTCAACTGCAATAATTGAGCTCACATCTGAATTTCATCAGCAAAAATAGCAAAACTGTTCTTTCGTGAACAGATCATTCTGTTATCACTGATAAAATGATTAGAAATTTCCATAATGTGTCACATTGCTATTTTTGCGTAATTAATTGATATCAATTGACAGATCGATAGATTTTTGCATTCTCATCATTTTTGCAGTTGACCGTTTTTTGATAGCTCTTCTAATTCTCGAGTTACAATTAATTTACGAAAAATCACGCCAAAAATAACTTTTTTGCAACTAACTTCACATTTTATTTTATAACTTTTGAAGGAGGGCCTCACGGACAAAGTGATCAACTGCAAAGTTGTTCAAAATGAAATTTCCAATCGAATGGCGTGTTCATTGATATGTTTTGGGCAAAAACAACAAATTTTTCAAAATGTGCTTATCTTTTGATAAAAATTTTACCCTAATCAGTCCGCTCATATCTTCTAGGTTAGTTGCTGGGTACAAAGTACATATGTGAGGGTTTATTGAAAAATCAGTCTCCGTGGTAAGAACCTCCGGATAAGCCCCTAAAATTCGACAAACATCTGAAAAATGTTGCATTTTCAAGAAGGACTTTGACAAATTAAACGATAACTTCTGAAGGAGGGCTCTACAAAAAAAGTAGTCAACTACAAAGTTGCTCAAAATTGAATTTCCAATCGAATGGCATGTTCATTGACATGTTTTGATCAAAAAAAAAAAAAATTATAAATTGGGCTCAACTTTCGATGATTTTTCTACCCCAGTCAGTCCGGGTGTATCCAATAGGTAAATTGCCAGGTACAAAGACCATACGTGAGGATGTTTTAAAAAAATAGTCTCCGTTGTGAACTCCCTTGAATAAGCCTCTAAAATTTGACAAATATCCGAAAAAAGTCGCTAATTTTCAAAAACTGAATTTTTTTTCAGCGGGGGGATTTTTTTAAAAAATTGATATTTTGCACGAAAACATACTTTGACCATACCTATCAACAAAAATTTATTTGAGCTCTCTACGACCATTTTGAAAGATTTCGATTTTCCGACTTATCAGGGCTCGCGGAGCCCGACTGATAAGGAGCTGTGACCCAAGTCGGTGCGAATGGACTACTGTAGTCCCCTACTACCTACCACCATCAATAACTTTCCCTAAGGCACACGTTGGTCGAGTCTTACAGAGAGTGCCTTATATATGATAAGTGATATACCTCTTTGTGGCTTGTCAGCAGCCATTTCGTAGACAGTGACAACCAATTGATGGATGCCCTTTTGCAGCTTCTCCATGTCATTGCTTTGCTGACTCTTCAGGGTCTTGGCATCTTGGATTTGCAGTTTGAGCTGCTCGTTGAGCTTCTGAAGCGAGAAATTGTTTTATTTATTAAAATTGATAATGAATAAATGAAGTTGATTGAAACATCTATGTGTTCTTTGTTATCAGTCTTATAACTCAATCCTAGCTGCCTCAGATGCATTCAGACGACTTCAGAATCCATCAGAACCCACCAGAAGTACTCCATATTCTTTTGACTTGACGTGGAGCATTCTGGAGCTTTTAGAAGCCTCCAGAATCTTCCCGTGATCTTCAGAATAGATGTGTCGTGAAGCATTCAAAAGCTTACACAAGAATCTTCTAGAAGTTTGCAAAACCATCAGGAACTTTTCAGAAGCTTCCGGAAACCTTCGAACCTTCCCAGAAACGTTCAGATGCCCAGATAACTTCCAAAACTTGCTGAAAATTCCTCAAAAGTACCCTATTCCGTCAGACGCGTCGCGGCTGCGTCGCGGTTGTGCCACAACAGCGTCGCACTCTCCTCTTCCTCCACGCTCTCTCGTGTTTTAGTACATTTCGGACTGCAAAAATCAATACTTGTACACAAATACAAGGAGATCTAGTCATTTGTGACGATTTTCTTTCTAGCCACTGTTGGCCCAAAACAGCCAGGGAAAGGTCGACGTTCACAGCGATACAAACACAAAAAACAATGACATAATCCCAAGTGATCAAGCCGGTCCCGCTCAGTGGACATCTCCCCTGGAATGTCATTGATCGGATGAAAACCAAGTGAGTTCCTTCTTTTCAATTCTTCATCACATTCTCTTCTCTTTTCAGTTACTCTCTCCGCAGCAGCGCACGAGCAATCAAAGAAGTGGTGGACCGAGGAGCAAGTCATTGATGGAAGTCGAAAACGGGTAAGGGTGCAAAATACAAATGGAATTAAAAAAAAATTTTCGAAAAAGTTTTTTAAGTCAAAAAAAAATCAAAAAAGCGCAAATTTTGGTCACTTGGGACGTAAAAAACATAACATTTTTCAGACCCGTCTACTCCCTGAAAAAGTTGGCCGAACAGCAAGGAAAAGGTGAACAGTCATAGTGGAACAAACACAAAAAAAAACAATGACATACCTCCAAGTGATCAAGCCGGTCCCGCTCTTTGAGCATCTTCCCTGGAACGTCATTGATCGGATCGCGAGCTTAGCTGAGAGGGAAACCGAGTGAGTTCCTTCTTTTCAATTCCTCATCACATTCCTAATTCTCTTCTCTTTTCAGTTTCGCTCTCCGCAGCAGCGCACAAGCAATCAAAGAAGTGGTGGATCGAGGAGCCAGTTATTGGCAAAAACTGATGAAATCGCTTTGATGAATATCGAAAACGGGTAAGGGTGCAAAATACAAATGGAATTTCAAAATTTTTTTTAAAAAGTTTGTTTAGTCAAAAAAAATCAAAAAAGCGCAAATTTTGGTCACTTGGGACGTAAAGAATATAACATCTTTCAGACCCTCCTACATTCCGAAATTGATGCGCACACGCATGACCAAAAACAAGAAGAAGCTAACCGGCAAACCGTCAACAATACTCCACGAATGCTTCCTTGGCAGCGATATCCTTTGGATCGCCCGACTTGGGTACTCGACTACAATGTGCATCAACTCAACGGGATTTGTCCAGCGACGCAGAACGAGTGGAACACTGAACCGGCAGCTTATCGCAACCATTTCCAAAACCAGATGGGTTCCCAAGCAAATGTGCCGGCACCACTTGAACGAGCCCTGTCTGCAGAGGATGCCGATGCTCCCGTAATGTTCCAGCTTTTGGAGTGAGTCGAATGCTGACGGAACGGCAAAGCTTCCGACAAAACATATTCTCTCTCTTGTATATACCATCTTTATGTAAATCAGCTCTCAATTGTCTTTGTAACCAGGGATTTTTCTTAATTTTCATTAACCTTTTTTCTCAATGAATAAATTATCGTATTATCCAGTGTTTCGTGCGTTTTACACACCGTGTGCCACCACTGCACAGCATGGTCCGCTTGCGATTCCGTTCTTGCGTTCTCTCACGTGTCCGTACTATTTCTCTCCCCCCCCCGCTATCGCCGACACGGGCAAGAATTATTGATTGGTCGCTCGCGTTGGTCTCCTTGGACATTGTTTCATCAAATTTACGACATGACAGGTAACAATTCGAATCGCTTTCTCAACAAACAGATAAATTATGATTTTTCAGACAAAATTGAGTGAAAACAAACGGGTTCGCAGTGAAAACCGTGCCAAACGGACGATAAATGAGTGGAAATGACGACTGGAGGGGAATAATCGAGTACTCGAACTGGCATCGAGTTGCATGAGTGGAAATGTCGAAAATCTACAAGGAAATGGTTTGTTAACACAATTTATGACTTCATTTATACAAATTCTTGCAGAACGAGATACGGACAAACGGTTTCGCATGCCGATGAGCTACGAGAAGCTATTCGACAAAAGCGATGTAGACCTCCGATTTGAACAGAGCGAAAAAACTGTCATGACAAGAAAGAGCAAAAATTTGTTGGCTTGTCTTGGAAGACGCCTTCATAACTTCCGTCACAACCGACATGTTGAACAGCAATTCGATTCAACCGCTTCGCTAGCTTCAAAGCCACATGGATGGGCATGCAGAGCGTTACTTTCTCGTCTAAACTGAACTCAAATAGTTATGGAGCTTCATTCGGCGGCAATACGTTACTTTTCTTTGAACAGAGCGACGGAACATCTCTGAACGAAGCCTTTTGCGAGCCGGCGTCACAATTTCAGTGACAATCCGCACAATAGACCGATGATGCACTTCCGGAAAGCTGATGAAGAAGTCTCCAGTTCTCACGTGTCAATGGACGACGAGAATGCGTCTTCTTCACGATGTACGATGACACTCCAGCAGGCGAATTACTCTTCGGATCCCCTTCTCAAAAAGCCTGATTCAAGGAGGCATGCAACAATGCGTCTTTCCGGTTGCCGAATTGTAAGTTCTTCATTGCATATCATACTCGATTCCCATATCACAATCGACGAGTAATTTCGAAGTGAAAGAGTGAAATTTTCCAGATATCGACGGTTTGGAAGGTGACAGTGTTGGGTATGGATAAGATAACCTGATCCGACACTTGGGCTCTCCAACGCTTACCAACCGCAACAGGAGCTACGAGAAGATAATGGACAAGATCTCCTAGCTGTGCGACATCGCAATTCGGGAAAAAGAATGGAATCATCGTGAGAATGAAAACGCATTGGTCATCTTTCAACGGCGTCACAGATTTAATTGCAATCAACATGATAACTGTGTGAAGGTTTTTTCTCGTCAGCACTTTTGGTGGCGTGAACGCCAAAATGTTCTGAACGGAATTGAAACCTCGTTACAAATGCTTCCTGTCGCAGCGACGAATGTACAAGTTTCATGAAGAGGAGTGGCGATGAGCATGTGCTTGACAAGGAGGATCAAACTGGAGAAGTTTCCACTCGGAGCACTTTCGGCGGCGTGAACACCAAATTGTTCGGAACTGATTTGAACGAATTTATGGAATTGGCGGAGAAGAGTGGCGATGAGTACACGTATGTGTTTGACGAGGAAGATTAGACTGAAAGGAACTGAAGCATTCTGAACTCCTAACAAAGACAGAGAGAGGCGACGGCAGATAAAGTGTATAGGATAATTGCTGCTCAACATTCGTGTCATCCAGACAAGGAATCCTCCGGGAGCGAAACATGCGGCGGTCGGGGACGTCGAGAAAAAAGGAAGTTGTATCGCATTCGTTCGGGTTCGCCATCGAGTCGACGATCTGATTTCATACTTTCTACAAGAAAACGCTTTCGAGCGCGTTTCGGTATGTCATTCGATGTGAAAACCGATACAGTCATTATTATTTCAGGATCTATTTGTCAAAGGATGACGAAATCTGGTGGAAGCTAATGGCAACACCCACAAATGCCTGAAATCGCAACAGAGAGGAGTTCGAAGGAAGGAATAACTGGGAAGACGACCGCTGACCGCTCCCGGACAGCTCCTGAATAACTCGTCGCCGCATTAGCCGTCGTGGCAACCATTCTCATCGCCGTTGCATTTCTCTTCTGTTCACAGCACCAGGCGATAAGGATACGTTGCGGACTTCTCGATTCTCCGATTCCGAAGACGTTGCAGTGTGGATGGATCTGTAACGAGGAGAAGACGTCCAAAAAATCTTGGATAACTGTCAGGACAACTATCTCGCAAAAGTCTGTCTTGCAGTTACTTCCATTAGTCTTCGACACGTGATCGAACTGGCACCTCAATGAACGCAGAATACGCAAATGGAAAACGAAACGACGGCAAAGTCTCAGATAGCTGGTGGAACAGTTGGAACGAGAACTGCATTCGACGAGAAGATGAACGACATGGTTATACCAGAATGCTCACACCGTGTCAGCAAAGAGAAGAAAAAGAATATGAGCATTGAGCAGCAGAACTTCTCCACGATCTGTTAGATGGAACGTCGTCGAAACATCCCCTCGTTTTGGTCGTCGAAGAGTGAGCATTTACGGAAGAAGTAGCTGACAAGGCACTAATGTCATGATGGAAGGAGAGCAGAACGATGGAACTGAAGAACAAATCGTTGTGAGTGTTATCTTTCCCTATTTTTCAAATCTACAGTCACTTCGAATACGAATATTTCTATTTTCAGGTCTGTGGCGGTCCAAGAGGCGGTGAAGCACTTGTGCCATCAACAGAAGTTGAGCAGTTCGATGGACCGGAGCAGTAGCACGAGCAGACCGGAGCATTCGATTCAATCGCTTCGCTGGTTTGAAAACACAAGGCACTTGTATAAACACTGACATCGAATGGTTTCGTAACATGATTTGGCAATGCGCTACTTTGATTCAAGCAGAACGACGGAACATCCATGAAGAAACCATTGGTCACTTTTTGGGAGCCGGCGTCACAGTTTCAATGGCAACACACAAGAGACGGAAGACGATGCTGCACTTCCGGAAGTCTGATGAAGGAGTCTCCAGTTCTCACGTGAATGCACGATAAAAGGCGAACTACTCTTCGGATCGCTTTGTCAAGAAGACTCATCCATAGAGACATGCAACGATCCATCTTTTTGGTTGCCAAATTGTAAGTGTTTTTCGTATGTTGTACTCGATTCCCATATCACAATCGACGAGTAATTTCAATGTGCAAAAGTCATCTTTTTCCAGATATCGACGGTTCGGAAGGTTACAGTGTCGGATACGAATGGGGGAACTGATTTCGACACTTGGGGTCTGCGACGCACACCAATCGTACCAGGAGTTGCGAGAAGACGAAAGTAACCACGAGAAGCTAAACAACAAGATCTCCAAGCACCGCGACGTCCGAGTTCGGACAAACGAATATAATCATCTTGAAGAGAAAAAGGCGCATGACCATATTTCGAAAGGAGTTCAAATGCAATCAACATGCTACCTGTGCGAAGGTTTTGGTTCGTCAGCACATTTGGCACCGTGAACAGCAAAATGTTCGGAACGGAGTTGAATCGAACCTCGTTACAAATGCTTCCTGTCGCAGCGACGAATGTACAAGGTTGACGGAAAGGAGTGGCCATGAGCATGTGCATGACAAGGATTATCGAGCTGGAGGAGATCCTCTTGAAACACATTTGGATGCTGGCGACATGACCAACCTGATGGTGAGCAAGAACCGTCGGAGTGCTCAGAAACATGTCAAATTCATTCTGAACTCCGTAACGGAGCAAGAGACAAGCGGCGAAGGATAACATGTACGAATGATTGTATGGTCGTGTTGCTCGTTCGTGTCATCCAGACGAGGAATCCTCCGTTATCAAAACAGGCGGAGATCGGGGACGTCAAGAAGAAAGGAAGTTGTATCGCATTCGTTTGGGTTCGCCACCGAGTCGCCGATCTGACTTCATAATTTCTACAAGAAAACGCTTTCAAGCACGTTTCGGTATGTTGTTCAAAAGTGGAAACCCATAAAGTCATTATTATTTCAGGAACTAGTTGTCAAAGGTTGACGAAATCTGGTAGAGGCAAACATCGATGCCCACAAACGACTGAAATTGCCTGGACCCGAGAGTTCGACGGAAGGAATATCTGGAAAGACGACCGCCGAGAGATCCCGGGCAGCTCCTCAATAACTCGTTGCCTCGGATAACAGTCAGGACAACTATCTCGCAAACGTCCGTCATGCAGTTACTCCCGTTATGACAGTCTTTGACATGCGCAAATGGTAAACGACGGCAAAGTCTTGAGTAGCTGGTGGTACAGTTTCCGAATGTTAATGGAACAGGAACAGCATTTGATGAGCAGATGAACGACAGGACTATAACGAATGCACACACCGTATGAGCAAAGAGGAGGAAACGAACAGCAAACATCAGAACTTCTCAACGACCTGTCAGATGTAACGCCGTCGAAACATCTCGTCGTGTCGGTCGTCGAGGAGTGAGCATTTCACGGAAGAAGTAGCTGGCAAGCACTTATGTCATGAAGGAAGGAGAGAAGTACGATGGAACAGAAAAATAACTTTGTGAGTGTTTTCTTTCCCTATTTTTCAAATTTAAAGTCCCTTCGAATACAAATCGTTCTATTTTCAGGTCTTGTGGAGGTCCAAGAGGCGGTGAAGCACTCGTGTCATCGACAGAAGTTGAGCAGTACAATGAACCGGAGCAGTAGAACTTCTTGGCGCTTCATCGTTCACTTCGCAGTTTCCATCGCCTTTCATCAAGCCGTAAATTTCACGTTCTTCTCAAACTTCCAGTCACTTCGACATCATCGGTGGTCCGAGAGAACTGATCCGATTTTGAAAGTCGGGAACTGGAACAATGAGTGGAGACGGAACGACGTTGAATGTGTTGTGCAAATTCTTCTGATTTTTCTAATGCGGTTCGACAATGCAATTCAGAGAAGACGACGGGAGAGGCACGGTGACAAGAAATCTGAACAAAAACGGTGGCGTGGTCAAAACTCCAATGGCAGTCAACATCCGACAGTTTCTTTATTGTGTGAGTATCTTTTCTAATAACAAACAACTCTAAACGCGCAAAAAATGCTTCGACGAAGGGAAATATCACGACAAAACTCCTATTTTTGCTTATTTTCGAGATAAAAAA
>LR539427.1:114298-167702 GCA_900536315.3 Caenorhabditis becei | reverse complement strand
ATTGGGCTCTCCGGACCGTCCATTGGGCTTTCCGGACCGTACATTGGGCTCTCCGGACCGTACATTGGGCTCTCCGAACCGTCCATTGGGTTGTCAACATAACCGTTCAGAAGACCTGGCATTTCTGAAAATTCAAAAAAGAAAATTCAAAAAAAATGTTGTCCGAAAATGCAAAAGAAAACGTAAAAAAGCTAGTGCAAAGACAAGGACATAAAAAAGAGTAGATATTAGCTTTGATTCTCGAGCAAGTTTCGACTGTGATTAATGAGCTGTTGCATCAGTGATTAACCACTTTTGCACATGTCTCTTTTTCCATAAAATCCAGAAAAACGAGTTTACATCTTTTATTGTTAGGCATGTGTCAAAGTTGACACATTATCTTGTTGGGGATCATTCTAAACGCGCCAGTTATATATTTCTGACTAGAGGAACTGGATATGATGGGTGATGACTCGGAACAAAGAGTAAAAGATAAAATGTTCCGTTTTCGATAAAATCACTAGATTTCGGGGTGTTCAGCACTAAACTAGTACTAATTTGCTCCATCTAGCGTCATACTGAGCAAAAAGAAAAAAATACGTTGAAATCCAGAACGCCCGGAGTCAAAGCAAAAAAATCTATCATATGTACTTCAATGTTTTCAAAATGAGTAAAAGTGAACCGGAATTGTTTAGAATTTCACAAATATCGGTTATACGAGAGAAATTTCTTTTTTCAGCCCTGTTCGATAATTTTGAATTCAAACTAGTTTTCGCAAGAACTTAACGAAAATTAGCCATTTGAGCTAATAAGTTGCCCTAGGCTAACACTTTCAGACTCACGAACATCCTTTCTTGGTCGAACGCAAATGATAATGATGTGAAATGTTGATGGAAAAAGTTGAGAGTCCGTCCAGCACAGCACACTACTTTCCGAGAGTCAGAGACAGGCGGAACGGTAGAGAGTGCAACGAGGCAAAATGAGAAATGACACGAGACGAATGGACGGGGACGGGCAAGATTTTCGCGCGCTGTCGGCAAACGAGTACCGATTTTCGTGGCGAGACCAACTCGACGTCTCTCGCATATGCACACTCTCTCGCCTTGGACCATCCTCGCCTCGCCGTTTATAGATTATTGGCCGGCGGGCGCTGGATAAGGGTGAGCAATGCGCTCGCGTAGAAATCAATGATTACAGAGAAAATCGACCGGGAATTCAAACTGATTTCTCTGCGGTAAAAAAACGGGAAAAGAGTATAGAAACCAAGAATCCAAAATCCGGACGGGGGTAAGTGATGGGGATCGAGTGCCAAACATGGATTTTCGTCGTGACTCTATGACTTCTTCAAAGTTTACATAGTATCTTGTTGGGGACCATTACGTGGTTCTTGTTTTGCAACTGTTTTAGGTTTGCTGGTGAAATTTTAGTTGCAGTTTTTTAAAGAACAGACAAATTTTATTTTTTCTTATGAATCATAACATTATTTGCAGAGGTCATTATTACTGATCATCAACTTCCATGCGTTCGTCGTTCTGGTTGTTGTTCACTCCTTCGTCTTGCATTTCGGGAACCACAGGTGGCATGTTGTTGGGGGAAGTTGGAGCCAAGTTGTTGGGGAGACTGGGGAGCACGTTGGAGAACATCGAAGTCATGTTATTGGTGGAAGTGGGAGCCAAGTTGTTGGAGAAAGTCGGAGCAAAGTTAGGGAACATCGAAGCATTGCCGGGGACCAATGGAACATTCTTAGGGGCGACGGGAGGATTGTTGACCAGTGCCCTGAAATTGAGAGTTCAGGTGATTTAGTGAAAGTAGGAAAACTTACAAATCCATGTGACCGATTGAATTCGCGATGTTTGCCAGTGGCTGAAGCGTTTGCTGGAAATTGCCGAACACCATTTGCAAAAATCGAACATTGCTGTCAAGCTGATCTCTTTCGCTTTTGATCCTGTTCATTTCCGAAGCCTGTTGGCTGAACTGCTCAATCTCCGCATTCTTCTTGGCCAATGCTTGCTCTTGGGTATGGAAAGCTTCCTTCATCTTCTCGATCTCTTCACGGAGAGACGCTTCCACTTCAGACTGCTTCTCCTGATCTTTCTTCAATGTGTCGACAGTCTTCTGAAGCTCTTCTTTTTCCCGATTCCAAGCTTCCCTTCGTTTCAGCAGAAGCATGCTGTTCGTGACCCTGTTCTCCGTCACTGTCTTCCTTGCTTTCGTCGAATCGTATTCCCGATTCTTGATATTCTTATCCAATTCTTTCTCAACTTGTTTCTTCTCCTTCTCAGATTGAATCACCCTCGTTGCCAGAATCTCATTATCACTCTTACAGGCATGGAACTTTCCAATGATTCGTGTCTTGTCAGCGTCCAATCGTTCAATTAGCGACTTCTTGATTTCCGACTGCAATTCAAGTTTGCCCATTTTATCGGCGTAATCCTGGACTTCCTCGCGATCTTTGTCAACTTGGAATTTCAAATCTTGAATCTCTTGATTTTTCCGTTTATCGGAATGGGCACGTTGAGCCTTCTCATTGTCCAGTTCAATATTCCACGTGCGAATGGCTAATGCATGAGAATCTTGAAGCATTTCAATGATCAAATCCTTTTTGACATCTTCGTCGCAAAGCTGGTACGGGTTCTCGCCGGGGTGTTCAGATCTTAATTTCTGAATTTCATTTGCAATTTGAAGCACCTCGTCCAGTTTGTAGACTTTTGGTTTCCAGATAGTTTTGATCTGGTTCTTGCGATGATAACTCCAAATTTCTACCGAAGCGATCTGAAATAAACGTGATTCCATAATTCCTCATGATTATCGAATATGTGCAACTCACCTCATCACAAGTATCGCTCAACGGCCTATACGCGTGCATCTTCGAAACATCCGCTTTCAACTCAAACAGTTTGACAACTTCCGCGTTTCTTCTGGCTCCCCTCCAAGCTGCATTCAGTTTGTCAATGGTTGTTCTTCCAATTTTTAGGAGAGAATTGAGCACTTCAGGGGTCACTGAGTTGAGTGTTGCCTTGAACTTACAGTTATCACAAACTTGGTTCTGAAATTAATAAAAGAAAGTTTTTTCGAAAGTTCCTTCTGTCCTTACCTGCGCAATCGTTTGCACAGTCAAAAATGTGTGTGTTTTGAGCACTTCAACTCCATAAATAACTTTGCGTTGGTTAGCATTGGGTTTGCCGTTAATGCCTCTACTCACACTCATGATGAACGGGTTGCTGTAAAAAGTATGGTTTTAGGAACTGAAATGGAAGAGAAAGAAGAGAAGAGGAATTAGAAGATCTATCTACAAGAGGAGTCAGTACTGGACAGTACAAGATGAGATATGAATTGAAAAACCTGATGACTCAAAACGAAAAGAAATCATGAGGAGAACTCAACTTGAAAGAATCTCGTCGGATCGGAATGAGGTTTTCTCTCCTAAGTTGAGATTGGGAAAGAGTGAAGGAAAGATGAGTAGAAGACAACGACCAGCTCCGGACGGACCGGAAGATGAGTCTGACTCTCCCTCCATCCCCCCGAACCTTGGGGCTGTTCTTTGAAATCGGGGCGGAGCTTTCTTTCCCGCGCGTCCTTCCGCCCCTCCCCTTCTCTTGGATAATATATATTCGGAAAATAACTTGAAGAAAAAAAGATGAAGCTTGAAAGAATGAAGCTTCCAACCGAGCTTCTCGCATCAATAAAAATAAGGGAGCATTTTTTCTTAAAATCCGTTGATCCGAAAGTTCAAGGGTTCCAATGAGATGTCGTGAAATGGAATTGGGCAAAACTAGTTTCACAGGGAGAGAACTATTTGGGTCCTGGATTACTTTCCTTGCAGGTTCTAGCCAAATGCTAACTTCAGTCACTTCATTGTATCTTTATCAGCTGAATGAAGCAGTGCCAACAAGCGAAATTGAGCGAACAACTGGAATGAGTGATATACACCAAACAAAACGAATGAAACCTTCTGGTTCACGATATCCCAAACGCCTCGCAAAACATCAGAAAGTGAAACCGCTGATTGGAACTGTTATCATCAATAACTCCCCTTCCAAGTTAACGCGAGAAGCCGTGACACTGGAGAATGAAAGAGGAACAAGATTCAAGAATCCCCTAGACTAGTCAATACCCTCACAAATTGTTCATGTGCATCTGCACAGTATACCGTATTGTTTTTGGAGGATTCCTTACACGAGTATCCACAAATTTGTAGAGCAAGGTCAGTCAGAAAGACAATGAAACGATGGAATAAAACAACTTCTTCTTCTTTTTTTTCTTTTTCTTATTCAAAATCCTCAACTTCTAGGGTGATCCAGTAGGAATTTCACTTTTCATTTCACAGTCCAGCATACCTACGCCATGTTGCGTCCCCTGTCCTTTCAAAACTTGAAGGAAAACGCCGCCGACCCTTGTTTCTGTTGCCACCACCAGCTGTGGTGATCAAACTTCGTAGCAGCAGTCACACCTATGGGAGCCAGAGAGGAGGTCGCACATCGAGAATCTTGGACTGTGTTGAACCGGCATTTCTTTTTTTTATGATCGTGTCGTTGCCAAGGATCTGCGACCGATCACACTCATCCTCTTCACCAGCCGGAACGGCGAATGAACCCCCACAAGAACCGAAAACAGCTCGTTAGAAAGGGGATTTATGAAATGCGAACTGTTCCTGTCGTGAAAGCAGGATGTGAAAAGTTACGGGTGCTTAGAAATCTAGAAAACTTACAATGAAGTGGTTTCATTATGAGATCTCACTTTGTTCCATGGCAAAAGAGGCTCCGGTTGAGGGACACTAGGTTCAAATTTTCGGTTTCCAGTTAGTCTTCAAAGTAAATGTAGATCTGAAAATGTTCAAGTCAAACTCGAAAAACAATACAATGAATTTCAAAAAAAAATATTTATTGAATGTGAGTGGGAAAGGATGATGAATGAATGGAAAAGAGTTGTTCAGTGGTGGGACATGTACCAAAAGTGTAATAAACAAAAAAACCGCTACAATAATCTCACAGTCAAATAGAACTAACAGCAGGGATTGATCTTTGAAAAAATTTGAAGATAGAGCGGCAAACAGGTTGGAGAACACAAATTTCAGGAAATCCTAAAAAAAAGCACAAAAATAAAATTATTAGTCGGGATACGTTACTCGCGGACAAAATGTGGAAGAACTCATCTTTTTCACAAGTTGAGGGATGATTTTGGGACGGTGAAAAAGGGGAAAGGAATAGGAAAAGAAGTGAAAAAGGAAAAATGGATAGTAATTGAAATAATTGACGTATGAATAACCTAGGCTGTTACATGTTGTACTCGAATTACATGTTGTACTCGATTTTTAGAATCTTGTTACGGACAATAAAGTTTCGCTGGAACAATTCACCCCGAACATCGGCGTCGTCAGAAACGAAACGGTACTCGATGTCGAGCACATCATCGTCTCTCTCCTCATTCCAATAGTCGAACGCGGCACACGAGACTGCCAGAGTCACGACTTCATGAGGACGAAGAACTCCGAGGGGCTGGTCAATCCCAATCCTTTTTGCATTGTTTGTCGTGATCCGGTATGCCATGAAGTTACTCGAAACGTTCAGCACTTCGAAATGTTGAGTGAGTTTGGTTTTGAACGGCGCGTTGAACACCATCTTCGAAGTGGGCTGCGTCTCGATAGCACCGGGTGGCGGGATCCTCGTGGAGAAGTTGTGAGTCGGGTATGCCGGGGTTTGTGAAGATAACTGAAAACAAGAAGATGTTCGTAATTAGCAGTACATATATTCCTATTACTCTTGGTGGAGAGAGTGCACGGTGAGGTTGGCGATAATGAGGAACGCGGGCTGGTTGAGCCGTACGTCGAGGTGTCCTGAAATGAATGAATATGGAATATAAGCTCTTCATGACGTTGCTCACGATAGGGAGCTGGAACTCGGCACATTGTGTGGTCTCGTGGCTCCGTATTGCGGACTCTCGCTGTACACTGACGACGTCGGATTGTAGTCTGGAGTAGCTCCCTCGTAAGTCGGAGAATCGGGCGCAGCGTAAGACGGCGAGTTGTTCGAATATCTGAAAACGAAACTTTCCAACAAGTTTCAAGGATATAATACATACGTTGGGCTCGTCGGAGTGTACGTTGGGCTCGTCGGAGTGTACGTTGGACTTGGCGGATTGTACTCAGGACTTGGCCGCGTGTACGATGGGACAATCGGGGAGTATTGCGGTGAAGAGGCTTGGCTTGGGTACTCGTAGGTCGGAGACGTGGGCGCATACACGTCGGCAGCTTGCAATATTGGAGAGTGATTTGCATGTCCAGGAAGACGCCGGATTCCTTCGTTTGACGGGCCTGCTCTTGCGCCAATGTTTCCAACTGTTGGTGACACGACACGAAGTGGTGGCCGGACTGCAACAATCTCTCGCGAGGCACCGGGTGTTCCAGTGGTACGATGGAGAGAGAAGTTCCGTCTGCAAAAAGGCAACCTTTCCATTTAGTTTGAATGGTATGTTTCTAACCCGTTGATGGATCGAGGACCATGTCGATAGGGACCTCCTCCGTTGGCGGCATAACTATTCAGCAAACCGGGCATGACTGAAAATTTTAAATTTTTTTCTGAGAAAAGCAAAAAAACGTGAAGAAGCTAGAGCAAAGACAAGGAGATAAAAAATAGTAGATTATGGCTACAATTCTCGTGCATGTTCCCACGGTGCTTGAAAGAGCTGCCACATCAGTGTAAACACAGAGCGAACGGAATATTTGAGTGTCGTTGGAACTTCGCAATGACGCTTGTGGGAGCGTGTGTAAAATAGAAGGATATAAACCATTTTTGTACATTTCTCTCTTCTCATAACATCCAGAAAAACGGGTGTACCTCTTTTATTGCTAGGCATAAACATTTGAAGAGAGAGTTCGAAAGATACTGCGAAATAATGTCATTTCTAAGGTGAACCGGAGCAATTTACCAATTTTTTACCTGTCGCCACTGAAACAAACATCTTTGAGAATTACGCTCTGACTGTGAACAACTCTGAATAGATATGTTTGTGTTATTCTCAGATTTTCAATCACTTTTTCACTTTATACGTTTATTGGAAAGATATGAGTTTCAAAAGAAAAACAAACGAGAAAAGATCATGAAGGGGAGGGGAGAAAACGACGGGGATTTGAAAGGGAAGGGGAATGGGGTATACATAAATGCCGGAATTTAAGAATAAATGAAGATAAGCTATAAAATACTTGGTACATAACTAACATTAAGCTACAGAGAATATTATGCGAGAAAATTATATGGAGATCAACATGTCTAACAAGGGAAGGGAGTACATGACTTCGCAGAGTAGAAAAATTTCGAAAACATAATGAGAAAATACAGAGAGAGCAGAAAAATGCGCTGAATTCAATGGTGCCTTCAGAATTTGCCAATTGGCAAAGGCTGATTTTTTATGATTTTTTCAAAAATGATAATTGGGGATTATTTGGCGACTGCCTACAATGAGTCGGCTGAAAGTTTGTGCCAAACGGCAAATTATGAAGACACCATTCAATCCAGAAAGTTTTCGGATTTTTCCTAATCTGCGAGGTCATGTACTTCCTTTGTAACTACTTTAATCGGAATCGAAAAACTACCAGGGACGTTGAACTTACAGTTTTTGTCAAAAAGTGTTTGGGCACATAGAGCTCTCAAAGTTCCAGCCAGTACATGGAAACAATGGCAAAATAAGTTCTGACTGAACGCTTGAGGGATGGAAACTTTTTGACAAAATCTGAGTTCAGTTCATCTTTCATCTTCTAGTCCAATCCCAGCAGGCTGGAGATGGACTTGAAGTCGTTGGCGGGTGGGCTTGCCTGGGGCTGGATTGGTGGGGTGGGGTGGGTCACAGCTGGAGGAGCCTGTCGGCGGAAATACGGATGTCCCTGATGAACGGGTGGCGCGAGAGTCGGGAGCCATGAGTGGTGAATATGGCGGAAGGCAGCAGGAGAGAGCTGCTGAGCCATCTGCTGGTGCGTTAGCACTTGCTGACGGTAAGCCATCGGTCCAGGCGGGAGCATCGTCTGAATCTGCAAGGCTGCCGGCGGTGGTGGTGGAGCCATAACTTGGGGATAGACTTGAAGAGGGACAGCCGATGGGTTGATCTGTTGGCTCGCGCTGAGCCCTTTCATTGGTCTTCCACGGCGCTTAGGAGCGATCGGTTGCACCTGCTGTTCCCGATTTGAAGCACCGCCGTTTCCGATTTGAGATCGGAGATGTTCCAGACGATCCTGTAAGTAATACAGCGGTAATTAGACAGTGTCATTTTATGATTACTTTGAGCATCTGATTCTCGGCCTCAAGGCCCTGGATCCTTTTTTGACTTTTGGCTTTCTCTTCATTGCCAGCCTTCTCCAATGCATCATTCTTCTCGTCCTTCTGAATGCCGGCCTTCTCCAATGCATCATTCTTCTCGTCCTTCTCTGTGCAGTCCTTCTTGAGTTCGGCAATCTCTCGATCGCGGTCACTAAGAGCGTCTTCCAAAATCTCCTTCGTCTTATTCTGCTCCAACATTTTGTCAAGGGACTCGTACCGCTTGTCCCTCTTCTTGCGGAGCTTTTCCTGGTGCTCAGCAAGGCACTCTTCGTTCAGCTCGATCGGCTCCCAGTTGACCCTGACATTGTACATGTCGTGGTGTGGGAAGATCTGCAGGGAGGAGATCTGAAAACGGTAACATGACATTTCCAGGAGAATGACTGCTTGGAGACTCACCACTGAGCAGTCATCGGTAGAGGTATCGTAGGCGTGGCACTTGACTCTGATCTAAAATTACACATTGATTGAAAGTGTGAAAGAGATTCTAATGATCGGTAGTTATTGCCCAGAGTGTCCAAGAAAGAAATTTGCCCTCATAAACTTCAATATTCTTGTGATTTTAGTATTTCAGTCCAAAAGGCGTCAAATTACTCTACATTGGATTCCAAACTCTTCCGACACAGACGTAAGTAAACGGGTATGGGGTTGAACTTTCGCGGCAGCCCCTTCCCGACTGTCAGCCTCCCGTCTTTATACATTCTCTCATTTCTGACTTCTTAAACAGTTTTCTCAAATTTTAGGAACTTGCCCACCACCATAACCGGAATCTAGCCAACCCCCCCCCTCCCCAGCAGCTTTTCGGCAATTTCTCTGATTTCTACCACCCGTCTGGAACATTGGTGCCATGAGGTCATGTCTTTCTCCCCCTAATAGCTGAAAATTTGGCTCTAAATAACCCGGTGTTTCAATGAAAAGCTTGCCTACTGGGGTAACTAACATGTAAGTTTCATGTAGATTTCACACCCACTTCCCGCCCATTTACCTCCAGCAGCGACGCATTGATTCCGGCCTTTTTGCTCTCCATCTTCTGCGCCTCGAGATTCTCGACGTCTCCACCCGCGGCCTCCACAAGCTGCTTGTACACCTGAAAATTTGAAAAATTCATAGCTAAACCTTGTCCAAAACGATTTACCTCTTGCTCGATGCGATTCGTCGTCGCATGATACGCCTGGTGTGTCTCCGTCGACGCCTGAATAAGTTTTTTTGACAATTGTTCTCAAACTCTTCAGACCAACCTCATAGTCCACCTTCCAGACTGCGTCGTCATTGTACTGGAAGACTTCCTTGCCATGGATCTCTTCCCTCTGGTCTCGGGTGAGAACAGGCTGGTTGATCTCTCCAGCGTCGATGTCCATGTTCATCTTGAATTGCGAGATTCTACAAAATGTTGTTTCAACTAATAAGAAAACGGAGGAGGCATGTGAGAAGCACATCAACTGGGAAAAAACAGCCGGATGTACTACATATTGTGTAAAAGGGGAGAAGGACCCATGTGCCAGAACGGGTAGGAGGTCTGTATTCTTCTATGGATCTAGGTGGCTTGGACTCAGATTATGAAGTCATGAATTCAAAGAAAAAAAGTATTTCTTTGCCGACTGGCACTAGTAACCGCGAAACACATAGAAGATTAATGAAAACGGCTGAGAAGGGCCTTGTTTTGAAAAGTGTAGAAGAGTACGGTAGCTTCCGAGTGAAAATTGGTACAAAGCTACTGTAATCTAACAGAAATCCAATGAATTGAGGTGACACAAAACACACGGATCACTCAAAAGTTTGAGAAACATTTGGAGTAATTCGGATGGCAGGAGCCGCACATGCGTGAGAAAACATGGGATGTCAACGGAAAGAGACTTATGGCGACATGACACTATCAGGAGAAAGGTTTGGCTTGATTGACTCACTCCAAAAAGCGAATGATTATCGAATGTTTTCCAATTAGAAAGTCAAACAGTGAGAGGTCAAAAAACGGTGTGTGGTAAGTGAGTGGTGAGTGAGCCCCCAAGAAGACACTATTGCGTAAGTTGGTCCGCCCTCCCTCCTTTCCCTCTCTGAGCATGTACTCTCTAATCAACAGATGCGCGGATTGCGTAGGGAAGTTCTTCGGAGTGGTGAACCGTTTCGTTGCGTAATAGGGCAATTGACACCACGGAGTGGACCAACGGAGGTCCGAGAAGTTCCAAATGATTTGTACAAGAGAAAGGAATGTACCAACAGAAAAGAGTCGTCTGTTCTTCTCCGTCGAATCCAGGGAACTGGGAGTACGATTTTGAAGTCACAAATGAGTAGGACGAAGCCGACTGGCAATTGCGAAATTTTGAGGCACAACACCTGACAAACATGAGACTGCAAAAAGGGGAGGAGACATGAAGCAGACCACGAAAATGGTATTCACACGATTCGAAATGAGTTGTTCCCAGGGTCGTTCCCCCCATTTGATTTTATGGGAGTGCGATGCACGAGCACAACAGAGACGGACGCATACCGTTCCATTTCGGAAAATCAAAGTGAATGCGTGCTAACCGTCAGCTAAACGGATGATTCAGAAAATTGTTAGGCGTTTGGAGTGATGTTGATAACAGGGCGTTCAAAGACGAGAGAGAGGAGAAGTTGAATGGGACCTATGCGTTCTCCCTTCTGTCACGTAGAGTAGGAGGAGTGACAGTAAGCGGCGGGGGCCGGCGAGTCACAAAAAGTCGGGTTATAAACATTCAGAGAGCGACGGCATCGGAGCAAGTTGGTAATCGGAACTGTTTATGATGAGACAGATGGGTCAAAGAAGCGGGAAAAGTCGGCGAGCCGACGGGCACTGTATAACAGATGGACACGTCCGTCCGGAAGCAGTCCATTGGATTGACGATGAGTTTGCCGCAACCAGGAGATGGGGGAGAGGAGGATCACTTCTAGAAAGTGAAACTTGTTGGACGAAGTTAGGGGAAAAACCAGAGCAATATGATGATTGACTTGTGAAATAAAGGAATGACGCCCTTACGGCAGAAAATCTAAATGTTTGTTGTTGGGTCAGGAGAAGGGCGCTGAGATTGAATGAATCACTTACGGAAAAGGACGGAAAACTGCAAGAAAGAGGAGAGGAGGGATTGATAACGCAACTAGGAGGCCAAGTTCACAAAAGACTGAATACGGGGAGACAGAACTAAAATAATGAGTCGAGGGTGATTTGCACTTTTGGTGGACAGCGAAAAGTAGAGAACGGCAAACGGTTAGAGTAAGACAGAAAGAGGAGGAATGACAAGAAAAAGAAAAAAGAATTGTATGAATCATTCGAAGACAAGGAGAAAAATCCACAAAAATCTCGTTTTTTTTTTCAGATTTTTTCAGATTTTTCCGAAATTTTTGTGAACTTGACCCCAAATTGTGACGTGGCAGAATTTAGAAAATTAAGGAACAATTCGAATACATCATATTGGAGGCAATAACCAGAAAAATGGAGTGAGAAAAGGGTGATGATGTATGTACAGGAGAAAAGAAGGAAATGGGGAAAAAAGAGCGAACGAGAGGATATTTGCGTGCGAAATTTCGACTCCGACTGTAGAGATAATCTAATTTTGTGTCTAGTGTATTTATGGGAAATGAATAATATTTTTGTGAAGTCTGGAAGTCAAAGACTTTTGAAAAGGAAAAAATATTTGGCGGGGAGAACATTCGCTAATTGAGTAGAAAACGGATAGGATGACACTTCTATCAAGTGTTATCGTCAAGACAACCAAGGACGCAGCTTTCTCTTTGTTATTCATTAGGTCGTGATAAACAAGTTTGTTGTTTTAAAAAGTTCTCGCTCCGTGTAATTGGGGAAATGAACTTTGAATCGTAGAATAAATAAGGGATGGCGATGACGAATGTTTACGACCAAAATTTTCAAAAAACCCAGTAGAGAAGACCGAATGTCTGGGAACTTGAGTGGTTATCGGAAGCGACGAGAAGGAAGGCAAGTGATTGGCGACATTATGCATATGATACAGCTGTTCGAAGCTCTAAACAATACGGACACGTTGCCGCGAAAAACCGACACTTTTTCGACACCTGTCGCTGTGCGGTAAAAGAGTTTGAATAGTACTCGAATCTTTTCCGTAATACATAGTTTATTTTTTCTTAAAATATAAAAAGAAGAGGTATGGTTACATAGAAATGATTCAAACAGGAAGAAAAATACAGTGAAAAAGAAAAAAATTCAAATTTTGGTTAGAGTGAGGCTCTTCTGGGCAGAGAGATGAAAAGGTAATGAGGAGAGTTGTTGGAGTGGAAAGATAATGGATGAAATGAAATACGGGAGGTATGTGAGAGAGTAAAAATGATAGGTGCATTGAAGGGAGGCCGAGCCAATGTTATCGCACCCCATTAAACTTTGAAAAGGGCAGAGAACTTGATTTTGAAATTGGTTACGAAGGAGCGGCCGCCGGTATGTTTTTCGGACCAAAATAAGATAATTTTGAATAATAGAACAAAAATAGAGTTGTCCTAACATAAATAGTCGTGGGATTTCTTAAATTTAGTACAATTCGAATATGACAAAAATCACAAAACTAGCGTGGGAGACATTTGCAAAAGAGAGAGAGAATAAACGGCGGCCGCTGCTCAAGGCAAAATCAATTTGACAGTTCTTGTCACCTTTTTATCAAAGTTCAGTGGAGCGCGTTATCATCGAACCTAGCGTGTGGGGACAGATGATTCAGTGGAAGTAAACCGTTTTTTGCAGAAGATTTTCAGGTCCCTTGGAGGTGAGCTTGCTTCATTCCGGCATCAGCTGAAACTGAAAAAGAAATACAATTTGAGCAGAGGAAAGTTACCTGATTGTCTGTTGGTACGAAAAAACTGGTGACTTGATGGAACGCGGCAAGCACGCTTTCCGCCCTGGTCAGTCGAGCCGTAAGTTCTTCGTTCTCTGCAGTCAAGTCGACCTTTTCTTTCTCCAAACCGTTTATTTTCTCGACTAGTTGCTCGTTCGTGGTTTGTATAGCCTGGAAATTTTTCTTGCTTTTCTCCAAAGCTTCAGATAAACGTCCGTTCTTCGAATTCGCTTCAGTCAGTTGGCTTCGAAGGTCCGTCACTTTCTTCGCCATTCCCTTGTTTGCTTCCATCACCTTCGTCTTTTGCAGCTTGATTGCCTCAGTGATCCTATCCCAGTTTTCCATAAGACCAACTTCTTCCGCAGGTGCTCCCTCTCGGAGTCGCTTTCGGGTGGGCTCCTCCGAATTGCCAGAATGCACGGTGTCACTCGCCTGTTCCTCCATTTTTCCAACTGAAATAGAAATGAAGTTGGTTGAGAATCAAAATGGGTTTGAAAATATGAGAATGAAGGAAAGGAGTATACGAAAAGCTTGAATAAAGGTGAGCTAGTGGGAAAGACGGAAATTAATCCACATCTTTCTGCTGCACTGGCTCTTTCGAACGAGACATAATCCGGCGTGCGACCCAAAGATTTAGCCGCCCGTTGAGCAGGTATGCCCTATGGGCTTCTAATTGCCACACCCCACGGTTCAAAATGTGGTTGTGGTCAACAGCCAATCATGATCCTCCTTCTAATGCTTTCCGATCCTGAATTAATCCCAACACCTGCAACCAAAATGATAATTGGCTCCAACAGTATCGTAAAGCCCCGTTTTCCAATTGGATTCTCCTGACGGCAGAGCCGCATCAACAAGTTGTTCGGATCTCGGAAAATTTGAGTTTTTCACGTGCGATTTATTGAAATAAAAGACATATCTTGGGTTTTTTGGAAACTTTACAGAAGAGAATAAATACGACTGGGAAATACATTTGTAAAGTTGGAAATATTGTGAAAGTCAAATCGCTTCCGAGTGATTGCGACTAGATCTGTTCCTTGGTCAAATGTAAAAGGGTTTTACAAAAGCTATAGGGACATTTTGATGTAGTGTATTGGTGACAAGTGATAATGACAGAATCCTCAAGAAATGATAAGAAATTAGAGTTAAGGTGAAGGAAGATTGAGGTAAAAGGATGAGAAGGAATCTAAGATGGAAAAACTCTTGGTACAGAGTAGTAGTCATGAGGATTCAAAGCTGGCACCCATTGTAGATTGGCGGGCTGTGTGAAGAAGTTGTTCGGCGGGATAGTTGCATTCATCTGAGGGACGCTGATGCCAATCCTACCATTGGTGAAGTTGGCCGTGTCTCCGACACCAGGAGCGGCGCCTCTTCCGACATCAAAGAACTTCGATAGCATATCGATTTTCAGTTCTGCTTGAGCTAGCTGGGACTTGAAATCACTGATCTGCCGTTCCAGCTTCATTGCCTTTCCGATTGCCACCGCTTTCTGCACTTCGAGTTGACCCATCTTTTCTATCAGCAGGCTGAACATACTACTGGCGGCTTCTTCAGATGCTTCAACACGGAGTCGCTTCCGAGTAGGTCCCTCTGGATTGCCAGCTGGCTCAACGACGACTTCCGGCTGTTGCTCCATGTCACCAAACTGAAAAAGTGAAATAAAAAGACGGGGCAATAGAGTGGTGATAGTGATTTCTTGGAAATCATTACAAACGAAGAGACACAGCCTTTCGGCTTGGAAAGCAGATGGAAATGAATCCACACTACCATCTTGCGTCGGGAAACACAAATTGGATAATTATAAGCTTATAGCCCGATTTCTGGGCCCGCCCGTTCAAATTGGAGAGCTTAGCAGAGCCTAATTGATGAAGTGCTAGATCCTCGACCAACCTGTTGTTGTTGTTGTTATCCAATGCTTCTAATTTTTAAATCCGGATCGTTCTCAGTACCCACAGGTAGACAGGTGACTGGCTCTGACAATTTCGGAGGGCTCCCTCCCAAATCAAAGACCCCTGATAGAAAAGGTCCAGCGACAAGTTGTTTGGAAGGTTGGGAAGAAAGTCTAATTAGTCTGAATTGAGTGCGATTTATCATGACTGAAAATTACGGACAAATAAGAGAAGAAGAAAAAGTGCAGACTACATTCTCGCAATAAGAAAAAATGTGAGATTCATAAAGTTTTTGAACTAGAGACCAACGGCGAGGAACCCCTAGCTAAGTAAGCTTTGGGGAAACTTTTTGGTACATGATATCAATCAAATGGGTGAAAGAAAGAAACTGGACGTTGGTGGGAAGGAAAGAGAGATATCATTGGGAAATGTTGACTAATTTTGGGACGGAATAAGATGGTGGTAAGCTTCCTAGCTAGATGAGGCTAGGGAGGGCATCTTGGGTCCATATATTCGTCACGAGGAGTCCGAAGTGGCAATAGCATATTGGCTGACTGTATGTGTGGAAGAGATGTCGCAGTATTTGTCGCTTCATGGGGAGCATTTATTGAAGTGCTGGATAGTTGAGCAGCCGGAAGGCGATTTTTGGTGACATGAGAAGAAATGTACACTGACTGACGGACGCATAAGTTCTTTGTTCTTGGAGACTGAAACTTCATAATTACATCTCGTGATCAACTATCACAGATTACCTTATGGGTCAAAGGAGTCTTGGCATAGTCAGAGATCATAAGGAGTTGCTGCTGCAGAAGAGATTTATCTGATTCTAAGACGGCGATTTGCTGTTTACACAGATTGACAGCAACCTTCGTATCAGCATTTTCTTTGCGTAGCGCAACGTTCTCGGTGTGGAACCGTTGAGCTAGAGAGTTTTGAGTGACCAGACGCTGATTATCCGCACTCAATTCTCCAACTTGCCTGTTCAGCCGCTGAATCTTTGCGGCTTGTCGTTGAACTATGTTCTTGAATGCCTCATACTTCTGGTTGTTCGTTTGGACGGTTTGCAGGTATTGAGTCTTGATTCCTCCAATATTTGTGATTGCGTGTTCGATGTTCTCTAGAAGACTCAAACCCGCCGCTACCGGCTCTAAACGTTGGGCTTCCGGTTGTCTCCGAGTTTGATTTGGCTCTGGTCCTGGAGCGTTCAACTGTCCCTCCATGCTGTTTTGAACTGAAATTAGTAAATTCATGATGTTTAAATAAGGATTGTGAGCAGAAGCTTACTGATTGAAGTAGAATAGAAACGTATTTGGAGGTGTGTATAGCGAGAACCGAATATGTGGATTGATTAGCGAGATAACCGCGTGAGGTGTTTAGGAAAGTGGTTTCCATAGAGATGAAACATGCGTGAAGCGTGAACAAATGACCAAATTGTCTGAAAAGGTCAAGTAATGATGAGAGAATGTCTCGTTATGGATCATTCAGTGGATTTCAACTTGTCAGGAGTTCCTGGTGCAAGCTCTGTCGGGAGTGGTCCAGACGTGCCTTAAAAAAGGTTCCACGGACAGCAACCCTCCGTTTGACTGGTTTTTAATGGTTTTCATAACTTCCGGTTTCTGATATGAGTGACGCCTGCAAATATGAGCAGAACGGGTTGATTTCAAATGCCGCGGTATCCTCTATCCTCAATCTCTGAACAGTTCCAGGTTTTTCTCTATCCACTTCGCACAGTTCGTTTCAGCTGACATTTTGTTTGAATCCCCCATGAGTTCCTTCATTTTCACTCGGAAGGTGTGGTCCCCTGGTCCCGAACGTGACAGCTGCTGCTGCCGCCTGGTGGTGTCTCCCACCGTATAATCATGGAGAGAAGAAGCGGGATGGAACCTTCCCGTTCGCGGTGGAGGGGATTATTAGTACAAATGCATACGCACCTTGTGAGCCGGCTCCGAGCGAAATTCGGAACGGGGTGCAAACCACCCAACGATGTAATGAGTTGACTATAACTTTCAAATCCTAGATGGAGCTTCTCAAATCAGAGTGTCTTTATTGATTAGTGGGAAAATGTTGAAACATTGAGGTTTGTGGGAGTTAACCAGCAAATTACCCAAATTTTTCAAAAATTAGCCCGAGTTGTTATCAGTTGGCAGGACCTAGCTTGACTAGAATCCTGTCCATCAGCCTCATAGGCAGTCAGTGATTTTCCTATTTGTTTACCATTCCCTCAAATCAATACGCTTCGCTATTTCGTCGAATCGAGATCAATACCTCACCAGTTCTCCCGGTTTCCCCTCTGCCTACCAAGCTTCTCTCTTGCTCAGGCAATCTCTCCGCAGGTTTCTAGGCTCTTCAACCTGCGATTAGACGCATTCTCAATCTCAATCTTCCCGTCGTTCAGCCTTTAACCAGTTGCAGCTTGCCTTCCTTCACCACGCGTTTCGCCAAGTCGGAAGGGTGATCAGAATAACAAGGTTTCTAGGAATTATAGTTAGCGGAACACACACCGCACAAGTTGAAAGAAATCTTTTGAAAATTTTATTAGTTACTTTATCGGATTCACAAGATTCCAGCTAATGGATCAGGGAGACTAAATGCTCGGACGGTAGACGGCTGAGCTCCTCTGGAAGGCTGACACTTGAAGACTTTGACAAAGACAGCTTCTCGGAAGAGAGGGTTTACAAGCATTAGAGTGTAGGGTGTGGTGCAGGTTATCTGGAAAAAGGGAATGTTGGAATTGTGAAGTTCCGCTTTTGGGATAACTTTATTGTAAACTGAGACCCTGGGTACTCACCAGATCCGAGACGGAGAACAGCATTACAGTTCTGCTGGAGATTGACATTTCCATTACTGTCGGCAGGAGGTACATCAGCCACACTATAGCGTGGATTATCATTCCCGTTAGGTTGATTATACGGATTCGCCTCCTAATCACTTTCGCCTTACTCCAATCAGAATTGATTTTGCGATTCGTCAGGAATCCGAGAACCAAAATGAGAAACACGTAGAGGACGCACTGAACTCGCATGATCTAAACTGCACTCCCCCAGATATTCGGGTTGTAGACCAAGCTGTTTGTTGTGGCGTTGAAGGTAACAGATTTGAGTCCGCTGACACAGTAGTACGGTGAGGTCACGATACCGGCGATGACAAAAACACCGAGATGGATCAAAATGTTGTTGTTTTTCCAGAAGCTCTCAGATAACATTTCTGTTGTTGCGAAATAGCGGAAGGTGCATTTGAGAAGAAGGGATCCACTTTGAACATGATAAAAATAGTGGCTCAAAAAATCGTAGACTTTCAAGATCCACTCAATTTTGGTCACGAGCGGGAGCAGGATTCCGGACATCTCTTCGTCAGTTGAAATACGCTTGAACCAGGAGTGCAGGTAGACAATGATATGCTGGAAGTTATCATGAATGCACTGAATTCAGGAATTCGGAGAGGGGGGGGGGGAGATTCCAAAAGGCTGAAACGTTTTCTTGTCCTAAGTGAGAGGAGAGCCTAAGGTTCTAGGAACTCTGACAAACTCACAATGATTAGACCACATCGCACCAAACCGAAATACGGAGACTCGAACTCCTTCCACTTGTACAGACAGTACAGGGCGCACAGGCTGAGCAAGATGGAAAGCGGCCCATAGATCAACCAGACGATGAAGATCCAAGGCATGGTTGATGGCACTGGGGCCTGTGGATCTCCGTGAGCTCAAAACGCTACTGCCGACAAATCAAGACAACGTGCACGTCGGAATTGGATGGAAGTGACTGACGACTCATGCACCTCTTGAAAAACAAAAAGTGTATAATTAGGGATCAAAGAGTACGGAGATAATTATAGTTATAGATAAGAAGAGAGAAAGAGAAAGAGGGAAAGAGGCTGAAAAAGAGTGTGGTTTGCCTGTGAGCCGACCATGAAGACGGCCATTGAACACTTGAACATTGGAGTTGTCAAGGTGTAAACAAGTTGGTTGAGTTTCTTAACTGGAATGCAGAAGGGTTTCGAAATCGGGCTACAGCGGAGAAGTATGTCTTGAGAGAGAAGCCACTGGGTACTGTAATCAGGGCAACAGATTTCCGGTAATAGCAAGGGAATGATGGTGTTGGGACTATGATGAGAGAATCTCTGGCACCAAAAGACGATCCGGAATTCGACAAGAAGGGTTTTTTCGGACTTTTTGAAAGTTCATCAAGTTTTCAGTCAGTTTGATAGTCTCTCAACAGCTCAACTTTGCGTCAACCACCTTATCAGCCAACCGGGTTCATCTCCTAGTCTTCTCAGCATTCCGCAGTTTGCTCGGCTTTTCGAAAAACTTCCGTCGTTTCCTATCAAAATCCAGGAGGTTCCACCAATTGGTGGAAATTGCAACATCTCACTAGTCCAACACTCCCCAAGCCAGTCCGCCAGGAGCCTTGATATTCCGTTACTCCCCCTACCACATCGATACTTCACCAGCTCTTACAGCTTTCTCTCATTTCACCAAGCTTTTCGCTAGCTTATCCACCCCTCTGCAAGTTGCTCAGCACCTCCTCTCCCTACAATTAGGCCTGAACCAGTCCGCCAGGCGCCTTGATGCTTCGTCACTCCCTCCCACCACATCGATACATTACCACTTCTTCCGGCTTTTTCTTATTCCACCAGGCTTCTCGCTAGCTCATCAACCGCTCCGCAGGTTGCTCAGCCCCTCCTTACCCTACAATTAGGCTGCTGATACCTCCGTCGTCCCGCCTGCTCATCTCGAGTTATACTGATGAGCTGGTGACTGCCTCCGTCCGCCACGTGCGTCAGCAAGTCCCAAGTGACATTATGATTAGACTGGTGGTGACGCAACCTAGCAACTATAGTCAGGAGAAGAGATCACGCACAAATTGAGAGTAATCTTTTGAACATTTCGACAGTAAGTTTATTGATCGATCAGGTGATTATCAAAACCTAATCGCTGTGAGACGGGCTAAAGGATCTGATTCTATGTTTTCCACATTGGCACGGAAGACTCTTCGGAATTGGGCGTCCAGACAGACGAAGATGAAAGGAGTCAAGCAGGAAATCTGGAAATTATCAGGTTCTAGAGATCTTTGAATTCCGGATTTGGCTAAACAAGGGTTTTAGGACTCTGGGTCTTCAGGATTTGAGAATTCTGCCCGACTTACCAGATCTTGGGAGAGGAACAGGAGTCCAATTCTGTCGGCCGTAGTCATGTCGAGGTATCGTGGCAGGAAGTGGCACAGCCAGACTGTGAGGTACAAGAACATGTCCAACAATGATCTTATTAGGAGCTTGATTTTCATCACTTGGTGATGATTCCAACGAGAATTGATTTGGCGACTTGCGTGAACTCCAAGGATTAAAGTTGCAAGGATGTAGATAGCGATCTCGAGGTCGACGATCCAGTTAGCCCAAGAATCCGGAAGATGCGCCGAAGAGTTTGTCGAACCGTTGTAGGCCACTGTCTCGGGTTGGCTGGAAAGGGAGTACGGTAGTACGGTGCAGAAAACGGCGAGGAGGCAGACAACGAAGTAGATTCGGCGGTAGTTGTTTTTCCAAAAGTCCAAGCTGTGGGATTTTGTCGTTGCGGATAAGTGGAACGCGCATTTCACGAGAAGGCTTCCTGCTTGGAGGTGGAAGAAGAATAACGACCAATTCTCGTTGATCAGATGAATGAAGTTCGCGTTCCCGATAATTAGTTCTAGGGTTTCCGCAATCTTGAGAGTCGCAGCTCGGGTCATCCATGTTTGCAACAAGACGAAGAGGTTCTGAAAGTCATCGAAAATGCAGTAAATTCAAGAAATTTAGGAGCGCTGATACTTTTGTAAAACTCAAAACTCTATGAATCTGATATTCTAAAAGCCTGAAAACTTACAATTATAAAATCACATCGAACAACTAGATAATAAGCCGAATTCAGTTGGTTCTTCCATTTCTCGATACAGTAGAGGATGACGAGAGTGAGAAGCAGTGACTGTGGACCGTACAGCAGCCAAAAGAATATGATTGGCATTGGAGCCATGGTTCACAGCTCAATGAGCTCACGGAAGAATTAGGAACTCAGAGCTCTTCTGACGATGAGAGAAGTCCGCAACTCTGACTGACGGGAGTAGCTTTGTCCGTCGTTAAATACGATGAGAGGGGGAGGAGTCGGCGGCTCGTAGAATACCAAAAGTGAAGTAATTAGTGTGAGAAACAGAGAACACAGAGGTAATCGTCGTGATAGTGTGAAAGTGTGAGAGAGGAGGAATTCTGACTTCGGCGTGAGCCGGTGAGACGATTTCGAGAAAGAGGAGGGAGATGGACAGTTGTACATTCAGGGGTTCGAAATGAAACTGGTAAACAAGTCAGGCGAGCATCTTAACATGAATCTCAGGGGATTCCAAAATCTGTTTATAACAGGGAACTGTAAACTAACGACAGAACGAATGTATCTCGAAAAACCCTACAAACCGTAAACAACGAGAACTGTACTCCTCTGGAAGCTCAGATGAAGAGGTGTTGTCTCTAGGAGCCATAACATCCGTTCGGCAGATCTCCTTACCTGCCACTAGATTACTCTTTAGTACAGACGATTTTTCCCAGTTTCCTGATTCCTCCATGTGTAGTCCACAAGTTTGTCAATTTCAAATCGTTCACCTGTTTCCAGAGTTCACCAAAGTCTCGCAACCCATTACTATTCCCGCACTTCGCAAACCAGTCCGCCAGGCGTCTTGATGTTTCGGCAGCTCATCAACCCTTTCCCAGGTTGCTCAGCCCTTCCTCGCCCCACAATTAGGCCTGAACCTGTCCGCCAGGAGCCTTGATGTTCCGTTACTTCTCCTTACCACATCGAGACATTACCAGTTTTTCCGGCTTTCCTTCCATCAGGCTTCTTGCAAGCTCATCGACCCCTCCGCAGGTTGTTCAGTCTTTCCTCATCCCACAATCAGGCTGCTGATACCTCCGTCGTCTCGCCTGCTTATCTCGAGTTATACTCATGAGCTGGAGGCCGCCTCCGTCTTCCACGCGCGTCACCAAGTCCCAAGTGACTTTATGATAAGGGTGTGGGCGATGTATCCTAACAACTATAGTCAGGGAGAAGATCACGCGAAAATTGGGAGTAATCTTTTGAACATTTCAACAGTCAGGTATCAAATGAGCAAACGCTACAACAGAGCGGAACATTATGGCAGAAAAGAATCTCTGGAATAGGGGGGTCGATGAGCATGAGTATGTGAAGTGTAGAGCAGGAAATCTGAAAGAAAGATCCTTTAGGCTTATCGGGTAGCGGTCCACAATGAGTTGCAAAGTTGAAATTTGAGATTTGAGAGTTTGAGAGAAATCCATAGCACTCATGGGTTGGCGAGTTGGACAAATTGGATCACTAAAACATGAAAAAATTATGAATTTGGTACCTCAAATAAAATAACTGCCCCTCTACAAAACTACTAACAAGTTTATTGACTTTCCGAAAAGTGAACGAGCCCTTACTGTTTGCTGCAATTCTGATTCCACGTGTACTGTCGAAAACGGATCTGCACTGAGGTAATGGATCGTTTTCCTTCCCATAACCTCTTCGGTTTTCAGCAACATTGGTCAGATCGAGAAGTGAAATTAGTTGTCTCCACTCCAGAGGGCCCATTTATCTTGTTGTTGTCACCTGAAAAGTCTGGCGCAAAGAATTCGTCATGCTGTCTCCTTTTTCAATGATCCATCTTTCAATGTCTCAAAATTCATACAGTTACATGTTTGTTTCCCATATTGTCATTTTTGTAAATTGTTATTTCTGATTCTCAGCTCATAATCCTTTTTACTCTTCCTTTTCTCATGTCAGCTGACGTCTCGAATTTCAATTAACCCTTTTCTAGGCATCATCCAGTTTTCAAAACCCAGTTGTGTCTGGACTACAGTAAGCATTTTGTTTTGGAAACATTCGAATACACCTCGCAGCCACATTTTTCACTTACCCACTTTGTTTTCATAACATACACCCACACACACACACACACTATCCAGTGCATGACGTGACGAGGTGATTGAGTGGAATACCCGGACCGGCCAAGTGGGGTGTAATAGGGGCTTTCAGTTGCCCGGATAGCCGTAATCAATGCCATGTGGAACAATGCCATTCAGGATAAAAATTTGATTATGGTAATCGAAACATTTGGACAACTGTTGAGAAGGAGTAAATGGTTGGGGAACAGATGGGAACTGGGAACAGATCACAATGCAACAGAAGAAAATGGTAAAGGGTTCGACAAAACACAAATAAGAGATAAAACAGAGTTCTCTGACTTCAAATTTAGAGGAAAACCAGTATAATTGTTCACCAAACAAACAGAGCACAGTCAACCGATCTGTGAACTCCTGGCGGACCAATAGCGTGTTTGCGGAAAACCATTTGAGCCACTGAGGACTTGAGAATATGCTGAAAGTGATCAGCAAGTTTCCGACGGTTTTAGAACCGCAAGTCACTTGCAGGTACGCTTCGAATCCGCTGCAGATTCATTTTCTCGCTTGAATCCTCTGCAGGTTTGCCGGCGGGTCAGTTGTGAGTACATAACATTTTTTCAGAGATTTGTACTGAACTTGCCAGTACTCCATGTTACCTTCTCTCCTTTGTTTATAGATTCCACTTGCTTGTGATCGTACAGAATTTCATCACTCTGAATTTTTGAAATGAATGAGTCTAACATCTCTACCGAACAGCCGAACATGGTTTTCAGAGTTTCCAGTGGGCTAAAATATCCGTTTTGTACATTTCTTTGGTGACGCGAGTCGCCTTCTTCTGTACCGTTCCTCCTCGAACTTCATGTGCTAGCCCTCCCACATTGCCATTTGTCTCTCTCTCCTCACACCCACCCGAGAACGCCCACCACGAACTACCGATGAGGGTCCCGCCCAACTATACCATTCCGCACACTCATTCATTTTCCCCGTCCACTCTCGTCGTTGCTGACCATCGCTAAAATGAGTTCGAAGAATCTTCCACTTCTTGGATACATCCACCCCAAACATGGATGCCTGCTGTTCATCCATGAGGATGGGGAGTATTCCGTCATGGACCTTGCGGTATGTGTCTAAAGAGCCTTTATTTTATAAGTTTCAAGACTTTCAGCACCGAAACCCAAATGAGAAGAAGTTTTTGGCGTCGTGCATCGACTTGGCTCCCGAAGCATGGAATTGGTTGGTGAAAAACGGTTTTGAAGATCAAATCAAAGCGAGTCAGGAGAACAAGGAGCCCCACGAGAATGGATGCTTTGCAAAGGTAATCGCAATATGAAACTTTCATTCCACACGTTCTCATGGTTTCAGATCGATGCAAAGTGCTACGCCCTCCGCAAGAAATCCGGCTTAACGCCAGAAATCAGAATTGTAAGCTTATATTGAAACTGGTACTTCGGTATTTTCAACTTCCAACATTCAGATCGAGTCTATTGAACGAAGGGTTCACCATGAAGGATGTCAGGTCAGAATCAACTGGGCTCCAGAGAAGCTCAATAAGGGAAAAGAAATGAATGAGTACCAGAAGGAGATGCAACAAGCTATCTTGAGAAACCAACAAGTGGTTACTGTTGATGATGAGACTCGTGAATCCTTCATAAGGACCCGAAACAAGGAGGTTGTTCAAAAACAGAATACTGAAATCGAGCAATTGAAACGGGAACTACAAGAAGAGGAAAGGAAAATTAAAGAATTGGAGGAAAGCAACGCGGAAGATGTGGAAACTGTGAGACGGACGATTGAAGCGGCGGAGAAGAAAGAACAAGATACCGAGCGAATCAAGAAAGATCTGGAGCTGCAAGAAAACAGAGTGAAGTTGTACGAAGTCCAATTTGAAACGGCTAGAGAGGAGCATTCCTTGACGCAAGATAGATTCGAGACTGTTGCACAAGATGATGAGCTAGCGGAGGAAAGACTGGCTAAACTGAAGGCTGAAAACTCTCAACGGATTGCAAACGCCGGAGCGGAAGTCACCAGGCTTGAAAATGAACGAAAATTGAATGCAAAAAAGATAGAAGCATTGCAAGATAAGATTGCGGAAGCGGAACGAGAAAAGAATGGTGCAAAATGGAAAAATGAAGATTTGGAGAGAACATTATCCAAAAAGAAAGATGACTTGTCGACGAAGCTGAAAGAAAATGATGATTTGAAGGCGGAGATGAATGAGCTAGGAATTGATGACAAGAAAATTAGGGATGAAGGAACGGCAATTCACCTTGAAGCCTACCACCTGGAACTTAAAAAGAAAGAAAAGAACGAGGTCAATCAGGAAAACGGGAAAGTAGACGATCAATTGGAAGCACTGGAAGAGGAAATTGCACAGTTAAAGAAGGATGTTCAAGACGGCGAGAAGCTTCCGGACGAATTGGAAAGATGGACTAATCAATACAATCACATCTCCAAGGAAATGCAACCTCACTTCTCTAAGTAAAGGTACTAATTTTGCTTGGGTGTCGTCTATCATGAATTGTGTCATTTCAGCGAGTCTCCGAAAATGGATTTCACAAGATTACTGATACCTCGCTTCACTTCAATTCCTTCATCTTCTTCAACTGGTTCCTTTTTGTTTTCAATATTCATCATCTTGCAAGCTGCTCAATCAAACATCTCCTTTTTTCCCAGTAGGTCCTTTCCGAAACACATCATCCGCGATTTTGTTTTCCAATTACAAAACGTATCCTTTTCACTAATTCCACTTTCTTTCGCTCCCACTTGGTTCCAAATGTTATCAATAAACCCCAATATTCACTCAAGATTTTTGTGCCAAACACCCCCTTCCCCACGCAAATGCCATCACTTTGTGACCCCTTTTTTGTAGCTTCAATTGCAAGTTAAAAAAACAAAGAGGTAGCTCCCCTCTTTACAACCACAGAATTTGTTGAACAGAACAACGTGCATGTAGCTCTCTTTCTTTCACTCTCTCACTTTTCATAGAGAGTTTCCAAATTCATTCCATATTATTCTCGGAAGGTATACATGTAATTGGCTTGGCCTCGGATTTGTTCTCATGCTCATTACCTCACGCGATCCGGCTTACTCACGGTCCCTGAGAACTCTGTTCTCATATTATGTGCTCGAGATCACCATGGTGATATTCGGACTCGGAGAAGGCTCCATAGTCATCAGAGCCTTCCTTCCAAGCAAGATGTCGTTCAACTCCTCCTTTTTCGGCTTGATCTACCCGCCACACCCCTCGTCCTCCTTCATAAGCATGCTCCTCGACGTCAACGACAACAGGCTCCACGTTTCCCCCCCCCAACCGACTATCCCCCTCTTTGCGCACATCTCTTACAATCTATTGATATGTCTGTGAAATGCGCTTCCCAACTGTTTTTCACATTTACCACGAGAACACATGGTTCGTAACTGACTGGCGCGCTCACACAATAACAACTCCCTCAAAGGGACTGTCGGAGAGAAATTTCGAGTTGTAAACACGCGAAAAACAATGTTATTCATGTTTTTCCTGCTTTTCTTCTCCATCATTTGCCTCATATCCCTCAGGTTCTTCTGACCAACTGACGCGCCACAGTCGAATACAGACTCTCAGTTTATGACAAGTGCCATTCGGACGCAGCTGTCGGAACTGGTCCGAGTCAAAAACACGCCCTGACAGTAACTCGAAAAGCCGCGAAATAAGATTATTTATGGCCCTCCTACTCTGTTCCTTCCCCGAATTGCCGCACACGATCATAACCTAGCCTAGACCACGCCCATTGCTGAAATGATGGCCGGTCATTTTCCTCTGTGCATCGGCCACGACTGGCCGGAGACTTCTTCTCTCTTATGTACATTTTCTATATAGACTGTTCTTAATTTCAGAGACAGCTTCAACTTCAACTCTTCGACTTCGACTTCAACTCTTCGACTTCGACTTCAACTTCGACTTCGACTTCAATCCACGCACAATCAGCAACCCACACGCATCCACCCGACTCAACAACCGACCCAGGTGTAACCAAGTACGTTTCCCAATCAATTCGTGTGGGTTGGACTCTTTAAGCTAAGGGTAGGCATAGTTGGCAAAAGGTTTTGGCGCAGCCGCCGCGCTGACCAAAAACACGGTAATCTTTCATAGCTTCATGAGAAACGGAGCATACCTCTGTTCATGGGCGTTGTACAGGAAATCCGATTATGTCATGTTGTTTCCAATGGCCATTTTACCGAATTTTCCGCTGAATTTAATTGAATCCGTTCAAACCTAGCCCGCCCCGTCAGCGAATACATTTTCGTGGCGAGACCCGTAGGCCCCTCGGCGGCCTTCTCAATCTGTGCTTCTCTTCGCTAATTACCTTTCTGATAGCTTAGTGTCACTCGTTCTATGCGTCTGTTTCGTTAGCAATTTTTCCAGTGTGCATGGTCTCCGCCGCCAGTCGGATAATCTCTTGGCAGGTGAGTCCAGCCCACAGGTGGCTCTCTGTGCGGAACCGTTTGGAGTAGTCGACTGGCAGTTAGCGGAGGTTTTTCGCCTAATTAAAAACCTTTTAGAAACCCGACTGCCGACAGTCCTTCGTTCTAAGCAAAAGGAACAGGAGATTCTGCTTTGATACGGATCTCCCTCCCCCTTTGATTACATTTATTCGTGATATTTCCATCATTTTCTCAGTTACCTCGCACATACGTTGTTCCTGGGAAACTCGTTTTCATGCAGATTCTTTGCCATTTTATCAGTTGAGCAAGTTCCATTGATAGGAACGCCCAGACGGAAACAAAATCAAAATTCAATTTCCGTTAGGTGGTGGAGGTGTGACAACACTCTCGTAGTGTCAGTTCATAATTAATCTGTCAACAAGCTCCTATTCTCCTACCATTAGATTGACTCCTCCCTATCCTTCACCAGTATTACGAAACGGTTCAAGACACTGTCCTACTCGTTCTCATTCATTTCCTCGATTTCCACATGCTCATAACTCGTGTGTTTCTTTTTCTTTCTCTCCGCCTCCCAGTCTAGATGGCTTTCGACATACATGTTTTCCACTGGCATTCCCACTGGTACACAGTGTTTTGGCGGTAGCGTTTGTAAGTGCATTCAAAGGCTCCAGTTCTTGCGTCCTCGAAATGGTATTTTCAGAAACCGACTGATGGCTAAATCACTTTTCGGATGAGGGCCGAGAATCTGTCCCTGTCCACAATCCTCCCGTTCTCTTTCTGATAGATCCGAGCCTGTGATTCTCCAGTATTACGACACGGTCAAAAATACTCTTTTCCTCCACCTCACAGTAATTTTTCTTTTATACATTGACTCGCGAGTTCCCCTTCTTCTTTTCTATGCCATACAGTTTGGGAAACTCTCCCCATTCATATTTTCTGCCCGCTTTCTCTCCGATACACGTGGTTTTGGCCGTAGCGTTCAAAGGCTCCAGTTCTCGCAACGGAAAACGCCCCGGCAGCGGCATTCCCATAAACAGACCGAATTACTTTTCGAGTAAGAGCGGAAAGTCAAGTAGTGATGGCGTTTCAATTTCTTTCGAACATTTTCTAGAGTGCCGACCTAAATGGAAGTCTGAAACTTTGTGAGAAAACGGAAAATCGGCTGTCGATTGGTGACAAATTTCAGTTTTCTCAACCCATATCGGGATATTTGTAGCAGATAAGGCTCCGGTACGTTTCGCAACCGCGACATTTCGCAGCCAATTTTTCGCAGCGTATTTTTGGGTGTTTCGGGTCGGAAAATAAGCAGTTCAGTTCTAAAAACGCGCTACCGGCCTTTTTACATTTGTCTAATTACTTTCCGACTCAAAAAACCCAAAAAAAGTAAATGCGTTTGGCTGCGAAATGTCGCGGCTGAGGAACTTTTTGTTGCGAGACGTCCCGGAGCCGCCGATACTCGGAGTCTACGAATTCACACAAAAATTGGTAAAACAGATGGGTTTTCCCTGTATTCCTTTTCGCATCTGGCTAGGCGAAGTCAAGTTCGATGAATTCAAGCCTTTTTGGTTTTTTTTTGTTCGTTTTCAGAGCCTGTAGACGTGGCAAGTAGACTCAATCCCTCTCAAAGCACATGAACTATTTCTTGCGCAATCACCCGTTTGGCCTCCCTCTCGGGGCAAAGACTCTGTCTCTCACACACTCTTTTACCATTTTCTGCAGAGTCACAGCCTCCGATGACCCCTCCGGCGGGATACGTGAGCAGCAGAGAGTATGTCTATAAGCTTGAAGTTCGGAACGATTCTTTATCATGTAGCTCCGGAAACCAACATTGTGCAAAAGTGTCACCTCTTGAATCGCCAGGACTGACGACATGATTCATTGGCTCCTGGCACGTCAGAATTGGAAGACAAATATGTTTCAGTAACCGGAGTTGACTCTCAGTAGAAATGTTGACTTCAGATGACCGGTTAGGACAACTGGAGGTCATTGAAAAGTTTTACAATCAAATCTTGAAGTCAGTAATCAATAAGTGTCAATACTCGATTTCTATAACAAATGATTTTGCCCTGTATTTCTTTTTGCACCTGGTCAGGCCAAGTCAAGTTCATCGAATTCAAGACTTCTTGGTCTTTTTTTTAGTTCTCAGAGCCTGTAGACGTGACCAGTAGACCCGATCCCTCTCGAATCACATAAACGATTCCTTGCGCGATCACCTCTATTCCCGTCACCCCGATCGGCCTCCCTCTCTGGTCAGACTCTGCGTCTCTCCCTCCTACACACTATTTTGTCATTTTCTGCGGAATCCCTGCGCAGAGCCAGATGACCCCTCCGGCGAGGAAGTTCCCCTCCCGTTCTCTGCCTCGTCTGCTGTTGCCTGTCCATGTGACACGGAGATGATGCAATGACAAGCAGAGTCATCCCACACCTTGGAGTTGATCGGGGTATTGGTGTCCGATTACCAATGTCCTAAACATAAAGATTGTGAACGAAGGGGTTTGCATTTGGGAACTTTCGATGAAGACTGGGCTGAATGTCCAAATCACTGGACTGATATGAAATCAGAGGTTTCTAGAATCAGTGGATGATACAAGTTATGCAAACCGGAAACGTGGAGTTTGGTTCAGAAACCCGAACTTTGAAAGATTCACGTTTTCAGAGCACACTTATGAACGTGATTCGTGGGGGCTCTAGAGAAAACTCTCAGCTGCTTTAGTTCAAAGATTCAGAAATCATGTTTTTTTTCTGAATCTGGGGGGCCATTCTCAAGTTTGAAAACATTTTCTCTCAGTTCCTACTCAGTTGAACCATTTGTTATTGGCAACATTGTCTGATCGTTTCTCTTTTCTCGGCCGTGGGCCAAAAATAGAGCCTCACTCTCTTCGTCTGCGAATCTCTGTCTCGACGTCTTCTGAAAACATTTGCCGACACGTTCTGGGTCCTTAACTAGGTAGCTGCACAGCGTGAACCCATAAATGACTCGTCAAATGTGACAGTGCGCAAAGAGCTCGTCGGAGGCGGCAAAACGTGGCGGGATCGGGAAAGGATTAGTAGACAGTCACTTTGTCGCGCCGACGGATTACGTCATCTTGACGGGCCAAGCAACAACTGCGAGAAGAGGGAAGGGGACAGTTATCAAAACCTTTTCTCTTAACTTTGGCATGATGCTATGTATTATGAGTGTAAAGGAACTCAATAAACAAAAACGGATCTATAGGCGGCTACAAACTTTGAGCTCCAGACAGACGAGCAACTTGGGGGAGTAGTGGACACAACAAAGAGATAATGCTCGGTCTGTCTGTGCTTTTTCTTTCTATAAGAACCTGTTTCTGCAAAGCTTGGTGGTCCAAGTACGATCTCCCACTCTGAATCGAAACTTCTTGAAGTCCTTATCCTGATAATGTATCACTTCCCCCCCCCCATTGACCTGCTAATCCGCCGGAAGCTATCCTTCACAATATTATCGCAACAGATTACGTCGTTGACACACTGCCGAGACGGGTCCATGCGTGTCCGCACCTGGGCCAATCGATGAGCGTGTGTTGAGCAGACCCGTCAACAGGTATCGCCGGATCGCTAATTACACAGTTTATTCGCTCCTGGCATGCCGTGATAAGTGTGAAAACAAATGGGAGAGGTTAAAGAAAACACTCAATTAGGAGATTCGGAGAATGTGACATGTCAGAGAACCGGAAGTCAGTTGTAAAAGTCATGATTTGTGGGAATTCGGAAACTCCATGATACTTGGAAATAGAGATTTTGAATTTAACTTCTGCAGTCCGTGCAGTCCTTGGCTCTTGACCGAGAGCAACATTTTTGACTCTCGAGCTTTCAGAGCCAGATCCGCGTTTTCTGAAATATCGTTTCTGTTGAAAGACTCTCAATCTTTTAGCCATGCACAACTAACAATGCCTGATGAACTGTCTTCTCATCAGCAAGAGCATTCAGTAACTCTTGCATTTCTTTGACGTGTTCCTCATCTTCTTGTTCAATTCCTCTATCTCCTTTTCCAGTATCCATTTGTTATAGACCAAGTAATCAAACTTGTATCGGTTGCGCTTGTTGACGGCTTTTCTCTTCCATTGTCTGCCTCATGGCCCTCAAGTTCATCTGATCAACTGACGCGTCAGAGCCTGATACCAACTCTTTATGACAAGTGCCATTCGGACGCGGCTGTCGAAACTGTTCGGAGTCAAAAATAGGCTCCGACAGTAACCCTGAAAGTCGCGAAAAAATATTATTTATGGCCCTCCTGCTCTGTTCCTCCCCCGAATTGTGGCACACCCCCAGATCATAACCTAGCCTAGACCACGCCCCTTGCCAAACGGATGGCTGTCCATTTTCCTCTGTGCATCGGCCACTAGTTGCCGGAGACTTCTTCTCTCTTATGTATATTGTTCTATACATATATTTTTCTTAATTTCAGCTACAGCGACACAACTTCAATCAACGCACAATCAGCAATCCCCCACAAGAACATCCACCCGATTCAACAACCGACCCACAAGGAACCAGGTACGTTTCTCCATCAATTCGTGGGAATTAGGCTCTTTAGGGTAGGATAGTTTGCAATACAAAAACTATTGTCGCAATCAGTATTATGAGAGTTCAGGGTTTTCAGGGTTAGTTGAAACTGTTCAGTTTCCGAAAAATCTTATTTTCTTCATTCTACTGGGTGAATCAACCTTCGAAACATTTCGAAACAATATTTCGCCGCTCTCCTCCTCAGTAACTCATGAAATGTGTTTTCTTCTCAATATGTGCTTCTCTTCTCCATTTATTACCCTCCTTCTGATAGTTTAGTGCCACTCGTTCTATGCATCTGTTTCGCTAGTAATTTCTCCGGTGTGCATGGTCTCCGCCGCCAGTCGGGTAATCTCTCGGCAGGTGAAGACTCCACGCCCACGGGTGGCCCTCTTTGCGTTAGATGGTGGAGGTGTGACGAAACCCTCATAGTGGCAGCCTCAATTCTTTCAACCTCGTCCAGACATTTTTTGATACAGACCAACAGCCAAATCAATTTTCGAACAAGAGTCGAGAGTTTGTCTCTGTCCACAATCCTTCCATTCTCTTTCTAATGAATCCGAGTTCTGCCTGTGATTGTGTATTACGAAATTGTCAAAAACACTTTTTCTCTCGACTTCCCAGTCATTTTTCTTGTCTTTTGCACATTGACTCGCGTGTTTTCTCTTTTTTTTCTCTGACATACAGTCTGGGAAACTCTCCCCATTCATCTTTTCTGCCGGCTGTTTCGCTGGTACACGTGGTTTTTTGGGCTGTAGCGTTCAAAGGCACCAGTTCTCGCAACGGAAAACGCCCCCGCAGCGGCGTTCCCAAAAACCGACCGAATTACTTTTTGAGTAAGAGCCGATCGGTGCCAAGCTTTCTAGCTTTCCCGACCCTAATTCCAAAACAGTCCAAAACCTAGTTGATGGCAGTCTCCCGCTTCCACCCAAAAGGATCCGCGCTCTCCTTCTCGGAAACTATAATTCATCTTTGTTGCGAAACACTCAAAAACACATTCATTTCTCTTGCTCCTCAGTTCATTTTCATTGCCTCTAACACATTCATGTGTGTGTTTCCCTTATTTTATGTTTTATGTCTTACTGTATGCCTCCTCAACGTGTGCTTCGCTGCCATTTTCCCGTAGTCGAGGTGGCGCCAGCGAACGCGCTCTCCTCTACAACAATGCAAATACTTCACAACTCTTTCCTGCACCGTATTCATATACGAATATCTTCAAAAATCACTAGTTTTCTTTCTCCGCTTGACTCATACCTGCTTTGTGGGACCTCCTCTTCCTCATCGCCTTCATTTCCTTATCAGACATTTCAAAAGTTCAGATATGGCTCCTCGCACTTCGAAGCCAGCAAAGGCCATCAAGAAAGCCAAGGCAACTGCTCCGAAGAATTCCGACTGGGCCTTCGCCATCGATGACAAGTTGTGGCGACTCGATTACACTGTGAGCACAGGAAATTCATTGCCATTTTGAAATCATTTTTCAGCATTTGACCGGGCTCAAGTATCACGACACCATCCACACGATCGTCAACCTCGTCCTCTACAACACTATCCTGAAATTCATTGGAATCACCGAGGGTCAATTGGAGAAATGGAAGAAGGAGACGAGACTGGCCGGGAAAACTGAAGACTACCGCACCATCAGCATGGGCCAGATCCCGATGTTCGCCTACTCCACCGTGGACCAGATGAAGTACCAGGTAAGCAGATAAAAAAGTAATTCGAATTTTGAAAACTTTTTCACAGATTGCCAAGATTACCATATCTAGTATTCACGGACCGAAGGAAGTCACCGTCTCCTGGCCCGTCATCGAAATCTTCGGAGATGAACTGGAAGCCCATCAGAAGAACTGCGGCTATCACAACAGTCAGAAGTTCCAGCCCTGCCACAACGCCTTTCTCAAGGAAAAGACGATTGAGATTCTAGGAACGGCGTTGAACGAACGGGAGAAAACGATTCGGATGAAGGAGATGAAGATTCAGGACCTCATCAAAGATTTCGAGAAGATGACCGCCTCTAACAAGACCGAGCAGGCGAAGCTCGAAGAAGAAAGAGATGATGCGAGAAGCAAGCTGGATCGGTGCGTGGAGGTTCTGAGAATTGAAAGAGAGATGACCAAAAGAGAAGCGGAGGACAAGTTGGCGAATGTGCAGACCAAGTTGAGGGAAAAAGAAGCCAAGCTGCAGCGATCGGAGGCCGAGGTGGAGAGACAGAAGACCAAGCTGAAGGAGACGGATGCCGAGTTGGAGAAAGAAAGGGCCAAGCTGAAGAAGACGGAGGCGGAGTTGAAGAAACAGAATGCCAAGCTGGAAGAATCAAATTCCGAGATGCACCTCGAGAACCAAGGGCTTCACCAACATGTCCTCCCAGGTTTTCCACTCCCGCTGATGTAAGAATTCATTGCCAAAAGTAGAAAGAGTATATGAACATTTCAGGAACCAGCAAGTCCCCTTGACTGGTGTTGTCACGCCACCTAGTCTCCCACTGACCCCGATGACTCCGATGCCCCCGTTGCTCCCGATGCCCCCGATGCCGCCGATGCCCCCGATGCCTCCGACGTTCCCGATGCCTCCGATGCCTCCGATGCCTTTCAACAACACATTGTTTTGGAATTTTCCGCAAACGTGAGTTCATTCAGTTATTCACGTTATAATGAATTAATTGAGATATTCCAGGATCGATCCGTACCTGCTCGCCAACATCAACAGATCGATCAATGAGGGACCCCGTCTACAGTACGGAATGTTCCAGGAAACAGGCCAATTTGGACCCAACTGAGGTAAGAGTATATTTTGCCAATAAGGGTTGTGTACTATGAACGCACGCTCCAGATCCAACTGTGACCCCAACTTCAACAACTTCTGGTGTTGCTTCTAGCATCCCCTCGTTTGTCTTCCCGTCACAAGTCGTGTTCAGTCCAGCTCATCGTTCTTCTCCTGTCCCCTTACAATGCTCTTCGTGTTCTGTTACACATCCAGTTCTGCTTCTTCTGTTAGTTCTTCCATTCTGCTCTTTTATTTCCTCAGGCTCTCCAAAAATATAGTCCACGCTGTGCCACTAAAACCTCTTCAAATCTTTGTCCCCCAGTGCTCAGCAGATCAAGTCTTCAGGTTCTTTAGCTACTAGTACTTGCACGCTCATTTGCTTCTTTTTGCCCTCTTTCTTGACGTCTTCAGAATCAGATTTTGTCTTGAACTAATCCATATCTATCAGATCTGAAAATCTTCTGTTTAATGTTTCACATTGACACCCTCTCATGTGAAGTCCTTCGTTTTTCACCATCTCCCTGTCCATTGTTATTTCCGTAATTACTACATATCTTCCACTGTCTTCCGTTTTTTTTTCGATATTTTCAACTTCATTTGTTCCAAAAGAACCCCGAAAGACTAATCCAGTGTAATCCATCATTTTCATTTCCTACTGTACTCTTTCATGTTTGTCCACTTCCTCATAACCATCCCCCGTCAGTGTTTTTACATGTTTTACACGCTCTCTATCACTTCGAATATGTTATCATTACGCCCCACTTGACTTGCTCAACTGATCCGTTCAGTGCTCCCTCAATCGGTTCCTCTCACACATATTCTTCTGAAAATTTTTCCCTGACGTGTTTTCCGTTGCATGTTTGGACATGATGAAAGTGTTTTCTCGAAACAATTTGTAAAATGACTGATCCACGAAAATTTAACTTACAAGTTCTTGGAATTACTTTTTTGATCAAAAGATGGAGACACACATTTGCGCTTCGGGAAAACGAAAAAGTTGAAAACGACTTGCAACGGTTTGCTCTACCCAGTAGCCGCGCGGTTAGCGAGCATAGTGTGAATCTTCAAACTTTCAGATGCTACACTTCACTCCTATACTCTGAATTCAATCAGGAAAATCAATGTCGCAGAGGAGGAATCGAAAGATGAGAACACTTTCAATGTGAAATGGTACTCGATTGAACTAGTTTTTGAGAACTAAGTGGATCAAGCTGAATGTCAAACAACGGGATCCGGATGAACGACCAAGAACCTTTTGGTTTGACGAGTGACACATTTTGACCGATCAGAATATCGAGAAAGAAGTTGAAGATGTTTAGATGACGGATATGGAACAAACTTTGGACAATAACTCCATGACGACCCCAGAAAGAATAAGGAGGGAACAAGAAGTATCGAAATATGAGGTATGTTGAGGTCGGAACAGTTGTGTCGGTAGAATTTGAGGAAATATTGAGAGGGAACTTTGATGAGACAATTCCATTCGGTCGCTGGGGTGTCAGTCTTCGTTGTTTAGTCACTGGTGTTACATCTGTAATTCAAACACTTTGAAATGTCGAGTTTTTTTCAAATTACCCTGTATAACGGAGCGTTGTTGTGAGTTCCAGTCTGGTAGAAGTAGAGATTATTGCTCGGTTTGTTCACCAGAGTCACCCCATGCCCTAAGGCTCCAAATTTTCAAATTCCTTTAGCACTCATCGATTTGAATCTACAGTACGCTCAGCACCCAGCAATCGATTCTCTTACTGTTAGTGACCCCAAAACACATTGCTCAATAGTTCCAGTCATCTTGCATTTAGAATCCAGCTCTTGGTTCTGCTTGTGTTGGCAGAAATCTACGTCCCCTTCCCCGCTTTCCTCTCATCCCGAATGCTTCTCTTTATTTCTACTGTAATTCTGTATCCCACATGGTTTCCTGACGATATGGTCCTCATCCCCACACTGTGCCACTAAAATTTCTCCAAATCTTTGTCCTCCAGCGCCCAGGACGTCAAGTCTTCAGGTCATTCAGCGACTAGTACTTGCACGCTCACTTGCTTCTATTTGTCCGCCTTTTTGACGTCTTCAGAATTAGATTTTGCTTTGAACAAACCATATCTATCTTATCTGAGTGTCATCTGTTCAATGTATCACACTTGACACCTGTTCCTGCAAAATCGAGCCGTCCCAGAACAACGCAGATATTTCAGTCTCCTAATCTTGTTCTAGACACCTTATTCCTAGTACATATTTGTTCATCATGTCCAAATTCTCTTGATTGATGTCTTCCGAATCACTACAATCATTATTGTGTCAGTATTGATTTCCTCGAACTGTAGCTCTCGTTTCAGTATTTGGCAGCCAGTTCTCTGCCCTTCCTTTTTTCTAATGTCACTCTGATTCATTTTTGTGTCACCCTCTATTGTGAAGTCCCCAGTTTTTCAGCATCCCCTGTCTATTGTTACTCCCGTAATGACTACATAATTTCCACCTTCTTCCGTTCTTTTTTGATATTTTTAACCATTTTTGTTTCAAAAGACCCCCAAAAGATCAAGACCCCCAAAAGATCAATTAGAATCCATCATTTTCATTTTCTACTGTACACTTCAATGTTTGTCCACTTCCTCATAACCGTCCGCGTTTTCACATGTTTCTCACTCTCCCTATCAACTCGCATACATTATCATCACGCCCCACTTGACTTGCTCAACTGATCCATTCAGTGCTCCGTCACTTGGTTTCGCTCACACATAGTTCGCTACAAAATTTTCCCTAACGTGTTTTCCGTTGCATGTTTGGACACGATGAAAGTGTTTTCTCGAAACAATTTGTAAAATGATTGATCCACGGACATTTAACTTACAAATTCTTGGAATTACTTTTTTGATAAAATGATGGACACACACATTTGCGCTTCGGAAAACGAAAGAGTTGAAAACGACTTGCAACGATTTGCTCTACCCAGTAGCCGCGCGACCGCCCATTTTGTCATCATTATCTCTTCCCGTAAATCATTCACTCTGTCTTGAATCCATCTCACTCAGCTGCTCTCAGCACTATTGATTGAACAACTAAATTGTCTCAATAAACTGTTCGTCTACATCATTGCACGGGCACAACAGTAAGGAAGGAATGGAGTAAGTTGTTTGGAAAAGGACGCGCCTTATCACGGGTCCCCAACATTTGACACATTACTTCGGCGCGCACGGACTACCTTTTCTCCACTTGCTCATGTCTCCTCTTTTCTTTCATTGCGTCCCATTTCCTTCCCAATTTCACACTTTTTTCATCTTTCAGGATGAACACAGAAGTTTCAAAATCTTCAAGGATTGTCCGGAAAAATGAGCGATTCAAAATGTCGAGGATGTAGAAATGGTGAAAAGCAAGAAGATGGAAACCGATTACGGAGGATATCGTCGATTTCCGGTGGTTCTCAGGAGAAATGAACACTCCAGATAAGCAAGCAAAGTGTGAATCTCCAGACTTTTAGATGCTACACTTTGCTCCTCTACTCTGAATCCAATCAGGAAGACCAATGTCAAAAAGAAGAAATCGAAGGATGACAACTCTTTCAATATCATATGAGACTCAATCGAACTAGTTTTCGAAAACCTAGTGGATTTGTCAAAACAACAGGATCCGGATGATCTGGAAGTTCTGAGCGACCAAAAACATTTCAACTTGACGAATGGCACATTCCGATCGATTAGTATATCAAGAAGTGAGTTGGAGATATTCAGATGACGGATATGGAACAAACTTTGCAGAATTACTTTATGACGACCCCAAGAAGTAAAATGACAAGAAATCAAAGGAAGATGTAAAAACAGAACAAGAAGTATCAAAATATAAGGTACGTTGACGTTGAAACAATTAAGATGATAGAATTAGAGAAAAAATTGAGAGGGACTTTGATGAGACGATTCCATTTGGGCGCTGGGGTGTCAGTTTTGGTTGTTGAGCCAGTGGCGTTACATCTGTAATTCAAAAATGTTGAAAAGTCGAGTTTTTGTCAAATTACCTGGAACAACGGAGCATTGTTCTGAATTCCAGTCCGGTAGAAGTAGAGATCAGCGCTCAGTTTGTTCACCAAAGCCACATGATTGGCCAGCATATTCACTCCATGGTTAATCATCGCTTGCTTGTTGATGTTTTGCTTCGAAAGCTCCTCTTTCTCGATAAGCAAGGTACCGACCTTTCTGCTTAATTCGTCTCTCTTGGCTTCGGTTGCATTCAGCTGATTTCTCAGCAGGACAACTTCGGCCTTCAGGTTTTCTTTTTTGGTTTTGGCTTGTTCATACTTATTTTTAAGTTTCTGCCACTGCGCATCGAAAGTAGAGGTTGTTTCATTATAAACATCAACCATTTTTGCGTTGTCCTCAGTAGCCACCTCCAGCTGACTTTCCAGGTCTCGCACTCTCTCTTCAAGAGCTTTCTTCTGGCTCTTATACAGTACGTTACTACTCCTGTCAATAATTTGTTGCACTTCATTCATATATTGGTACTCCTCAAGTTTCTTGTCCTTCTCCGCATTCTCCGCTCGCAGCATTCTGATCTGTTCTCGGAGAGTCTCGTGGCTTTCTTCCTCAACCTTCTGTGGCTGCTGGTCCCTTGGAGCACTGACAACCTCGATCTCGATTCCGCTGATTCCACTGACATCCTCCGCCATTCCAGTGTCCATTGGCTTCATTTGCTCAGACTCCCGTTGGTTCTCCAGTCCTTCACACTCTCTGGTTTCAACAGCTTGTTTCGCACTTAAGCCTTCGAAGATCTCTTCTCTATTGGCGCGAGTCTCGTCGTTCTCATCCACATTCTGCAGCTGCTGGTCCGTCGGAGCACTGACAATCTCGATCTCGATTCCGATGTCCACCGGAGCACTGTCATCCTCCGCCTCGATTCTGTTGTCCGTAGGCTTCACTTGCTTAGGCTCGCGTTGATTCTTCAGTTCTTCACACCCTCTGGTTACAACATCTTGTTTCGCACTTGAGTTTTCAAAGATCTCATCTCGATTGGCGCGAGTCTCGTCGCTCCCTTCATCATTCTGCAACTGCGGGTTCATTGAAACACTGACATCCTCCGTCTCGGATTCATTGTCCATCGGCTTCATTCGCTTAGTCTCCTGCCGATTCTCCAGATCGTCATACTCCTCCGTTGCGACAGCCTGTTCCGCATTCAAGTCCTCAAGGATCTCATCTCGATTGGCGTCAGTTTGCTGCTTGGCGCCAGTTTGCTGAGTTGGGCGTTTTCGCTTATTAGAGACTGGTTTCGATGGCTTCTGCTGGTCCTGGTCAGCCTCCGGAGCACTTTCCGTGGCAACTTTGGCTGCAGCTCTCCGAGTTGTCGATTTGCTTCTTTGTTTCTTGGCGGCTGGTCGCGACGACTTCTTCTGAACCTGGGGCTTGTGCCAAATTGGCCAATGCACGAGCACTTTTCCTTCCTTTTCCAAAGTGCTAATGAATTGGATTTTTGAGACCTGAAACAGAGGCGAATGTTATTACTCAATGCTTTATCACGTTACCTCAAACTCCTGTCCAGTCCCCTCCTCCAACACGTAGGCGCCGATGAGGTGAACCTGAAATTGGTGTTACTTCATCATTTTCAAACAACTTTCTTACTTCGACAAGGACAACTGCTTCTCCGTCAGTGGGATTCAATCGCTTCTTGGCAGCATCAAACGCAGTCTGAACTCCTGGCATAGCGAAAATCTTATCAAGAGCCTGAAAAAATTGGTTGATAATGAAATTTTCTATTTTCATTCATGCTTACCTCAATTTCCAGGGGGATAGGGCTCGGAGCATACTCAATCAGAAGAGTAGTCTGAAAATTAATAAAAATTGTTGTTACTTTGTCATTGAAAACTCACTTGTTTCATAATCGGCCATTTCTGTTCCTTGACGGTAGCGAGCTGCAGGCGAGGAGCTGGAACACTGGACAAAGTCGAAGCCATTGCTGACAGGTGATAGGAAGTTTCTGTAAACAAAAAAGTTGCAGTGGAAAGTACTAGGCAAGAAAAGGAAAGAGATGAGGAGGTCTTGTACAGGCAGTGCTGGTTAGTGATAGACTTATCGAAAAGAAGAGGAATGATAAGAAGAACTCGACTTGGGAGACTCCCGTTGGAGCAGAGTTGGCCTATCTTTCTCCAAGAGTGTAACCTAGAAAGAGTTGAAGAAGGACGAGTGGAAGAAGACGACCAACTCTGGACGAGCCGGAAGACGAGACTGACTCCTCCATCCATCCGATCCTCAGAGTTGTTCTACGTATTCAACTGGGCGGGGCTTTTTTTCCGCGCGCGCGCGCAGGTCCGCCCTTTTGCTATCCCTGGATAACTTCTTCCGGGAAAACTTGAAGAAAAAAAGATGAAGCTTAATGGAATAAAGCATCTAACCAAGCTTCTCGTAACAATGGAAAAAAGGAGAATTACAAATATCCAAAAATCCGTAGGTTTCAGGGTTCAAATGAGATGTCGTGTCATGGAACTGGACAAAACTAGTGTCGCAGAGGAGATTGTATAACAGTTCTAGTAAGTTATCTTGTTATCAGTGAAGAATTCAACTTGATAACGAAGGTGGGATGTGGGTTTCGGGTGCAGTGCCTACCAAGAATCTCGAGTCTGAATTTCTCTGGATCTGAACTATTAGTGTCCCAGATTACTTTTATACCAGGTTCCAGCCAAATTCCATTTTCATTCACTTTATTGCATCTTTATCAGCAGAATGAAGCAGTGCCAACAAACGGAATTGAGTGAATAACTGAAATGAGTGTCATACACCAAAAGAGAAAAATAAAATCTTTTGATTCAGGATATTTCAGAACCTTCGCAAGACATCAAAGAGTGAAACCACTGATCGGAACTGTTATCATCAAAAACTCCGTTTTCGTAAGTGGAAGCGAGACGTTATCACACTGGAGAATGGAAAAGCAACAAGATCCAAAATTTGACTAGACCCTATGCACTACCCCCACCAATTGTTCATGTGCATCTGCACCGTATACTTTCTGGAGGATAGCGTACACGAGTATCCACAAATTCGTACAGCAAGGCCAGTCAGAAAGACAATGAAACGATGGAATGAAACAAATTTACCTAGCTGCATCCCCTTTTCTTATTTGAAATTCTCAACTTCTAGGATGCTCCTTATATGAATTTCACTAGTGATTAGAGAATCCAGCATGCCTGCGCCATGATGTGGCCCCTGGCATCTCAGAATTTGAAAGAAAATGCCGCCGACCCTCACTTCTGTTGCCACCGACCCTGATATCTGTTGCCACCACCAACTGTGGTGATCAAACGTCTTTGTAGCAGTCAAACCTCAGGGAGCTGCGACCAAGGTTGCACATCGAGAATCTTGGACTGTGTTGAACCGGCATTTCCTTCTATTTTATGATCGTGTCGTTGCCAGGACCTGCGACCTCTGACACTCCTTGCGCTCTCCTTCCGAGATTTTGAATGAGGGATGAATTTATTGAAAAACGAGAAAAACCGTTAACAACTTTTCAGAAGCAGGCGATTTGTAATTCATTTTCAAGCACAAATTGTAATCTCTTCATTCTGAATCCGTGACATTTTGAAATCCCCTGTTTTTTGGATGGTTATCAGAGTTTCTGAAAGTGCTGGGGCTCAGTACTGTGAGCCAAATGTAAACTTGCACTGAAAAGGTTACGTGAACGGGTGTGCTCTATATTTCCCAGCGATTGCTTAAAGCGCAAATAACTGTCTTGCGACATGCTCGAACTGAAACTTTTGCTATCAAAGAAGAAAATCGGAGTGGGTAGATGTACGGTGGAAATAAAGGAGAATTACAAATATCCGTGTATTGGTAGGTTTCAGGGTTTAAACGAGATGTCGTGAAATGGAATTGGACAAAACTAGTGTCACAGAGGAGATTGACTAAAAGTTCTAGTAAGTTATCTTGTTATCAGTGAAAAATTCAATTTGATAACGAGGACTTGGATGTTGGTTTTGGGTACAGTGTCTCAAGAGAATCTCGGGGCTGAATTCCTCCGGATCTGAATTATCAGGGTCCCAGATTACTTTTATACCAGGTTCCAGCCAAATTCTAACTTCATTCATTTTGTTGTATCTTTATCAGATGAATCAAGCAGTGCCAACAAACGAAAATGAGTCAACAACTGGAATGAGTGTCATACAGTAAATGAGAAAAATGAAAAATTTTGATTCATGATATCCCAGGCGCTTCGCAACACATCAAAAAGTGAAACCACTGATCGGAACTGTTATCATCAAAAACTCCGTTTTCGTAAGTTGAAGCGAGACGTTATCAGACTGGGGAATGGAAAAGCAACAAGATCCAAGATTCCGCTAGACTACCCCCACCACTTGTTCATGTGCACCTGTTCAGGATACCGTATAGTTTTTGGAGGATAGCGTACACGAGTATGCAGAAATTTTATGAGCCAGGTCAGCCAGAAAGACAATGAAACGATGGAATAAAACGACTTCTCCTAGTTTTTTATTATTTTCTTATTTGAAATTCCCAACTTCTAGGATGCTCCAGCAGCAATTTCACTAGTAATTCCACAGTCAAGCATACTTGCGCCATGATGTGATCCCTGGCATTTCAAAACTTGAAGGAAAATGCCGCCGACCCTGATTTCTGTTGCCACCACCAACTGTGGTGATCAAACTTTCTAGCAGAAGTGACACCCCAGGGAGCCAAAGAAGAGGTCGCACGTCGAGAATCTTGGACTGTGTTGAACCGGCATTTCCTTCTTTTTTATGATCGTGTCGTTGCCAGGACCTGCGACCTCTCACACTCCTCGCTCTCTTACTACGGAATTCCGAATGAGAAATGAATTCATCAAAAATCGAGAAAACCCATTGACAATTTTTCAGCAGCAGGCGATTTGTAGGCCACTTTCAATAACAAACGCTTTTGCGCTCAATCGCTACCAGCCAACTTGCTACCAAGCCATATCGCCACTTTCACCATATTCGCCAGCTGCCGTTTCGCCATCACGCCATTTCGTCCCCAAACCGTTCGCCACCGTGCCGTGTCGTGTGGAACGAGTTTTCAGCCGCATTAGAGGCATTTAGCCCCGGAAAAATGAAGAAAAACGTGAAAAGATAACCAAAATGAAGTATTCCAAGAATTTTTAAAAAAATCAGCAAAATTTTGTGGAAGTTTCATCTGACTGTTCCCTAATTTACCAATTTTTGTGTGTTTTCTGATTTTTACCTTATTTCTTTATTTTCAGTAGCTAAATGTCTCAAATGCAACTGAAAATCCGTTTCACGCAAAGCTAGTAGTTGGGGGCGAATTGGAACAGTGGCGTAAGGGCGAAATGACGTGGTTGCGAAACTGCAAGTGGCAAAACTGCTTAGTGGCAATCGTGCGCGGAGCCGAACAGACAGCTAGACATGGATAATGCGTTCGGGACACTAAACACAGCAAATAGCTCCTTGACCAAGTTTGGCAACAAACTATGATCTTGAAGTCATCTTTCTTTGGGGAGTCTCGCCACGAAAGGTCAAGAACCGCCGAGATGCTGTAGAAAGTGGAAGCCAACTTCGTATCTTTCCAGGAGTAACCATTTCTGACAGCGTCGCTTGCGACTTTTCAGTGGGCCGATACCCGTCCAGCACCGAGTTAATAATTGGATCATGAAAAAAATGGTGGAGTGTATATCATAACCATTGCCAGGGTCTCATCTGTCCTGGGCGCAGCGTTGAAGCTCCAAAAGGCCAAACTTCCCCAACGAGTGACTTCCGTGAAGTAACCAACCCTCTCGCCGTTTGGATCTTCTCCATCATCAATCTGAACATTCAGAACAGTGAAATGTGAGTTTTCGGTACTTCTCGTACCAGCAGATTGCATCTTCGAGCATCCCAACCGCCTTGATCTAAAAGTAAAATTGATAGGATTTTGATGAAAGGGAGGTTTACAATATGATTTTCCAGCCGCAGCGCCATCTTTTGGCAGTCTGAAAAAAAATCATATTGACTTTTTCTAATGGTCCCTCAAAAGTAACTCTGTTCCTCTTTCCCGCAAAAATGCCTTCTGACAAAAGGAAAAGTCAGGAGACATTATCCATCTGTTCGCGCGGAACAGTCAATCGAGCGGTATCGGAAGAAAAAAAAGATTTACAACTCATTGCTTCATTCTGCCGCTTACGATAAACAACTAGGAGAAGTGCGCGAAGAAGAGAGAAAACTTGCGCGCGGACAGCCGGAAAGGTCAACTGGACGCGGTTGCTCGGAAGACAACCTCTAATCAAGACTCGGAACCCGAAACCAAAATACATGAAATCGATGTGATCTGAAACCTTATAAACTACAAGGTTTTCAATTCATTGAGTAGAATATCCATTTCAAAAGAAAACGAAGTTAGTGGATACTGCATTATTGGTAGAAATCCTTGTGGAACCAATTTGAGGAGTTGGGCACTCTCAGAACGGACGGTAAATATCCTGAAACAAAATGGAACATTGAAAAAAAGGACTTCCAATCAAAAATAACCTTTTTCGGGTTCTTCCACTGCTTCTCTTTGTGTTTTGTGAAGGTTGTACGTTTTCCTTTGAAAAGGTCTTGAGCAGTAATCCATTCCCCTTCTGGTGTCCAGAACCCATGAAATGTAGATCGGTAGAGTGACGGTCGTGCATTTGGGTCGACGAGGGACTTGTTTGGTGAGGTCTGGGTAACTTTGTGAGGCTTTCTCAAACTTCGATTCATTTGGTAGCGATTCTCGGGAATATGAACCACTGCCGATGCTTTTCGAACTCGTGATCATCTGATTGTCATTTCCAGGTCACTGCACCACCGGGTTGATGTTTCCCGTATTCATTGAGTAGGTTGTTGCCGGTCTCTGCGCCATTTCGTTAGGGTTTGCTGGACTTTGAACCATTTGATAACCATTCCACTGACTCTGATAACGATTGTAGCCAGTTCCCGGGTTCCGAACCATATTTGCGGCTGGGGCCGCTTCTGCTTGGTATCTCAGAGCTTGACTGTCCCATGTCATGAAACCTCGCAAATCGAAAAAAAAGTTCGAATTGTGTGAACTTCGCATTGCAAGTTCTTCAGAGACTGATGAAGGGACGAACTTTTCAGTAAAAAACCGGGCAAAAAAAGGAAAATTGCTAATTCTGAAATCAAAGTGGAAAATTTCGCTTTTTTTTTGAATTCTGAGTGATATTCAACAAATCAGACTACTTTGTTCTCTCTATATTTCGATTTTAGTGAATTTTTCTCTCACGATTCTCCAAAAACCTTTATTTTTTCAGTGTTTCCATTCTTCGGCGACGCCAAAGAATCAACGACGTGAAGCCAAGAAATGCATCTGACCAATACGGCATCGACGAAAAATGATTGAGAACTTTCCTGCACGGTTTCTGAGTCATCTCATAAGCATCGGCACTTTCACGACTCCGACGACGGACAAATTTCAAGAGCAGTCGACCTGCTCGCGCACATCTCGCCAGCGACGGTCATCGAGAACACGGAAGCACGGACATATCTGACACTGCTGCGACTCGGACCTGCATGAGAACGAATTCGTCGTACGCTAATTGGTGAGTTTTTCAAGACAATAACTAATTCCGAAGGTTATTTCGTGAAAAACCGAGCGGACAAGGTGAACATCGCTAATTTTAGGAAACAAATACAAAACATTTGCATTTTTTGAGTTCCGAGTAACATTCACTGACTTATTGTACTTCAAATACGCCATCGACGATAAAATAATCGAGATCTTCCCTGCACAATTTCTGCAACATCTCATGAGCATTGTCACTTTCACGACTTTGACGTCGGACAAATTTTGAGAAAAGTCAACCTGCCTGCGCCCATCCCCGTCAGCGACGGTCACCGGTAACACGGAAACACGGACACATCTACGACATGAACCTGCATGATAACTTACCGAATACGTGAGTAAAACCTCCCAGTCATATAAAAACTTTTCAATCAAACCATTTCCAGATGTCGACGTACTCTGATCAAACCGACACGTATTGGCCAAAGTGGTTCTTGTTTCGGTTCAGCCGACATTGTGATTAACGTGACAAGAGAGGATAAGCGACAATTCGAGTCAGCACAATCGTCAGAAGTGACGAGAACGCCAGTTGGGTGCACCATGGCTGCCGGAGAAGTTTCAAGAGAAATGGCAGAGAGATGCTGCTAAACAGGTTCGATATCAATGGAGAATTACTTGTGTTCGCACTTGCAATGTTTTGCTGAGTTTCATTATCTGGATCTGTGATGGCTCTCCAAACAAATCACGGGTCATCCAGTTTCATGTTATGATATTCAAGCAACTCAAGAATCAGAATAATATGAGCATTGTGAAAACAAAGATTTGATTTGATAGCAACTTGAGAAAAGCGACGAATAGAGATAAGATGAGAATATATTAGAAAAATAAGAGGATAAGTGAGAATGCCGTTCACAGTCCACCGTTGGAGGTTCCGTTTGACCAGTTGATGTCTCCGAACTGGAAGTTGCCAGTGAGCTGTGGCACCGGGTTGTCCCACTGGTCGATCACCCTGCCGACCTCTTCGATTCCGATTTGGAACATGTGCGGAGCCGTGATAAGCAGGAACTTGACAGCAGCGATCTGGAATTACAGAAGTCATTCAAAGTCTCTGCTCTCTACAGTATCTTACCTGATACGGAGTCAGAACACTGTCGTCGGTGCGGCTCTCTCTGATCAACGAGTCCGGGAGATGTGGGAACAAGAAGTTGTTCCTGAAAGATTCAGATGAAATTTCGATGGCCTAAAGCTAATTCTTACTTTGAATTACTTCCGACCGTCGAGAACTGATGCTGATTACGAAGGTTCATTAGAAACAGATTCGAGGACTGCTGGAGATGCTCTCTCGCGACTCCGTTCTTCTCAACACCATTGCACCAGTGATCGATTCCTCTGAAGCCATTCGTATTCTTGTGATAACACTGGGAGTTGAAAGTGTTACTGCCAATCGGATTTTGAGTACTCTGAGCGTTGACGATATTGCGGTTGAACGCTGGCTGCTGTCCGTCTCTCTTCCCATGCTGATAGTTGTAGAAGTTGTCGACAACCGGAAATTGATTGCCCGGAAATTTGGCTGAGTCGGGGTTGATATTCGGCTGGTAATGATGCATTCCGGAGACAGCTTGGTTTGCGTTGACGGAAGTGGTCCAGTTTTGGTACCCGGACGATCCCAAGGCAATCGAATGTTTACCGTTCATGTCAGGAATCACTACGTCCCTGGTATTCCCGGTTGGGAAAAGTACAGAGGAATAGATTTTTGTTGATTCCCGCTTATAATTCATCAGTCTGCAAATGAAAATGGCGAGAATGAGGTTGGTGGAAGAAAAAAGTGACAATATGAGAAGGGAAAGGAGTTGGTGGAGGGATTGTTGAAAAAAGCATGTGAATGAAAAAAGCATGCCAAAATGGAATAAGCGATGAAAGATAATGAAAACGATCCAAATAGAGAGAGCTCAAAACCGCTCACTACTCGGGACCGTGTCTGCAAGCAGAATGACTCCCTCCTCACGCAGAATGCCGTCTGAAGAAAGAAGGAAGCTTAACCGTACTCCATACATCTGCACCTGTTCCTCCTGCACACTCTCTCACTCTTCCGTTCGCTGTCTGCGTTATCTCATCTAACTTGGCAGATTTTCCTTAAAGCTGCCATGCGGCCGTGGGTCTCGCCACGAAAAGTCGGAAACACCTTAAAGGGAGGCAGGGAATCTGCCAAGTGAGCTGAGAGTTCTTCAGACGGTGTGAAATTGGTGTCATTCTGCTTGCAGACACGGTCCCGAGTGGTGAGCGGTTCTGAGCTCTCTCGATTTGGTTGGTTTTATTCTGTCTTTTTTTTCTTTTTTCGAATTCAAGTTTGGCATACTGATTGTCATCCGCTCGTGTTCCTCTCCAAGTGAAGTGATTCCGGTTTTATAGATTTTTCTGAAATTCTGCTGTGATGGCTCCGTTGTTCAGTGACAATTCATACATATGGAACTGTGATCAGTGCTCTGCGTGTTTCACTAATGACAAGTAGAGAGTCATCCCACACCTTGGTTTTGATTGGGGTAGTGGTGTCCGATTACCATTGCCCTAAACATAAAGATTGTGAACGAAGGGTTGACTCGGATCTGAACATTAGTGACTTGTTGGTTGTCTCGTCTTTCTTATTCGTCACCGTAACCAATTTTGGGTGGTCAGCTGATTTACCTGAGCATTCAGCAAAATTTTTTTTAACGTTCAACGACACGACCCGTTTGCCAAATCCACTGACTCTTCACACGAATGCTACAGATTCTCACTCGTTCTCCTGCAGATTCTCTGTCATTCTATCAGTTGGGCACGTTCTATTCATAGCAGCGCCCAACAAAAGAAAAATTCCATTTCCTTTCGGTGGCGGAGGTGTGACGACACCCTCACAGTAGCAGTTCAAAACCAATCTGTTAAAAAACTTCTATTCTCCTACCATCAGATTGACTCCTCCCTATCTTTCACTTGTATTAAAAAACGGTTCAAGACACTCTCGTTCTCATTCATTTCCTCGATTTCTACATGTTGGTGCTACATCGTGTGTTTTCTTTCCTTTTTCACCGCCCTCTAGTCAAGGTGGCTTTTGTCAGGTATATTTTCCACCAGCGATCCTACTGGTACACATGGTTCTTGTAGCGTTTGCAAGCGCATTCATACAGTCTGGGAAACTCTCCCAATTCATTTTTTCTGCCGGCTTTCGAGTAAGAACCCAGAGAACCGAGAGTCAAGTAGTGATGACGTGACAATTCCTTTCGAACGTGCCATTCGGACGCGGCTGTCGGAACTGTTACGAGTCAAAAACACGACAGCAACCCTAAAAGTCGCAAAAAAGTATTATTTATGGCCCTCCTGCTCTGTTCCTCCCCCATGTTACGGCACACCCCATATCATACCTAGCCTAGACCACGCCCCTTGCCAAACGGATGGCTGGCTATTTTCCTCTGTGCATCGGCCACGAATGGCCGGAGACTTCTTCTCTCTTGTGTACATTAATTCATTTTTTTAATTTCAGCGACAGCGACACAACTTCAACCGATTGATAATCAGCATTCCCCACACGAGCATCCACCCGACTCAACAACCGACCCACAAAGAACCAAGTACGTTTCTCCATCAATTTGTGGGAATTAGACTCTTTAGGTTAGGATAGTTTGCAATACAAAAACTATTGTCGCAATCCGTATTATGAGAGTTCAGAGATTTCAGGGTTAGTTGAAACTGCTCAGTTTCCAAAAAATTTTATTTTCTTCATTCTACTGGGTAACTCATCCACTTGAAATATTTCGAAACAATATTTCGCCGCTCTCCTCCTCAGTAACTTATGAAATGTGTTTTCTTCTCAATCGGTGCTTCTTTTCTCCATTTATTACCCTTCTTCTGAATGTTTAGTGTCACTCGTTCTATGCATCTGTTTCGCTAGTAATTTCTCCGGTGTGCATGGTCTCCGCCGCCAGTCGGGTAATCTCTCGGCAGGTGAAGACTCCACGCCCACGGGTGGCCCTCTTTGCGTTAGGTGGTGGAGGTGTGACGACTCCCTCATAGTGGCAGCCTTAGTTTTTGCAACCTCGTCCTTGCATTTTCAAAACCGACTAATGACCGAATCACTTTTGGAATAAGATTCGAGAATCTGTCTCTGTCCACAATCCTCCCATTCTCTTTCTAATGCATCCGAGTTCTGCCTGTGATTCCAGTATTACGAAATTGCCAAAAACACTTCTTCTCTCAACTTCCCAGTCATTTTTCTTGTTTCTTGTCTACATTGATTCGCGTGCTTCCCCTTCTTTGTTTCTGCTTCATACAGTCTGGGAAACTCTCCCCATTCATCTTTTCTGACGGTACACGTGGTTTTGGCCGTAACGTTCACAGGCTCCATTTCTCGCAACTTGAAACGCCTCCTCCCCCACAGCGGCATTCCCAAAAACCGACCGAATTACTTTTTGAGTAAGAGCCCAGAGTCAAGTAGTGACAATTTCTTTCAAACGTTTTCTAAAGTGTCGATCTGAATTTAAGTCACAAACTTTGTGAGAAATCGGAAAAATCGCCATTCAATCGGTGCCAAGTTTTTGTTTTTCTGACGCTGATTATGAAACAGTCCAAAACCGAGTTGATGACAGTCTCTCGCCTCCACCCAAATGGATCCGAGCTCTCCTTTTCGAAACCGATGATTCATCTTCGTTGCAAAACACTCAAAAACATATCCATCTCTCATTTTTTCCATTTCATTTTCATTGTCCCTAACACATTCATGTGTGTGGCTCTCATATTTTATGTTTTATGTCTTACTGTATGCCTCCTCAACGAGTTCTTCGCTGCCATTTTCCCGTAGTCGAGGTGGCGCCAGCGAACGCGCTCTCCTCTACAACAATGCAAATACTCCACAACTCTTTCCTGCAGCGTATTCGTATACGAATATCTTCAAAAATCACTGATTTATTCTTTCTTCGCCTAACGCTTGACTCATACCTGCTTTGTGGGACCTCCTCTTCCTCATCCCCTACATTTCCTTATCAGACATTTCAAAATTTCAGATATGGCTCCTCGCACTTTGAAGCCAGCAAATGCCATCAAGAAAGCCAATGGAATTGCTCCGAAGAACTCCGACTGGGCCTTCGCCATCGATGACAAGTTGTGGCGTCTCGATTACACTGTGAGCACAGGAAATTCATTGTTGTTTTGAAATCATTTTTCAGCATTTGACCGCCCTCAAGTATCATGACACCATCCACACGATCGTCAACATTGTCCTTTACAACACCATCTTGAAATTCATTGGAATCACCGAGGGTCAATTGGAGAAATGGAAGAAGGAGACGAGACTGGCCGGGAAGACGGAAGATTACCGAACCATCAAGATGGGCGAGATGCCAATGTTCGCCTACTCCACAGTGGACCAAAACAAGTACCAGGTAAGCAGATAGAAAAGTAATCCGAATTTCGAAAACTTTTTTACAGATTGCCAAGATTACCATATCCAGTATTCACGGCCCGAAAGAGGTCACCGTCTCCTGGCCCGTCATCGAAATCTTTGGAGAAGAATTGGATGCTCATCAGAAGAATTGCGGATATAACAACAGTCAGAAGTTCCATCCTTGCCACAACGCCTTTCTCAAGGAAAAGACGATTGAGATTCTGGGAACGGCGTTGAACGAACGGGAGAGGACAATTCGCATGAAGGATATGAAGATTGAGGGCCTCATGGCGGATTTCAAGAAATTGACCGCCTTTTACGAGGAGAAACATCAGAACGTGGTGAATGAGCAGATGAGAAAGCTGGCGAAAGTCGAAGAGGAAAGAGATGATGCGAGAAGCAAGCTGGATCGATGCGTGGAGGTTCTGAGAATTGAAAGAGAGGTGATCGAAAGAGAAGCGGAGGACAAGTTGACGAATGTGCAGACCAAGTTGAGGGAAAAAGAAGCCAAGCTGCAGCGATCGGAGGCCGAGTTGGAAAGAGAGAAGGCTAAAGTAAAGGAGACGGATGCCGAGTTGAAGAAAGAAAGGGCCAAGCTGAAGAAGACGGAGGCGGAGTTGAAGAAACAGAATGCCAAGCTGAAAGAATCAAATGCCGAGATGCACCTCGAGAACCAAGGGCTTCACCAACATGTCCTCTCAGGTTTTCCACTTCCGCTGATGTAAGAATTCATTGCTAGAAGTAGAAAGAGTATATGAACATTTCAGGAACCAGCAAGTTCCCTTGACGGGTGTTGTCACGCCACCTAGTCTCCCACTGACCCCGATGCCGTCGATGCTCCCGATGCCCCCGATGTCCCTGATGCCCCCGATGCCCCCGGCGCCTCCGATGCCTTTCAACAACACATTCTGTTGGAATTTTCCGCAGACGTGAGTTCATTCAATTATTAAGGTTAGAATGAATTAATTGAGATATTCCAGGATCGATCCGTACCTGCTCGCCAACATCAACAGATCGATCAATGAGGGACCCCGTCTACAGTACGGAATGTTCCAGGGCCCAGGCCAATTTGGACCCAACTGAGGTAAGAGTATCTTTTGACAATAAGGGTTGTGTACTATGAAAGCACGCTCCAGATCCAACTACCCCAACTTCAACAACTTCTGGTGTTGCTTCTACCAACCCCTCGTTTGTCTTCCCGCCACAAGTCGTGTTCAGTCCAGCTCATCGTTCTTTTCCTGTCCCCTTACAACCTTCTCGATGTTCTGTTACACATCCAGTTCTGCTTCTTCTATCAGTTCCTCCATTCTGCTCCTTCCTTTTCTCGTTTTTTCCAAAATTATCGTCCACTCTGTGACACTAAAATTTCTCCAAATCTTTGTCCCCCAGTGCTCAGCAGATCAAGTCTTCAGGTTCTTTATCTACTAGTACTTGCATGCTCACTTACTTCTTTTTGCTCTCCTTTTTGACGTTTTCAGAATTATATTGAACAAACCATATCTGAAAGTCATCTGTTCAATGTGTCACATTGAAACCCTCTCATGTGAAGTCCCCAGTCCTTGTCCATTGTTGTTTCCGTAATTACTACATATCTTCCACTGTCTTCCGTTTTTTTTCGATATTTTCAACTTCATTTGTTTCAAAAGAACCCCGGAAGACCAATCCAGTATAATCCATCATTTTCATTTTTTACTGTACTCTTCCATGTTTGTCCATTTCCTCATAACCATTCCCCGTTCGTGTTTTTACATGTTTTACACGCTCCCTTTCAACTCGCATATATTATCATTACGCCACACTTGACTTGCTCAACTGATCCGTTCAGTGCTTTGTTAATCGATTTCTCCCACACATACAGTGTGTTAAAGGTTATTACGACACCCCCTGAAAACGTCATTGTGGCTTTCAGAGACAAGATAGAAAAAATCTG
>LR539427.1:94913-113331 GCA_900536315.3 Caenorhabditis becei | reverse complement strand
TATGGTGCATAGGTTTGAGACCAAGGGAAAAAGAACTGCATTCACAGATTTTTTCTATCTTGCCTCTGAAAGCCACAATGACGCTTTCAGGGGGGTGTCTTAATAACCTTTAACACACTGTATTCTTCCGAAAATTTTTCCTTGACGTGTTTTCTACTGCATGTTTGGACATGATGAAAGTGTTTTCTGGGAACAACATTTAGCTTAGAAATTCCTCCATTACTTTATAATTTATTAACACTAACATATGTCAAAACTTGACTACAACACAATAATCACAAAAAAAGTAATTCTCAAAGTGTAACTTCAAAAAGATACACGTCAACAATCAATCAACAATATTTTTTGTGCGTCTTCCAAATCTTCATCGAGAATCGATTGCTTTCTGCTGATTCCACACTCATCAGGCAAATCCTATCCTTCCGCTTTTTTGGTTAGCGCTGCGTCCTCGTAGGTTTCCACTCTTGCCTCTCCACCTCACTCAGTCCATTAGATAGGGCATCAGAAATAGTATTGTCCTCTGCAGAGCATCTGGTACCAGGCTCTAGGATATTTGAAGTTGTTGAGCACATCTTTCGATTTTCCGGGAATCGTTTTAGGTGACATGGTGTTTGAGGATTCCTGATGGTTTTGTTGTCCGTGATGATCTTCTTGTCGTCCCGGACTCCTAGATTGCACACATTTAGAATATCGAGAAGTGATTTGAAGATATTGGAATGACGGGTATGGAACAAACTTTTCAGAATAACTTTATGACGACCTCAGGAAGTATACGAAGAGAAGAAGAAGTATCGAACTATAAGGTACGTTGACTTTGAAACGATTGGTGGTAGAATTAGAGGAAAAACTGGGAGGGAACTTTGATGAAACAAATCCATTCGGGCGCTGGGGTGTCTGTCTTGGTTGTTGAGCCAGTGGTGTTAGATCTGTAGTTCGAAGATTTTTAAAAGTTCTCCAATTTCCTCTAGAACCAATCGAATTGAATCTCCAGTACGCTCAGCACCCAGCAATCAATTTCCTTACTGTTAGTGACCCTAGAACACATTGCTCAATAGTACCAGATATCTTGCATTTAGAATCCAGCTCTTGGTTATCCTATTCTGCTCGTGTTGGCGAAAATTTACGTATTTTTCCCCGTTTTTCTCTTATCCCAAAGCTTCTCGTTTATTCTACTGTAGTTCTGTATACCACATGGCTTCCTCACAATATCGTCCGCATCCCTAATCTGTGCCACTAAAATCCCTCCAAATCTTTGTCCCCCAGCGCCCAGCAGATCAAGTCTTCAGCTTCTTTAGCTACTAGTACTTGCACGCTCACTTGCTTCTTCTCGGCCGCTTTCTTGACGTCTTCAGAATTAGATGTTGCTTTGAACAAACCATATTTATCTTATCTGAGTGTCATCTGTTCAATGTGTCACACTTGACACCTGTTCCTGCAAAATCGAGCCGTCCCAGTACAACGCAGACATTTCAGTATCCTAATCTAGTTCTAGACACCTTATTCCTAGTACATATTCGTTCATCATCTCCAAATTCTCTTGACTGATGTCTTCCGAACCACTACAATCAGTATTGTGTCAGTATTGATTTTCTCGAACTGTAGCTCTCATTTCAGTATTGGTCAATCAGTTCTCTGCCTTTCATTTCTTTCAATGTCACTCTGATGCCTTTTTGTGTCACCCTCTCATGTGAAGTCCCCAGTTTTTCAGCATCCCCTGTCTATTGTTATTTCCGTAATTACTACAAACCTTCCACCGTCTTCCGTTTCTTTTTCGATACTTTCAACCTCATTTGTTTCAAAAGAACCCCAAAAGACTAATCATTTTCATTTTCACTTCCATGTTTGTCCATTTCTTCTTAACCGTCCCCCGTCAGCGTTTTTACATGTTTTTCACGCTCCCTTCTAACTCGCATTTATTATCATTACGCCCCACTTGACTTGCACAGTTTGGACATGATGAAAGTGTTTTCTCGGAACAACTTGTAAAATGACTGACCCACAAGAATTTAGTTCACAAACTTTTGGAATTATTTCATAATTCATTATCACTAACTTATGTCAAAACTTGACTACAATACAATAATCACAAAACAAAGTGATGCTCAAAGTGTAACTCTAAAAAAAGACATGTCAACAATCAATCAATAATATTCTTGTGCGTCTTCTAAATCTTCATCGAGAAGTGATCGCTTTCGGCTGATTCTATTCTCACCAATCAAACACTATCCTTCCGCGCTGCGTTCCCGTAGATTTCCTTATTCACCTAATTTGGACCATTAGATACGGCATCAGAATTAGTGTAGTCTTTTGCATCTGGTACCAGACTCTACGATATTTGAGGTTGTTGAGCACATCGTTCGATTTTCCGGGAAACGCCATAGGTACCATGGTATTTGAGGATTCCTGATCGTTTTGTTGTCCGTGATGATCTTCTTGTCGTCCCGGACTCCTAGATTGCACACGTCAGTGCTATAGTCAAAATGAAACCTAAATTTTTTAGAAATCACACACACCTCGGTTTTTTGAGCTGTCAACATTTTGATTTTTAACGTTTTCATTTGATTTTCCTCAATCAAAACCATCCAATCTCTCTTTTTCTAGAAGCAGAGTACCGGCCATCAGTTCTCACATTTTGCTCCTTCCCTTCCTCAAGTTCCCGCATCCCTACGCTGTACTCCATTCCATTCAAATCTTCACCCCATGCCCCAAGACTCCAAATTTTCAAATTCCTTTAGCACCCATCGATTGGAATCTCCAGCACGCTTAGCACCCAGCAATCGATTCCCTTACTGTTAGTGACCCTAGAACGCAGCATCGCTCAATGTCATCTTGCATTTAGAATCCAGCTCTTGGTTCTCCTATTCTGCTCGTGTTGGCAGAAATCTACGTTTACTTCCCGCTTTCTTCTCATCCCAAAACTTCTCGTCATTTCTAATGTAATTCTGTATCCCACATGGTTTCCTGACAATATCGTCCTCATCCCCACGCTGTGCTACTCCAATCCCTTCAAATCTTTTTCCCCCAGTGTTCAGCAGATCAAGTCTTCAGCTTCTTTAGCTACTAGTACTTGCACGCTCACTTGCTTCTTCTCGGCCGCTTTCTTGACGTCTTCAGAATTAGATTTTGCTTTAAACAAACCATATCTATCTTATCTGAAAGTCATCTGTTCAATGTGTCACAATTGACACCTGTTCCTGCGAAATCGAGCCGTCCCAGTACAACGCAGACATTTCAGTATCCTAATCTAGTTCTAGACACCTTATTCCTAGTACATATTCGTTCATAATGTTCAAATTCTCCTGACTGATGTCTTCCAAACCACTACAATCAGTATTGTGTCAGTATTGATTTCCTCGACCCGTAGATCTCATTTCAGTATTTGGCAGCCAGTTCTCTGCCTTTCCTTCTTTCTAATGTCACTCTGAATCCTTTTCGTGTCACCCTCTCATGTGAAGTTCCCAGTTTTTCAGCATCCCCTGTCTATTATAGCCGGACACCGGTTTGATTTTTTGAGCATGAAACCGGTTTGTACGAGTTTCATCTCTGTTTTTACGAGTTTCATCGAGATCATCTCTCTCTCTCTCTATCATCCCCTTCAAGGTGCACGTCCCAATGCAAGCGAGCCCCACAGCACAGGAAGTGTCGCAACGATTTGCTCTACCCAGTAGCCACGCGACCGCCCATGTTGTCATCATTATCTTTTCCGGCAATTCATTCATTCTGTATTGCATTCATCCCACTCAGTTATCCCACCTTACTACTTTGGCGCGCGCGGACTACCTTTTCTCCACTTGTTCATGTTTCCTCTTCTCTTTTATTGAGTCCCATTTCCTTCCCAATTTCGAACTTTTTTCACTTTCCAGAATGAACACAGAAGTTTCAAAATCTACAAGGATTGTCCGGAAAACAACAGCGCCATTCGAAATGCCAAGGAAGTAGAAGTGGTGAAGAGCAAGAAGATGAAGACCGGTTACAAAGGATATTGTCGATTTCCGGTCTTTCATAGGAGAAATGAACAATCCAGGTACGTAAGCATAGTGTAAACCCTCGAAATTTCAGATGCTACATTTTTCCTCTACTATAAATCCAAAGATGACCAATGTCGGAAAGAAGGAATCGAATGTTGACAACTCTTTCAATATCATATGAGACTCAATCGAACTAGTTTTCGAGAACCTAGTGTATTAGGCTGAATGTCAAACAACAGGATCCGGATGATCTGGAAGTTCTGAATAGCCAAGAACCTTTCAACTTGACGAGTGGCACATTCCGATTGATTAGAATATCGAGAAGGGAGTTGAAGATATTGAGATGACGGATATGGAACAAACTTTGCAGAATATCTTTATGCCGACCCCAAGAAGTAAAATAACAAGAAATCAAAAGAAGATGTAAGAACAGAACAAGAAGTATCAAAATATAAGGTACGTTGACTTTGAAACAACTGAGGTGGTAGAATTAGAGAAAACATTGAGAGGGACTTTGATGAGACGATTCCATTTGGGCGTTGGGGTGTCAGTTTTGGTTGTTGAGCCAGTGGTGTTACATCTGTAATTCAAACATTTTGAAAAGTCGAGTTTTTGTCAAATTACCTGGAACAACGCAGCGTTGTTAACAATTCCAGTTCGGTTGAAGTAGAGATCAGCGCTCAGTTTGTTCACCAAAGCCACATGATTGCTCAGCATATTCACTCCATGGTTAATCATCGCTTGCTTGTTGATGTTTTGCTTCGAAAGCTCCTCTTTCTCGATAAGCAGATTACCGACCTTTCTGCTTAATTCGTCTCTCTTGGCTTCGGTTTCATCGAGCTGATTTCTCAGCAGGACAACTTCGGCCTTCAGGTTTTCTTTTTTGGTTTTGGCTTGTTCATACTTCTTTTTAAGTTTCAGCCACTGCGCATCGAAAGTAGAGGTTGTTTTATTATAAACATCAACCATTTTTGCGATTTCCTCAGTAGCCACCTCCAGCTGACTTTCCAGGTCTCGCACTCTCTCTTCAAAAGCTTTCTTCTGGCTCATATACAGTACGTTACTACTCCTGTCAATAATTTGCTGTACTTCATTCATATATTGGTAGTCCTCAAGTTTCTGGTCCTTCTCCGCATTCTCCGCTTGCAGCATTCTGATCTGTTCTCGGAGAGTCTCGAGAGTCTCGTGGCTTTCCTCAACGACCTGATCCATCGGAACCCTGACATTCTCCCCACCGATTTCGTTGTTCATTGGCTCCCGCTGATACTCCAGTACCTCACACTCCACCGTGGCGACAGCCTCTTCCGCATTCGAGTCCTCAAGGATCTCATCTTGATTTGCGCGAATCTCGTCGTTTTCATACACATTCTGCAGCTGCTGGTCCTTCGGAGTACTGACAACGTCGATCTCGATTCCGTTGTCTGTCGGCTCCATTTGCTCAGGTTCTCTCTGATTCTCCAGTCCTTCACACTCTTCGGTTTCGAGAGCTTCTTCCGCATTCGAGTCCTGAATTCTCTCTTCTTTAATGGCGCGAGTCTCGTCGATTTCCAGCACATTTTGCAATTCCTGGTTCATCGGGGCTTGGGCATCCTCCGTTTCGGCTTCATTGTTCATCGGCTTCATTCTCTTGGTCTCCCGCCGATTTTCCATAACCTCTCCCGCATCCAAATCCTCAATGCTCCCTTCTTGATTGGCGTCAGTTTGTTGAGAAGAAGTTGGGTGTTTCCGTTTATTAGAAACGGGTTTTGATGGCTTCTGCTGGTCCTGGTCAGCAATCGGATCACTTTCCGTGGCAACGTTGGCAGCAGCTCTGCGAGACGTCAATTTGCCTCTTTGTTTCTTGACAGCTGCTCGCCGCGACTTCTTCTGAATTTGGGGTTTGTGCCAAATTGGCCAGTGCACGAGCACTTTTCCTTCCTCTTCCAAAGTGCTGATGAACTGGATTTTCGTGACCTGAAACAGAGGTGAATGCTATTACTCAATGCTTCATTACGTTACCTCAAACTCCTGTCCAGTCCCCTCCTCCAACACGAAGGCGCCGATGAGGTGAACCTGAAATTGGTGTTACTTCATCATTTTCAAACAACTTTCTTACTTCGGCGAGTACAACTGCTTCTCCACCAGTGGGATCCAATCGCTTCTTGGCAGCATCAAACGCGGTTTGAACTCCTGGCATAGCAAAAAGCTTATCGAGAACCTAAAAAAATTGGTTGATAACGAGTTTTTCTATTTTCATTTATGCTTACCTCTTTTGTAAAGGAGATAGGGCTCGGAGCATATTCAATCAAAAGAGTAGTCTGAAAATTAATGAACATTATTGTTACTTTGTCATTGAAAACTCACTTCTTGGATAATCGGCCACATCTGATTCTCGACGGTAGCGAGCTGCAGGCGAGGAGCTGGAACACTGGACGAAGTCGAAGCCATTGCTGACAGGGGATAGGAAGTTTCTGTAAACAAAAAAGTTTCAGTGAGAAGTACTAGGCAAGAAAAGGAAAGAGATGAGAGAAAGATGAGGAGGTCTTGTACAGACAGTGCTCGTCAGTGATGGACTTATCGAAAAGAAGAGGAATGGTAAGTAGAACTCGACTTGAAAGGTTCTAGTTGGATCAGAGTTGGCCTATCTTTCTCCAAGAGTGCAACTTAGAAAGAGTTGAAGAAGGACGAGTGGAAGAAGACGACCAACTCCGGACGAGCCGGAAGACGAGACTGACTCCTCCATCCCTCTGGTCCTGAGTTGATCCAACTGGGCGGAGCTTCTTTCCCGCGCGCACGTCCGCCCCTTCGCTATTCCTGGATAACTTCTCCCGGGAAAACTTGAAGAAAAGAAGATGAAGCTTAATGGAATAAAGCATCTAACCAAGCTTCTCGTAACAATGGAAAAAAAGGAGAATTACAAATATCCAAAAATCCTTAGGTTTTAGGGTTCAAATGAGATGTCGTGTCATGAAACTGGACAAAACTAGTGTCGCAGAGGAGATTGATTAACAGTTCTAGTAAGTTATCTTGTTATCAGTGAAGAATTCAACTTGATAACGAAGGTGGGATGTGGGTTTTGGGTGCAGTGCCTCAAGAGAATCTCGGGGCTGAATTTCTCTGGATCGGAAGTATTAGGGCCCTGGATTACTTTCCTTGCAGGTTCCAGCCAAACGCTAACTTCAGTCACTTTGTTGCATCTTTATCAGCTGAATGAAGCAGTGCCAACAAACGGAATGAGTGAACAACTGAAATGAGTGCTGTACACCGAATAAGAAGAATGAAACCTTTGGGTCCTATTCGCCCCGCAAAATGTCAAAGTGTGAAGCCACTGATTGGAACAGTTATTATTGATGAGCCTCCCATTCTGTAAGTTAATGCGAGACGTTATCAGACTGGAGAATGGAAAAGCAAGAGGATTCAAGATTTCGCTAGACCCTATTCACTACCTCCACCAATTGTTCATGTGCACCTGTTCAGTATACCGTATAGTTTTTGGAAGACAGCGTACACGAGTATCCAGAAATTTTTATAGCCAGGCCAGCCAAGAAGACAATGAAACTATGGCATAGAACAACTTCTCCTAATTGTTTTTTTCTTCTCTTATTTGAAATCTTCAACTTTTAGGGCGATTCAGTATTCTTGGTTCATTTTACAGTCAAGCATTCCTGCGCCATGATGTGGTCCCTGATATTTCAGAACTTGAAGGAAAATGCCGCCGACCCTGATTTCTGTTGCCACCATCAACTGTGGTGATCAAACTTCTTTGTTGCAGTCACACCTTATGAAGTTGCGAACGAGGTCGCACGTCGAGAATCCTGGACTGTGTTCAACCGGCATTTCCTTTTTTTTATAATCGTGTCGTTGCCAGGATCTGCGACCGTTCACACTTCTCGCTCTCACCCTTCGGAATTCTGAACGAGAGATGAATTCATTGAAAAACCCAGAAACCCCGTTGACAATTTTTCAGAAGCAGGCAATTTGTAATTCATTGTCAAGCACAAACAGTAATCGCTTTATTCTGAATCCTTGACATTAAAACCCCCTGTTTTTTGGACGGTTATCAGAATTTCTGAAAGTGCTGGGGCTCAATACTGTGAGCCAAATGTAAACTTGCACTGAAAAGGTTACGCAAACGGGTGTGCTCTCTATTTTCCAGCTACTACTGAAAGCGCAAAAAACTGTCTTCCAACATGCTCGAAGTGAAACTTTTGTTATCAAAGAATGCTATCAGTCGACACAGAAAGGATCAATTGATTTCACACGGAGGTCGTCGCTAAAAAGAGAGTTGTCAAAGGTCTTATTGTCAGTGGTTTCAACATTTGATTTGTTAATCATATCATCGTTGTATTTCAAAATCGGAGTGGGTAAATGTACAGTGGAAAAAAAGGAGAATTACAAATATCCGTGTATCCATAGGATTCAGGGTTATAATGAAATATCGTGAGATGGAATTGGACAAAACGAGTGTAGCAGAGGAGATTGATTAACCGTTCTGGTAAGTAATCTTGTTATCAATGAAGAGTGCAATTTGATAACAAGGTTCCGGATGTGGGTTTTGGGTACAGTGCCTCAAGAGAATCTCAAGGCTGAATTCCTCTGGATCTGAACTATTAGGGTCCTGGATTACTTTCCTTGCAGGTTCCAGCCAAATGCTAACTTCAGTCACTTTATTGTATCTTTTTCAGCTGAATAAGCAGTGTCATCAAACGGAATTGAGTGAACAACTGAAATGAGTGTTGTACACCGAATAAGATGGATGAAACATTTTGATTCATGATATCCCAGGCGCCCCGCAAAACACCAGAGAGTGAAACCACTGATTGGAACTGTTATCATCAACAACTCATCTTCCGTAAGTTGATGCGAGACGTTATCAGACTGTGGAATGGAAAAGCAAGAGGATTCAAGATTTCACTAGACCCTATTCACTACCTCCACCAATTGTTCATGTGCACCTGTTCAGTATACCGTATAGTTTTTATAGCGTACGCTAGTATGCAGAAATTTTATGAGCCAGGTCAGCCAAGAAGACAATGAAACTATGGAATAAAACAATTTCTCTCAGTTTTTTATGCTTTTCTTATTTGAAATTCTCAACTTTTAAGACGCTCTAGTAGCAATTTCACTAGTAATTCCACAGTCAAGCATACCTGCGCCATGATGTGGGCCCTGATATTTCAGAACTTGAAGGAACATGCCGCCGACCCTGATTTCTGTTGCCACCACCAACTGTGGTGATCAAACTTTCTAGCAGCAGTCACACCCAAGGGAGCCAAAGAAGAGGTCGCACGTCGAGAATCCTGAACTGTGTTGAACCGGCATTGACTTATTTTTTATGATCGTGTCGTTGCCAGGACCTGCGACCGATCACACTCCTTGCTCTCTTCCTACGGGATTCCGAATGTGAAGTGAATTCATTAAAAACCGAGAAAACCCATTGACAACTTTTTAAAAGCAGGCGATTTGTAATTCATTTTCAAGCACAAACCGCTCCGTGCCCGATCGCCAACAGCCAACTTGCCACCAAGCAGTTTCGCCACTTTCACCAATTCCGCCACCTGCCGTTTCGCCATCACGGCATTGCCCCCTTTGAGTTTCAGCATGTCGCAAGACAGTTCCTTGGGGAGTCTCGCCACGAAAAGTCAAGAACCGCCGAGATGATAGAGAAAGTGGAAGCTAATTTCATCTCTGTCCAGGAGTACCAATTTCAGCGTCGCTTGTGACTTTTCAGTCGCCGACACCCGTCCATCAGCGAGACAATAATTGTATAGCATGTTCAGTCAGAGAAATGAAAATACAGGAGAGCGCCGGTCACCTTACAGGCTTAACGAGGAATACGAAGATGCCGGAGGAAATGTAATCCGACCTTGCCTTCTCCAGATCCAAACGGATTGAATAGTTCTGGATTTTCTCTTGCTGAATTTCTTTTGCAGGAAGCTGAACTGTACTCAATTCGTCTGCGCAGTCTCTCACACTCTCATTGTCCGCCTCTTTCTCCGGAAGTTCATGTAGGCATGTATTTCACCCAACTTGGCAGATCCCCCTCAAGCTGCCATGCGGTCGTGGGTCCCGCCACGAAAAGTCGGAACTCGTCTTCTTCCAGAACTACCCAATAGTGACGGCCTCGCTGAAAACGTAGAATGATACCCTCAACGAGGTCAGCAACCCCCTTCATTATTATGATTTCCAGTTCTTTTAATTGGTAGTCTTAGACTTTGTATGGGATCACTTTTATTTGGGTAGTAGGCACCCGCCCTGTGTGGAGTTCATGGTGTCAATAATGAAGATGTTCGAAATGATCCAGGCAATGCATTCATTTCATCCGCAGCAACATGTCAATTGAACCTGTTGATCTGATCAAAATAATCTACTAAATTGTTACTTATTTTCATATATCTCTTTTCTTTCACACTTTTTCAATAAACTGTCTCTTTCCATAAAATTTGTTTTCTCCTACATCAAAAAATAGTAGAACGGGATTCTTCTCAATTTCTATTCTCTCGTTTTTTGGATCATTTCTTCTGCCGTTCCTCCGGAAAGAACACTGCTGGCCTAGGGGTGCCTAGTACGTTTTCTCGTCCGTGTATTACACGTGGAGAAATGATAATTACGAAATATCATTCGTTCTTAGCGTTTTCTGTATATTTTGATTGGTTTTTGTCGTTTCCTTCGCGAAATTTTGACAACTTCGTGAGTATTTCTCAATATAATTCAGTTTTGAAGAGTTTTTGTGAAAAATTCCGGAGGAAAAGAGGAAAATTACTTATTTCTGCATCAAGTTTCGAATTTCTCGAATTTTCCAGTTTTCAGTACACATTTACCAATAACGTATGCTGACTCGTTTCTTTTTTATTTTCTATTATGAAAATGTTCTCTGTCAGTTCTCCGATAACTTTTTTTTTTCAGAGTCCAACTTTTCGGAGACGCCTCGACAACCAATAAACGACCAGAAGTGCATCGGACCATTTCGCCATTGGCGATGAATTGATCGAAAGCAAATTAGTGAGTCTTTTGAGAAATTACCTAATTTCAAAGGTAAAGGTTCAACACCGAGCGTAGAAAATGAAAATCGATAAATGTTGCATCAAATCCTAAAATCTCGTGCTTTAGTAACGTTCGACGACGTATTTTACTTTGTTCTTTTTTCCCAGTTTCAGTGAAATTTTCTTCTACAATTCTCTGATAACCTTTCTTTTCTTCAGTGGTCCATTCTTCGTCGACGCCTCAACAATGACGCAACGACGTGACGCCAAGAAGTGCATCAAATCAATACGCCATCGACTATAAATTGATCGACAACTTTCCTGCAAAGTCTTTGGCACATCTCATGAGCATCGTCATTTTCACGACTCCGACGACAGACAAATATCGGAAGGGATCGACCTACTCGGGCTCATCTCGCTAGCGAAAATTGCCAAAAACACGGAAACACGGACACATCTACGACTTGGACCTGTATGAGAATGTGCCGAATACGTGAGTGAAACCTCCCATCTATACAAAAAACTCTTCAATCAAACTATTTTCAGGCGTCGACGTACTGGCGTCGACGTACTCTGGTCAGACCAACACGTAGTAAAGAAGTGATTCTTGCTTGGATAAATCCGACATTGTGCTAAACGTGCCAGGAAAAAAGAAGCGGTTGTTCCAGAGTCTCCAACAGTACAATTGTCGCAGTAACAAAAACGCCGGTCGAGTACCCCGTAGCTGCTGGAGAAGTGCGAAGAGAAATGGAAGAGAACTCCTTCTGACCAATACGGTATCAATGGAGAAACATACAAATCGTTTTTCTTACAGTTTCCTCGGCGTATGACTCAAGTCGGAATGCCAAAAGGAACAAAACCATCACAAATTTAAAGACCTCGGATGTAGTTGGCTACGGAACCGGTCACGAGAAATGGCCCCGTCATGTTGCCCGCCCTACTGAATAGAGCTCCCTCCGCATCGATGTGGAAATGATCGAAATCTCTGCCCACTGTTTTTGTGTCGTCTCATCAAAATCCTCGTTCCGTGGATTGAATATCGGAAGGAATCGATTTGCTCTCCCTTACTTTGCGAACGACTCACGCAGGAAGCCAGACAACGTTGTGACATAGACATATACGGAATACATAAGTACCACCTTCCAGTTGTCTGAAAATTTCAATTGAATCAATTCCAGATATCGACGTACTTTGGTCGACCCGGAGCGTGTTCAAAAAGTGGTTCTTCGTGTCGCTCATTCGACATTGTGCTCGACGTCTCAGGAGATGGAAAGCAATTTTACGAGTGTCCGCAACCACAAATCGAGATGGCATCTTGTCGAAGTACGATTGTCGAGAATGGCGAGGATGCCATTCACCGAGTGAGTAAGCGCTTCGTCACTGCTGGAGAACACACGAGGAAAGTATCGGATCAGTACGCCATCAAGAAAACCATCACGGATTCAATGATCGACGACTCCCGGAAGGGTTTGGCTAGATTTCAGTCATGTAAGTGGCTCATGTTTTTCGAATGCAGTGGATGACATACGATTGCTCGGAGAACCCTTTGGAGTAAAACTTGCCAAATGTCATAGTCATGTGGAACGGTTATTCGAGAGTTTTTATCGGCGACGAAACCAAGTTTCAACCTATCGGAGACGAACTGTGGTCATTGACAGGTCTGGACACTCCGTTGCTACTGGAGATGTTTTGCATCTCACTGGCAATCAGTTGATCACCGTCACAAAAAAACCGAGCTACTTGTGACAGACACTGACAGGAAACGAAGTCGACAGACAAGCGATACACTAGATGCGTGATACAGTGAAGTACTATCGAACATATTTCTCCAGTTCACTTCTTGACATTTGCAGGCAAATGGCCCATTGTTCGAAGGACAAGTATAACCGAGGATGACACCGTAGTCTTCTCTAACTTGAAGTGCTGTCGAATGTTTTGCAAGTACTGGCAGCTTCTTATGTGTCAGCGTGCTTGCTATGTTTTGCTGAGTTTCATTGCCTGAAACTGTGATGACTCTTCAAGTTTATTACGAGTAATCCAGTTTCATGTTGTGATATTCAAGCGAGACAAGAATCGAAACATTCATTCATTGAGTAGCACCTTCTAGTTGTCTGAAAACTTTTCAATCAAATAATTTCCAGATATCGACGTACTTTGGTCGACCCGGAGCGTGTTCAAAAAGTGGATCATCCTGTGGTTCACTCGACATTGTGCTCGACGCCTCATGAGATGGAAAGCAATTCCACGAGTGGCTGCAACCACAAAGCCAGTCATCTTATTGGAGTACGATTGTCGAGAGTGGCAAGGACTCCAGTCACCGAGTTAGTAGACCGAGCGCTCCGTGACTACTGGAGAAGACACCGTTCGGAAAACAGAAGCTGACAATGATTCCGAAGCCAAAGTTGGGAGGGTCTAAATGACCTAGAGGTCCAAATTGTCCAGAAAACTGAACTCGAAACAGATGGTTTATCATTCAAACCCTCAACCTGACAAGTGACAAAGTTTCATGGACACCAAAAAAAGTACTGAAGATATTGAGATGACGGTCAAGGAGACAAGTTTTGTTTGATAACTTTATTACGGAAAATAAGAAGAGAACGAGAAAAATCGAAGTGAAAAGAACAGTTGAAAACGTGGAGTAAAAAATGAAAAACCATTGGAAAGTAGTTTCGATTAGAGTATTCGATTCAGTTGTTGGATCCCAGAAACAAGTAAAAAAAGGAAGTTAACAGAAATTCAAAAAGAAGCGAGTATATATGGAAAGAGAAAACAGATTGAAACATAATTGAAAAGGGGGGGGGGGTAGGATTTGAGATTTGATGTAGTTGCGAGGTGTCACGGAAGGGCCAGTTCTGGTTCGATGAAGGGATAGGTCGTCGAAGTTTGTGGCCTTTAGGCTCTGTCAACGTTGGGATCACGCTGGGTTCTCTGCATCTTCTTCTTGAGATCGTCGTTTTCTTTTTTGAGATCCTCGTGCTTTTCCTCGAGCTCGCTGTACTTCTTCTCGGCTTCCGATTTTCTCTTTTTCAATTGATCAGTTCGTGCAGCGTGAATTCTCTGCATGCTTGAAATGGAATCTTCTGCAATCCGCAGCTCAGTTTTGAGGTTTTCTACCTCGGAGTGGATTGTACGACATTGCTCCAGTTCAGTACGACATTGCTCCAATTTGCATTGGCTGTCGTTCAGCGCTCTTCCCATCTCATTGACCGTATGAGCGTCGGCAATTTGCCACTGGTTAAGTTGATGTTCCTTTTGCTGTAACAGACGTTCCTTCTCGGCGACATTGGCTGCGTGCTCCGCCAGCATTTCCTGGCAAGTTCTCTCGTGATCTTGCTGCATCTCAGTGATAGCGGTAGCATGCTCCGTCCGACGCTGCTGGAGCACATTCCGAATTTGCTCATTTTTCTCCTGTAGGAGACGTTCATTCCGAGAGACATACTCCGCTTGCTCTCTCTGACGTTCCAATTGATTCTGGCGATTGTCTTGAGCATGTTGTCTCTCGGCGGCAGAGGCTTTAGTTTTCAACTCCCCGATTCGAATGTCCTTTTCCAGTAGAATTCGCTGCATCTCAATGGTCGCGGCAGTCTTCTCAGCCTGACATTTCTGAAGTTCCTCTTCTTTCGCCACCAGCTCCCGGCGAGTCTTTTCGTGAGCTCGTTGCATCTTAGATACAGCTGCAGCATTCGCATCTTGACACTGCTTATTCTTCATGTTGATTCTCTCAATTTCTCTGTCCTTCTTATCATTCTCCTCTTTCAGCTGCCGAATCTGCTCTTGAAGATTCTCGCGACTCTGTTCCACGTTCTTCAAACTCATCGGTGTACGAACATCCGACTTGGTTCCCGTGTTCGTTTGCCTCATTTTCTTCGGCTTCTGCGGATTATTGATGTTTTCAGACTCCTTGGTTGCGGCAGCTTCGTCCTCCTCTGAATCGGCTCCATCAGCATCTCGAGAAGTCGACTGATGCTTGCGCTTCTTGGCATCTTGTTTTGGCTCATCTTGACGCGTCTCAGACTTCAACAAAGCAGACCAATAGACGAGAACCTTTCCTTTTCTGTCCAACCCTTTCAAAAATTGCACTTTGGTAACCTGGAACAAATATGAATTCTTTTTACACATTTTGGAATGCGTTACCTTGAAAACTTCGTTGGTATCCTTCTCCAGAACGTGCGCGTTGTCGAGAGGCACCTAAAATTGGTATAATTTATCATTTTTCAAACACTGTCTTACCTCGACAAGGAGAACTTCTTCTCCACCAGTGGAATTCAATGCCTCTCTCTGTTTGGCAGCATTGTACGTCGCCTGAACTCCCGGCTTTCCAAGAATCTGGGCACGTGCCTGAAATCAGTTAGATTGTGAATGAAATTCACTATTCACAATTCTGCTTACCTGATCCGTCAATTTGAGAGGCGACGGCTCGTACTCAGTAGAAGTTTCAGTCTGCAAATCATAAATGAATGTTGTTACTTTGTCATTGAAAACTCACCTCCTTAGAGACTGGCCACTTCCGACAATTGACGGTGCACAGAACAATGGAAGGAGTTGGAACATTGGAGGAAGTTGAAGTCATTGTTGCAGGGTAGTAGGAAGTTTCTGAAAGTTAATAAAGTTGTAGCGAAAAAACCTAGGAAAGATAGAGAAACAGAAAGAGATGAGTAAAAGAAAATGAGGAACGATAGATACCATGTACTAGGTACTGAAGAGGAGAAAGGATAAGGAGAACTTGACTTGGGAAACTCCCGTAGAATCAGAATAGCTCTAGCTTTCCTCAAGAATGTAACTCAAAGAGAGTGGAAATGGACGAGTGGAAGAATGCGACTAGGTTCGGAAGGCCCGACAGATGAGACTGTCCTCCTCAGAACCTCAGAGCCTTATGTGATCATGGGGGCGGAGCATATTCCGCGCGCGTTCGTCGTTTCGCGCCGCCCTTCCTTCGAAACTTGAAGAGTGAAGGAGATGAAGCTGAATGCCTCGGCACGAAAAGACTGAATTGTCGCACGAATATAACTATCAATCAGTCACCGCACTTGCTTTCAGTTATTCAACCAAAGAGCGAGCGTGATCACCGGCGAGAAATCGATAATGATACTCAAAATATCAAAATCTCTGTGATTTTCCTTCGTTTCACTCTTTTTTTCTACTTTCTACACTTTCGCAATGGCGACGGTGTTTTCAGTACGGAATCGAGCAAAATATGCGAAAAATACGGAAAGATCGAAGCGATAATCGGCAATCGGCGCAAAATCGATAAAAACTTTGATTTTTCTCAATTTTTCCTATTTTACGATTTATTGGCCAATTATCAACCAAAATGAGCAGATAATTGTACAATACACTAAAATTACAAACAAAAAAAGACTAAAAAGGGCGCAATGTAGTGTCGTAGGGTGAGAATGTGGGTGTGCGGCAGAGAAACGCAGGCTCGGTGGAGCTTCAGGCACCGAGACCCGAACTTGTTCAAGTTGATTCAAAAAGCAGACAGATTAGGCAGTTACGAAACAGTTCTTTTGTGATCCTCATAAATTGTTCTGGTTTGAACACACTACGTCTCAAAACCATGTGAGCCAAGAAGACAACAAAACAGTGGAACTCAGTGACTCTTTACAATTCCATTTTCCGTTCTCATTTGGAACTTCCAACTTTATGCCTTTGAGTTCCACTGCTTATTCATGGCCAAGCAAGCATAACGCTACGGAATTCGGAGTTCACCCAGACGTTTCAGACATGAAAGAAGAACGCCGAAGTCGCTCATACCTGCGACCACCAACTGTGTTGAAAACCAGCTCAGAAACGCACATCGTAATAAACATCATAGCAGACCAAATTTCCCTCACGGGGGGTGCGAACTCACACAGTGGGTGCGAACTCACACGGTTGGTGCAAACTCGGAGGCCGACACAGTTGGTGGTGATCACAGCTATGAGCAACTGCGCCATGTTTCTCTTTTATTCCCGATCAAACATTTCCTTCCAGTTCTAGTGAAAGTAAAGTTACAGAAAGGAAAATTGAGAAGAAGAAGAAGAAAAGCTAAACTGAATGGTAAAAAAGGAATTGTGGACAGAATAAGGTAAAATGAGAACGAGAATGAGGCAGAAGAGGGAGAATGAGGCGTAATTGATGTTCATCTAATTGCTTTTGCGAAGTAGATAGTGGGCGATAAGACAAGAACTAGAAGACGGTAATTGCTTTGAAGCGATAAGGAGAACTCGCCCGGCCTTCCCTCTGCAACATGGTGCAATTGTATCAAATCAGGTTATCAGCACCGAAAGAAATTTGAGCAAACTGTGGCGGAATGGGAGTTTTCCCACTCTCACAGGTCGTACTGAATCATACATATGGAAACAAAAAATAAGAAGGTATTTCAGATTCGACGCATGTACCCTTTCTTTCTCTCCAATCATTTTATCCCTACTGGGATCTAGGAATTCACCTCTTGTCACTCTCCTAATGCAACTTTGCATCTGACTTGTGAGATATGTAACGATTGCGTGTTTTTAGGTTTTTGCCAGTATGCCAGAGGATGCTCATACCTTGTAGAATCCTCGACAGTTTCCAATGAGTTCGCCAGTCCCGTATTCATCCATTCAGTTTCTTCCCACCTCACAAGGAACCATCTGACAAGATCAATTTCCTTTTTTCTTCAAAAAGTCAACTATTTTCAATGTCATTTTATCTTTTATTTTCACTTTTCAAGGTGAGAGTTTCAGTACAATTGAATGATAATCAAATTATCAAAAAAAAACCGAAAATCAAAGCAAGAATAATTAATGTTATCGGAGTTATTTGTGCTAAACTCCAAGTTTGTCCTCCGAGTCCTCATCAAGGTCCCTTCTTACTTCCTCCTTCCATCTCCAATGGCGTAAGGACATTTGTGTCCTTGATGGTTTTCTTCATCGATGTCGGACGCTTTTCACTTGCTCTTTCCATCTCCAATAGCATTAGGCGTTGTGGCCTGGAATAGTGTTTGTTTTAAAGAAAACCCGACCTTCAAGGAATCCTCACCTTTTTTCTTGTCGGACAAGTCCAGCCATTTGACGACCTGGAGGACGACGTGCCTTTCGGAGCGGACCTGACACCCAGTTAATTGAACACTGAAAAAGTGGTAATTCTTATTGAATTCTCAACCCTAATTTTAACTCACTCACGTTTTTTCAATCCGTGGTGGCGATTTTCACTTTCCCTTCTTCTCACTGAGATCCAACCATTTGACGACCTGTAGGCAGACGTCCCTTCCCGAGCGGAGGGAACTCTTTTTCCACCGGGATTGTGACTCCCATCTTCTTCCTCTCCACCTTTTAAAAGTTTTTGAATATATGAAATGATTGATTGAAAATGTTTTGAAGTATCACCTTGTACATCGCCTAGGTTGCCGTTCTGTTTCCGCTGGTTGAGCGTCTTCCAGTGTCTAGCCGAATGAACGCTGGAAAACAGAAAGATTGGATGGAAATGGAGTGCGGAATGGAGTGAAAATGAGATTTCGGGAAGAGG
>LR539427.1:83162-94897 GCA_900536315.3 Caenorhabditis becei | reverse complement strand
GTTGTGGGAGGGGGGGGGGCCTTATCACGTGTTATCATCAGAGCTTCGACCGGACACTCTGGCGCGCAGAAACGACAAGGCCCCATTTTTCATTTTCTCTTTTCCCTTGGCATTCTTTCTATTTCCTTTATCACTTCTTATCTGTTAAGACTTTTGTAGTATCTTTTTCACATCTGACAAGGAAACACACCTACTAGCCTCAATATCAACTTTATCCTGTCAACTTTTGGGAGTTATGCGACTTTCCCGTCATTCCAACTATACAAATGTGTTTTCCAGTCGTATTTATTACCTTCTGTAAAATTTGAAATTACCCAGACTGTGTCAATTGTTCTAATAAATCGCACTTGAAAACATCCAATTTTCAGTGTGTTTTTGACCTGTTCCTCACAAACTCCAAGATCCGAACAACTTGTTGATGCTTCTCTGCTATCAGAAGTATCCAATTGGAAAACTGGGCTCTACAATACTGTTGGAGCCAATTACCACTTTGTTTTCCGGTACTGGATTCAATTCGGGTTCGAATAACACGAGAAGGAGGATCATGATTGGCTGTTTACCACAACAACATTAAGAACCGTGCGGTGTGCCAATTAGAAGCCCCATAGGGCATACCTTCTCAACGGGCGGATAAATCTTTGGGTGGCACGCCGGATTATGTCTCGTTCGAAAGAGCCAGTGTAGCAGAAGGATGTGGATTAATTTCCGTCCTTCCCACTAGCTCACCTTCATTCGAGCTTTTCGTATACTCCTTTCTTTCATTCTCATATTTTCATACCTATTTTGATTCACAACCAACGTTACGAATTTCTGTTTCAGTTGAAGAATGGAGCAACCAACAAGTGACACTGTGAATTCTGGCGATTTGGAGGAGCCTATCCGAAAGCGACTCCGAGAGGCAGCACCTGCGGAAGAAGTTGGTCTTATGGAAAACTGGGATATAATTATTGGACGAACTGAGACCATCAAACAGCAAAGGACCAACTTGATGGAAGCAAGTAAGGGAATGGCGAAAGATTCTCAAATTGTAATTCTTATTCAGTTTCAGCTGATTCCGGAAGGAAGCGAGAGGGACCTGGAGATCTTCTGCGAAAATGGTTTTACTTCCACTGACTCATCTGTCCCCCACACGGTAGGTTTCATGTTAACGCGCTCCCCCGAACTTTGAAAAAAAAAGGTGACAAGAACTGTCAAATTGATTTTGTTTTGAGCGGCGGCCGTCGTTTTTTTTTCTTTAAATTGTTCTAAATTCAAAGATATTCACGACGACTTATGTTAGGCCAACTCAATTTTGTTTCATTTCCGAAGTTGCTTTCTTATTTGGTCTGAAGAACATACCGGCGGCCACTTCCCCGTAATGGTTTTCAAAATCAAGTTCTCTGCCCTTTTTGAAGTTCAATAAGGTGCGATAGCATTGGCTCTGTCTCCAAGACAACTCTCACTCGTACTCTCTCGCATGCCTCCCGTATTTCATTTCATCCATTATCTCTCCACTCCAACAACCCTCCTTATTACCTTTTCGTCTCTCCGCCCGGAAGAGCCTCATTCTATCCAATATTTGAAATTGTTCTCTTTTCCACTGGATTTCTCACATTTTCCAACCATTTCAATGTAATTCTACTACTTTTTTATCTTTCCTACTCAAAAACAAACTTTACTCGAAAAGATTCGAGTATCCAAACACTTTTAACTATCCAAACACTTTTACCGCAATCGCACTGCGACAGGTGTCGAACAAGTGTCGGTTTTTTGCGGCAACGTGTCCGCATTGCTTAGAGCTTTAAACAGCTGGATCACATGCATAGTTTCGCAAATTACTTGTTTTCCTTTTCGTCGCTTCCAACAACCACCCAAGTTCCCAGACATTCGATCTTTCCTACTGGGTTTTCTGAAAATTTTGGTCGTTGACATTTGCCATCCCTATTTCACGATTCTACTATCCAAAGTTCATTTCCCCAATCACACGGAGCGTGCACTCACGAAAACAACACACGTGTTTATTATGACCTGATAAACAACATAGACAAAGCTGCGTCATTGGTCGTCATGACGATAACACTTGATAGAAATGTCATCTTTTTCTTTTTCGACTCAATTAGCGAATATTATCCTCTCCAAATACTTTTAGTTTTCAAAATCCTGTGAGTACCAGACTTTACCAAAATATTATTCATCTTCCATCCATACAGCAGACACAAAATTAGATTAACTCTACAGTCGGCGTCGAAAATTCGCACGCTAACATCACCTCGTTCGCTCTTTTTTCCCCATTCCCTCCTTTTCTCCTGTACAAACATCATTATCCTTTTCTCACTCCATTTTTCTGGTTATTGTCTCCAATACGATGTATCTGAATTGTTTCTTATCATTCTAGATTCTGCCAGGTCACAATTTGGGGTCGAGTTGACAAAAATTTCGGAAAAATCTGGAAAAAAAGGGATTTTTGGTGAATTTTCATCATCAAATTCGGATGATTCATCCGACTCTCCTCCTCTTGTTTCTCGTCATTCCTCCTTTTTCTATCTTACTCTAACCAGTCCTCCCCTTTTCGTTGCCAACCAAAAGTGCAAGTCACCCTCGACTCATTCTTTTAGTCCTATTTCCCCGTATTCAGTGATTGATAAACTTAGCCTCTCAGCTGCGTCATCGATCCTTTCTCTCGTTTCTTTCATTTTTTTCCAACAAATGATTCATTCAATATCAGCGCCCTTCTCCTGACCCCACAACAAACATTTAGCCTCTCTTCCGTAAGGGCGTCATTCCTTTTATTTCACGAGCCTATTATCATATTCCTCTTGTTTGCCCCTAACTCCTACAACTTTCTCTTTCTAAAAGTGATACTCCCTTCCCCCATCTCCCGGTTCCGGCAAACTCATCGTCAATCCAATGGACTGCTTTCGGACGGACGTGCCCATCTGTTATACAGTCCCCGCCGGCTCGCCGACTTTTCCCGCTTCTTTGACGCATCTGTCTCATCATAAACAGTTCCGATTACCAACTTGCTCCGATGCCGTCGCTCTCAGAATGTTTATAACCCGACTTTTTGTGACTCGCCGGCCCCCCGCCGCTTACTGTCACTCCTCCTACTCCACGTGACAGAAGGGAGAACGCATAGGTCCCTTTCCAAGTTTTCCTTCCTTTTATCAACATCATTCCAAACGCCTCACATAATTCTGAATCATCCCTTTGCCGACGGTTAGCACGCATTCACTTTGATTTTCCGAAATAGAACGGTATGCGTCCGTCTCTGTTGTGCTCGTGCATCGCACTCCCATAAAATCAAATGGGGGAACGACCCTGGGAACAACTCATTTCGAATCGTGTGAATACCGTTCCCGTGCTCTGCTTCATGTTGCCCCGCCTCCCCTTTTTGCACTCTCATGTTTGTCAGGTGTTGTGCCTCAAAATTTCGCAATTGCCAGTCGGCTTCGTCCTACTCATTTGTGACTTCAAAATCGTACTCCCAGTTCCCTGGATTCGACGGAGAAGAACAGACGACTCTTTTCTGTTGGTACATTCCTTTCTCTTGTACAAATCATTTGGAACTTCTCGGACCTCCGTTGGTCCACTCCGTGGTGTCAATTGCCCTATTACGCAACGAAACGGTTCACCACTCCGAAGAACTTCCCTACGCAATCCGCGCATCTGTTGATTAGAGAGTACATGCTCAGAGAGGGAAAGGGGGGAGGGTGGATCAACTTACGCAATAGTTTCTTCTTGGGGGCTCACTCACCACTCACTTACCACTCACTGTTTCTTGACCTCTCACTGTTTGACTTTCTAATTGGGAAACATTCTAATAAATTGCTCTTTGAAGTGAATCATTCAAGCCCAGCCTTTCTCTTGATAGTGTCATGTCGCCATAAGTCTCTTTCCGTTGACATCCCATATTTTCTCACGCATGTGCGGCTCCTGCTATCAGAATTACTCCAAATGTCTCTCACACTTTTGAGTGATCCGTGTGTTTCGTGTCACCTCAATCGATTGGGTTTCTGTTAGATTACAGTGACTTTGTACCAATTTTCACACGGAAGCTACCGTACTCTTTTACACTTCAAAACAATCCCTCCTCAGCCATTTCTATGAATTATCAAACTATTTCGCTGTTACTGGTGTGGGAACGACCCTGGGAACAACTCATTTCGAATCGTGTGAATACCGTTTTCGTGCTCTGCTCCATTTTGCCCCTCCTCCCCTTTTTGCACTTCCGTGTTTGTCCGGTGCTGTGCCTCGTCATTTTGCAATTGCCAGTCGGCTTCGTAACCCGTTTCCTTACTGATTCGTGACTTCAAAATCGTACTCATAGTCACCTGGATTCGACGGAGAAGTACAGACGACTCTTTTCTGTGGGTACATTCTTTTCTCTTGCAAAAATCATTTGGAACTTTTCGGACATCCGTTGATGCACTCCGTGGTGTCAATTGCCCTAACGAAACGGTCCACCATTCCGAAGAACTTCCCTACGCAATCTGCGCATCTGTTGATTAGAGAGCACATGCTCAGAGAGGGAAAGGAGGGAGGGCGGAGTTATCTGTTATACAGTGCCCGTCGGCTCGCCGACTTTTCCCGCTTCTTTGACACATCTGTCTCATCATAAACAGTTCCGATTACCAACTTGCTCCGATGCCCTCGGTCTCCGAATGTTTATAACCCGACTTTTTGTGACTCGCCGGCACCCGCCGCTTACTGTCACTCCTCCCACTCCACGTGACTGACATGGAATGTACCCGAAGTGGTATTCTCGGTTAGGACCGCCTCCCATAGCCGCTTCTCATCATTCACTTCTTTCTCCCCATTTTCATCATTCCTCACAATACAGTTCTCCCGTGCGGAATCGATTAACAGGCGCCGGCACATTCAACATTGTCGCCACAATCGTGAGAGGCTCTCCCTTTCCTTCTCTCCGCTGCCCATCCCGCGAGCGCCATCCCAATTTTCACACAGGGGCCCCAACCATGGCACCCTCCTCATCCCACATGCTCTCTCGTCCGTCCGTGTTAGGACGGTCGCTAAAAAGTAACGAGCAGGCTCCCAGTGTCCCGCCAGCAAACAGTCGCCCTTATTTCCCCCTCACAAGTTGTGATGTAGCGTGTTCTAACGCTCATAGGTGAGGCTTTTAGATTCTAAAATTGATTTGAAATCAGCGCGTTTACAGTCTTACACTTTTGAACTTAGCTGCCGTATACCCAAAAAGATCAAGAAATAGCTTCGGTGTCATCACACGGATGCCGCAAGTTTCCGCGTTCTGTCCGCACACGCTGCGCACGTTCCGCGCTCTTTCCGCGGCTCCGGGACGTTTCGAAACCAGACATTTGGAAACCGTGACATTTCGAAAGTGGACAATTCGAAACCGGACATCTCGAAACCGGACGTTTCGAAACCGTGACATTTCGAAACCAGACATTTCGAAAGTAGTGAAAATTGAGGTGTTTTTCGGGCTTTGTCGAGGGTCAATTGGCCCGAAATTTGCCAGTACGTGCTGTAAACCTAAAAAATGATAATCTTCCACTAAATAAACATAAATGAGTTCAAAACAAATTCCGGATTTTTATCGAATTTGCTAATTCTGTAAATTCATGCCTATTTTAAGGAAGATTATCATTTTTTTAGGTTTACAGCACGTACTGGCAATTTTCGGGCCAATTGACTCTCAAAAAAGCCCGAAAAAACACCTCGATTTTCACTACTTTCGAAATGTCTGGTTTCGAAATGTCTGGTTTCGAAATGTCTGGTTTCGAGATGTCCGGTTTCGAATTGTCCACTTTCGAAATGTCACGGTTTCCAAATGTCTGGTTTCGAAACGTCCCGGAGCCCTTTCCGCGCCCTGTCCGCATCCTTTTCGCGTCTTTTCGGCATCTTTCCCGCGTCCTTTCCGCGTCCTTTCCGCGTCCTTTCCGCGTCCTTTCCGCGTCCTTTTTACAACCCACTAAATGCTTAATGAGTCAATTTATCATTGCGCAAACTTTTCACAATCTGACAAGTAGAAGCTATACGCTACCTGGTTCCATTTGTCAATTCCCGAAAGCTTCCGCGTTCTTTCCGCGTCTTTTCCGCGTGTCTCTCCGATCTCTCGAAAAAGCATAAAGACACAGTCTGATCAGTGAGCTTGACATATGACTTACATTCAACGAGTAATAAATGCGTCGTCACATTTGTGGCTCTCACTAACCGAGACATAAAAACCGCATGTATTTTCTGTTTGCATTCACTTTTTCCAACGTTAGATTCCTATTCTAGCAATGGAAGCGAGGAAAACGCGCTCTATCGCAAATGCTTTCGAGGAAGCTCTGTCGTTTTCCAATTGCTTCTCCTCATCCTACTGTATTCCCTCGTCTCTCTCCTTCTCCCTCAAATGTTTCCCCTCCTTCTCTCCCGCCTGCCTTCCCTCTAACAGTCTATTCCTCTCATTCCCTCCGTCGTTACCAAAACTTTCCATTTATTTCTCTTCACCTCCTTCTACCCAGTTGCCTCCCAAGAATTTCTGATTTCAGAACTTGTTTCGTCATGAACAATCGCAACGACCCTACCAAGCGCAACGCCTCACCCAACCGCCAAGCTCCGATGGCTCGGAACGCCCGGAACCGGAACGCCGACGGAACGATGGCTCGGAACGCCCGGAACCGGAACGCCGACGGAACGATGGCTCGGAACGCCTGGAACCGGAACGCCGACGGAACCCGTCGAGGTGAAAACAACTTTGTGAAAAGTACAAAGTTTCAAATTTTTTTTTTAGTGTTTCGCCAGGGAAGCAATTCGTGGTGGCTCAACCAAGATATGAACGCCGAGCGTGATCGATATTACAGACATTCTAACCGTGTGAATAACAGTTCATTCTCGATGCGCCAGAATCAAGGTGGATCCGGTGCTCCGCGGAGACAAACAACTGCCAACTCCAACGCTCGGGCTAATGGGAACTCTGGTCACCACCAGTCATCTAATCGTGAGGACAGTTCCCGTACCAATTCGCAACCAGCTCCATCAACCATTCGCAACCAACAGCAAGGTCAACAGCTTTGTGAAGAAACTGAAACTTACTAACTTTCATTTCAGGAGCTCAACAACATGACATGCAGGCTGTAATGGGCAATCAGTCAAGCGTTTCTCTGTCTCATGAACCCACGTCTCGCGCCAACCAGCCACCTCGGAACTCCAATCCAGTTCACCCTTCACCAACTCACTCCGATGCCGCTCCACAGGATTTGTCTCAATCCGGTCCATCAGGTCCCAGTTACGACGACGAAATGCTTCGTCGTGAGTACAGTTCCCGTGCCAGTTTGCGACCAGCTCCATCATCACATCGCAGCATCATCATAACGCAACAGTTCGGTGAACAGCTTCGTAAACAAACTGAAACTTACAAACTCACATTTCAGGAGCTCAACAACTCACGCGCCGCGTCAGCCCTCCTCAACCAACCCCCAGTTACAACGACGAAAGACGTCATGGTAAATACAGTTTTCGTACCCATTGTTTCTAATTCCAATTTTCAGCTGCTCCAGTCAGTCTCTCTGCGCCTCCCCCAACTCAAAATGTTTCGGGAACTGCTCTCTCCAATCCAGTTCACCAACCGAATCGTTCGGATCAGCCGCTGCCGACAACAGCTCCGGAGATCCTGGCTGCTCTTGGACAGTTCGTCAACCGCGGCGGTGAGCAGCATCTCCTTGGACTGCGGGATGCGATCCACCGCCTCGAGCAGGAGCGCCAGGCTGCAGAGAACCGTAGGTGATTTGTAAAACACGAAGTGCACTTCATTTTTTAGGCTTGGCCACCTCAACGTCACAACACCAGCGAACCGTGCAGCAGTTCCAAAGGGATCTGGAAGCCGCTCGAACAAGAGAAAACGAGGCTGTGGATGGTTGGTCATGATTGTCGGAAGATTTGATTTATTTTGTTCGTTTCCAGGTGCAATAAATGGGAGAACAGAAGCGACAACGGCTAGAGACCAACTCCAGAGCGCCGTTCAACAACACCAGGCTGAAGTTCAACGGCTGCAGAACGAGATGGCCGAAGACCACAAAATGGCCGACGACGTCCTGAATTCTGTTAATGCTACTAAGATAGCATTCGATGCCAAGCTGCAACGTATGTTATCACATTTTCTGAGAGTCTTAATTAATTTTTCTTGTATCCAGGGTCTCAAAATGAGACACGCACCGCTCGAGAAAGAGCGGCCAATCGTCAGAAGCGACTTGAAGGTGTTCAGGCACAGTTGGAGGCAACCAGAAAGGAACTGGCTCAAGAAAAAGCCAAACGTCCGGAAGCTCAAGTAGCTCTCCAGCATCGTAAGTTCTTCTTCGCGTGATCCTTTGTCAGCTTTTCACCTCGAGTCTCGTTCCTCTTTTATTTCCATGTTTTCAGATGGCTCCCAAGCCAACACCGCAAGACCCACGGGACTGCCATCGTCTGCGGGCAGCACGTTGTCGAGCTCCGGGCCCAGATCGACGATCGTCTTCTTCGGTCCTGCGCAGGGACATGTGAGTGCCATCGACCCGAATCTGGAAGATTCGGATCCGGAGGAAGTGCCAGTGCAAGTCAAGAAGGCCGGTCAGAAGAAAAACTTCAAGAAGAGCAGAAAGAGGAAGGCGTCGGAGAGCAGCGACGATCAGGAACATGTACGTTTTTTGAAACCTAATTGATCAAGAGAAAACTATATAATTTCCAGTGCCCAGTTCCTTCGACCTACCGCCGATTCAAATCTGATGACGACGACAGGGACGATTCAGGGGCGGGATCGAGCCATGCAATCAGGGCAATGTAGAAGATAAGTCACACAAACCCCCTCATCACAGATCAACTGATACCAATTGTCCCTGGTTTCTCCGAGTTTTCAGTGTTTGTCTTTTTACATTTACCCCTCAACCATATTCCCCTTTTTTTGTATTTTGTGCCCCATTTTTTCCTCTCTCTTTCGAGCATTTGAGCTACAGTAATCCCACACCAGTTTTGAGTCATAGAGACCTTTCATTCTCATTTTTCAGTTCCGTCTCTTCCATCTGAGCATTCTTTCCAATTCGATCCATTCAATCTTTATCCCTTCTACTCATCGTGTTGTATTTGTGAAATGTTTTGTTATTGTTCCCAACCCTATCCCCTTTTCAATCTTCCAATCTTTCTTCTGTTTCTTAACTTCCCCCAGTGTAAAATTCAGTTGTATTGCAGTGTAGCTCCAAATAAATTGATCCCAATAGCCCCTGGCTTGTCCAGGTGTTCTTTTTTTTCTTTTCACATTTGGTTCTCAACCAATTGACTATTTCATGTGTACCGTATTCTTCTCTCTTTAGCTCTCCTTTCCAAATATAGTTCCTTCTTTCAGATCAGCTCCACACTCCCACCAACTTCACCAATGGCCTCCAAGAAGAACTGTAAGTTCCCATTTGTCATCTGGTCCCATCTGAATCTTTTTCAGCTGGCTCCTCCTCCAAAACCAATGGATCTGCCCCTGCCAATGACTCCTCCCGCATTGAGTTCCACCTATTCCCACTCTTTCTAATACTAAATCTTCCAGGTAGACCGGCCCCTCAGCTCGTCCTCCAAGGCCCGCCGACATCAGAAGTCACATTAGAATGGTTTAGAGATATTATGCAACAAGTTGTAATTTGGATTAGTAAGAGACATTGTCATGAAAGTTGCACAAATATTGACTTTTCAGCTGATCATTCTGCCGCCAACCCCAATAGACAGGAACTCAAAAATCTTCGCCTCAAGGATGAACTCGCGGCTCTCCAAAACGCCAACCCCAGCCTAAGCAACCCCGGTAAAATCCACAAAAACAACTTGCACTCAACTTGATGGAATCATACTTTCAGGAGCAGATCAGGTTGTCAATGTCAATGGAACAGTGAATGCGGCGCCTTCCGCCAGTCTGGAGGCTGCTGTCCCAGCTGTTCACCAAGATCTAGGTGAGTGTATTTAAAATGTTTATCACAACAGAGTCTGCATTTTCAGAGTCAATTGTGACTGAGAAGTGTGAGGGAATGAAAGCACAGATGTTAGCAGAGATGAACCGCCGCGTTGAAGCCGAAGTCGCGAAGAGAATGCTCAAGAAAAAGAAGAAGGAAAGTTTCAAAAGTGTCAAACTAAATCGAGATATCCATTTCCAGACTTGCAAGAATGGTCTCAGCACACACCAGTCATTGTCTAGCATGAACTGTAAGTTTCCATTTGTCATCTGGTCCCATCTGAATCTTTTCCAGCTGGCTCTTCCTCCAACACCAATGGATCGGCTCCTGCCAATGACTACTCCCACAGTGAGTTCCACTTATTCCCGCTCTTTCTTATTCCAAATCTCCCAGGTTCACCGGCGCCTCAGCTCGTCGTCCAAGCCCCGTCGACATCCGGAGCCACATTCGCATGGTCTCGAGACGTTTTCGAAGAATTTGTATGTTGGATTAGTGAGTGACATTGTCATGAAAGTTACACAAAGATTGATTTTTCAGGTCATTTTTCGGCCGTCAACCGCACTACACAGAAAAGCGAGAATCGTCTGCTCAAGAATGCAATTGCGGCTCACCGAAAAGCCTTAGACAACCGCGGTAAAATCCACAAAAATAACTCAAACTCAATTCAATGGAATCATGCTTTCAGGAACCGAGCAGGTTGTCAATGGAACAGCGGTTGTTGCGCCTTCCGCTGGTCTGGACGCTGCTGTCCCAGCTGTTCACCAAGATCTAGGTGAGGTTATTCAAAATCTTGATCACAACAGAGTCTGCATTTTCAGTGTCAGTTTTGACTAAGATTTTTGAGAAACTGAAGGCAAAGATTTTGGCGGGGATGAACCGCCACGTTGAAGCCGAAGTAGCGAAGAGAACGCTCGAGAAGAAGAAGAAGGTGAATTTCAAAAGTGTCAACCCAAAACCGAGCTATCCATTCCCAGACTCACAAGAATGGTCTTGGCAAAAGCCAGTCATCGTCCAGCTCTACCACCAAGAAACCATCGTCCAGCTCTACCGCCGAGAAGCCATCATCCAGCTCTACCACCAAGAAACCATCGTCCAGCTCTACCGCCGAGAAGCCATCGTCCAGCTCTACCACCAAGAAGTCATCGTCCAGCTCTACCGCCAAGGAGCCATCGTCCAGCTCTACCACCAAGAAGCCATCGTCCAGCTCTACCGCCAAGAAGCCATCGTCGTCCAGATACCAACCATACTAAACGCTTCCAAAACCGTGAGCTCCAGTCTTCTTATCACACATTTCCTCTCTTGTCACCTCACTGATAAGCGGATGCATCTCACAGCTACCTTTTCAAACCTTTCTTCTCACACTGCCCTTTATCACACACTCTCAAAACTTCTCCATCCATCTTGTGATTTACACATCCTTCCCTTCCCTCTTCTTTGTGTCCATTCTTTTTCCACTATCCCCTGGGTCCGCCAGGCTCCTTTTTACTTTTCTTTTCCTGATTCTCAACCATTTCTACCTATCTTGTACCGTATACAGCCTGTTCCATGATTATAGGACCCCTCTCACTATATTTTTTTCAATACATACCATTCAATCAGTTGTTGGTATAAGCTCTAACAGTTGACAGAGTTGGTTCGCCTTTTTGTATAATTCTAACATAAGTCTACATAAATTAGCTTTTACTTTTCAATTCGAATCAAGTAGACTTTCTGGAACTGTGAAATTTTGTGTTTCTAACGAATCATCAGTTTTTATCCCATCCCACATCTCATCTTCTTCCTATAACTGAACCGTGCAAAAAATACCTAATGTTGGACCGGCCTCTTGCCTCCATA
>LR539427.1:44712-81361 GCA_900536315.3 Caenorhabditis becei | reverse complement strand
GCCATGCACCGACACTGCACTGGACTGCCACTATGCACATCCTCTGTGTTTATCGGTTTTCTGCGAAGAAATTTCGAGACACTCTCTCTCTTGGCGGCATAATGTCTGTGGCCTATGGTTCAAGGGATAGTAATGTGTTAAGAAACGGGCAATGTGCATAACCTTTGTGTGAGAAAAAAGAAAAAAAAGGGGAATACTGATAAGTAATACGACACGTGATAAGAACTCATAAAGAATGGGAGAAGGAAAGAAAAGGGGAAGAGAGAGAGAAAGAGAGAGTTATGATTAAATGGCCGCAGAAAGCAAATATCGGAGAAAACTGCATATTTTGGAGTAATCAGCCAGTTTTCCAGGGAAATGAACCAATTCTATCACTTTTCTTAAAAAACACTTCCCTTCTGAACCGGAAGCTCATCACTCAATGTCAATCTTTCTATCAGAACAACGCAACTCGCCAAATACATATTCGCAAAGGAAATGACAGTAACATGCATACGGGTGTCACCCGTAATCCTTCGTGCATCCATCGTCTTCCTAGGCGACCCCATACCACATGACCTTGAGCGGCCAGATGGGTTCTGCGCGCGTTCTCTTCCACCTAACAAAGCAACGGATTCAAACAGCAAGATAGTTAGGAGAAAACTGGGAAATGACAATTGACTAGTAAAAATACAAAACATGGAAAATCGCAAATCAGTTACAAATCATACAGGAAATGCGGCACAAAGTTTCATTCATCGAACATCGAAACTTGTTGACTTCATTGCACGAAACACATTCAAATCTGCATACGCCTTCTGGTTTTGAAGACATCTTCGGCATATACTTATCCGGAAGAGGTTTGGTACAAGTGAAAAGTATCAATAGCAAATATGTGAACCACTCTGCACAATTCACTTGATTCCACTTGGACTTTTTACAACTGTTCACTGTCTCCCTCCAATGTGTCCACTGAACTACTACTGGCGCATATCGCGATTTTCGCTGGCGCGTTTGCCGCAAAATTAAAATTTGTTGTTTCGTTCCGGAAAGTTGAGAAATTCCGAAAAAATTGAGTTTTTCAGTCAAACAAAATCCATAGATTTAGAGAACAGAGCATTATCTATGATTTAAGTGGTCAAACACAAATTTTATAGAATTCGTAAACACAAAAATTAAAAATGCAAGTATTTAGTGAATTTTTTACCAAATCAGCTGTTCGATGGCTCAACATGTTCAGAACAGACGTATTCTTGTTTGTATGATTGTATTTCTTTGAAAAAGCCACGAGTTTGTCTGATAATCGCGAATTTCGTCCATCCAACAGGCTTCGGTGTGCAATATTTAAATATTTTTTCAAATCAATTAGACATAGCATGTGCTCCTGTATAATCCTCCGGGCATCGCTTTCAAAAGAGACCTTATACACATAATCCTCAATCAGCAGATGGGTCCGTTCGTTCTTACTTGAAAGCGGCGTTACCTATATTCCACAGCGGGAGACCGGCGAAATAGAGGGTTGCGGAGAGGTTTCGAGAAAGAGGGACATCACGTGGAAAAGAAATGCCGACGGGCCGACGGTCCACCTTCCGAAGAACCCAGTCTAACATCCTTCTCATCGTTATCACACAGCCGTTGTTTTTCTTCTCACGCATTCTCATTTTCCAATTTGTTACAGATTCCCTTCTTCTAGGATCATCAACAATGGCTCCATCAAAAAACCGCTATTGCAAAGGTTACGGGAAATTGATTCTTGTTCTCAGAAGCGATAGTGCATACGAACTTGACTTGATGGTATGAATGAATCACTGCTTTCTCACATTCATTATCTTTTTTGCAGCATCCATGTCTAGATACGGATAATTATGCTTCCACAACACACGTTCTTACTGAAGAGGTGGGATGAACGCGGTTAATAGCTTGTTCTCATTTTAAAGTTTTCAGACGTGGAAATACCTTTTGAATTGTAAAAGAATACCGAACGCAATTGAGGAGATTGAGAAGGAAAAAGCAGAATACACCGGGAACGAAGTGAAGCTTATAGCAAGGGTAATTTTTCCATCTAGTTGTCTTTTCAAAGGAGTTCATTGTTTCAGATGGTCTTCCCATGCTACGCCCAGAACGAAGAAACTCTGGAGAAGAGTCGGGTTAGAAAAACTTTAACACGCATCAAAATTAGATGGCATTTTTATTTTTTAGATTGACTCATTGGAACTGTACAATTACCACGGAAAACATGCGGTCAGAGTCAATTGGACCAAAGAAAAATCGGAGAATGTCCAAGGGAACAGGGCGCTAGTGCTGAAAGGGATTGAGGAGAAGAAGAACTTCGCCACTGTCGACAGAGAGTGCTACATTCGGTGGAACGCGGAGCAAGTTACCAAAAAGATCGAGGCTCAAAAACAGGAGATCGACCAGTTGAATGGATGCCTGGAAAAGAAAAGGGAAAACGTTGTGCTGTTGGAGACTCGCTCCGGAGAGATTTTCGATGAATCAGAAGAAGCAGAAGATCGACTGAAACTCGCGCAAGAAAAGAATATGGAACTCCGAAGATTGGTCAAAGCCAAAACAGCGAAAGCTGATGAATTGGAGCAAAGCATCCAGAATAAAGCTCGAAGTGGCGATGTGACGAGCATGGAACTGGAGACGGAATTCCACGAAGAAGAAGAGTTGCAAGTGGAAGTAACCGAATCGGAGGAGAGAGAGATGGATTCCGGTGAATCAGTTGGAAGATTGGATGCTGCGATTGCAAAGTTGCATGGAGAAGTTTCTCAGGGTTTGGACATGATCGACCAATTGACACGAAAGTTGGAGGCAGTGAACAAGGATGTGGATTCGGAAAATGAAAAAAGCGAACTTCTGATTTATGAAATCAACGAATGTCAGAACAAAAAGAAGAAAGAAAATTCGAATACTTCTAATCTGAATAAACAACTGAAAGACAAAAAAGCAACCTTGCAAAGTAACACGACGCGGCGGGAAAATCACAAGAATTTGTTGATGAAACAAAAGAGTGAAGCGTTGAAAGTGGCTGCCGGAGAACAGGAACATCTGGAGAAGGCTGCGAAACTCCAAGAGCTTCTTGCCATCAAGAGTCAACTAGAAAATAAGAAGAAGAGTAATGATGCCCTCAGAGATTCTGTGAAGGGAGTGCGAGAGAAATACAAAAGTCTCCGGCAATCCATGAAGAAAGCGCTCGAAGAGGCTGAGTGAGTGATTTAGACATTGCATTCCTAAAAACATGAATCTTTTCAGTGCAATGTATCCCAACGACGAGAACTGAGATCGACTCCTCTTTCATCATCAGCTCTACTCTTCAATTCACCTCCCTGACCTCTCCAAACTTCAATTTCGAACTCTCTTTTCTCAAACATTCCCTTTCTCACAATTCAGTCCACAACAAAATGTTCGCACGGAACATTTCACCAAATCACTCGAATCATTGCTTTGTACAACTCTCCATCACAATGTCCGTTTAATTCAAATGTATCTCCTGTCCAAACTCAAAATAATCTCATTTTCATTCCCCAGAAAAACAGTCTGAACATTCCGCCTACTTACTCAAATCTTTCATTTACTTCTCACAACATTAATTTCCCTACTTCATTTCTCATCTCTTTTCGTATCATTTTGTCTAATGAGTATGTGTCCAACACTCCAATATTGCTGTTTTTTCAACCAATAAACTTTTCTGTTCAATAATGTGTTTTGGTAATGGTTTCCTATTAGAGTGACATGTCAACACAACCAGCCGTTCTTGTGAGAAACGTGGCAATTCGATTCCTGGGTAAAGTCATACCCGCCGTCTGGTCTAATGGGTTTCTCAGGTCCAAAGTGGACCGACATGAAGAAAAAGTTTTTGATTAGCTTGTTTTCTGAATTGGTCCTGTCTTGTTTGAGGTTCTAAGCTGAACAGTTTATGATCTCACACAATCAGCATTCGACGAACCTGTTTGATGAAATGGAACATAACACGCTTGCTCCTCTTATCTTTATTTCGGGGAGCTCTATAGCTCACAAAATCTGAGAAAAACATAATACAACTGCAATAGGGGAGATAAGACAAAAGACAATACAGATAGGACTGATAGGCGTTGACTTGCAGAGTATAAATTGAATTCTAAACCAAAAAGTCCAATTCTCGGAACCAACGGCAAGTAAACTCTACCAGCTCTCAGATATCAGTACACTCATAACGAATCGATTGGAAAAGTATTTGTGAGGGAGAGGGAAAACTCTTGAAATAAAACAATATTCAAATAATAGGCTTATTCGCAACAACGAAGTGTCCTGCCCGTACAACATGCTCTTCCTCAATCAGAAGTTCACTAATATGACACAACTCAAGACATTCACACATGGTCGGGTAGAGAGGAGAGGGAGAACAATTACGACAACTCAGATATTCTCAATTTCGGCAAGAGAAGGAAACATTGATTCCAAATAGAGTATTACAACTGATTGAATGTTTGGGAGATCATAGTAACTTTTGAGAGTTGTGATTCCCGAAAGCAGGAAGGCGCTTTCGAACAACACAACAGGAGATCTGGATAGTCGAAGAACAGTGAACATCCGAATTTTGAGCTCTTCGACCAGTGATTGATTTGCTTGAGTCCGTTCACTGATAAGACACCATCTCCAGAAAAATTCGTGCTCTTGGACAACTTTATCCCGGTTTTCCAGAAGTTTCAGATCGAAGAATTGGCTATTGCAATTGTACTGATAACCGAGGTAATCATAAATCTCCATTTTCTCTTTTCGCTCTGAAAACTCAAAAATTAAAACAGGTTCACACTTTACGAAAGTTACCAATCAGTCTACTACGGTTCTCTGACTGGGCAATTGTATAGTAATCCAGATGAGATTGAAGCGAAGGGATTGACCAGTGGGATTGACTGCCGATATTTGAACTCTGTCTATTGACACAATCACCGGGCATTGGTCCTGAGTGTATGTTCAGTGCAGCTCGTTTCGGATCCATAATCATGTCGAGTACTTTCCACAGATATTCGTTTCTCGCAACCCTTCCACGTTTTGATTGAATCGCATAAATGTCGAGAATAAGCGATGGAGATTTCGGAAGGTGAAATATAACTGCTTCCAACATGGCCAATTTCCGTTTTGCTTCAAGTGTATCGTTGTTTTCAAATTCACGGCAAAGTGCCGTCACAAAGTCTTGAGCACTTTGGCTTTTGTCCTTGATGTCCATCTCCCTGTGATCAATATGAAATTGGAGAAGTTCTAATTGCAGCGCATCAGTTTCGAAGTGGTCTAAATGAAGGGGATTTGTTGATGTTGATGTTTGAAAATATTAAACTTACTTGTCCTGGTGATGCTGAACACATCCATCATTTTCCGGAACTTTTTGTGACTATCAACGTAGGTTGCACACGAGTTGTAGATTTCTTGGATTTCAACCTTGTTCGACTTTTGGTTTTGTTCATTCGACTTTTTGTTTTGTGCAATTGCCGCGTCCATCACAGCGTTGTCTTCAGCATCGCGAGCTTTCCGCTCTTCCTCAAGTGCTTTCTGGTCTCTGAAATTGAAAAAAGAGTTGAAACAAACAAAGAAAATATTCGACTTACCCCTTCATCTTCTGTTGCTTCAGCTTCTCAGCAGGTGTTGGTGGTTGAGAGGTGGCAGGTAAACCCGTTGCCTGACCTTCGGCATTCGACAAGTTGGATTTCTGAGTGTCGACGACAAGCGAATCCGATGGTAGGGCCTTGGCGGGTGGCGGAATCTTTGCCTCAGTAACAGCGAATCCCTTGATATCAGACAGCTTCTTTGGATTTTTCGCCACATTTTTTGGTGTCACCGGCGTCCAATCTTCATCTTTGAAGTTGTCTCCAGATACGACTCTTTGCAACTTCGCAACTTTCACAATGGGTTCTGAAGCTGTATCCAGTTGAGAAGTGCTGTTACTGGGCGTGTCTTTTAGAGATGTGGTCTGAACAGCGAAACTCGTGGAAGACACTGGTGCGGGTGCGAGAACACGTGAATAAGCTTTTGGCTTTGGAAGTTGTCGCGATACATCTGAATTACAAAAATGGTTTACTGATGAAATCATTCCAATTACCTGGGAACACGAGGCGGGCGGGCTCTTTTGCCGATGACGTTGATGGCTGGGTACCGCCTGCAGAGCCCTCATTCTGTTGGGGAGAGCTGGCAAGTGTTGAAGAGTCGACAAGAGTTGGCAAGGGAAAGTCGGATTCCATTTTCGGGTCCCATTCGTCTTCCTCAAGTCCGTAGTATTCTTTGATTGCAGAAGGAATTTGTGTCAACCGAGTTCCGCGTCCTTCGGATGAACTGGCTCCCTCCGTGAGTTCAAGCTCAATGGAAGCATCTGACGGGGAGGATGATGTGACTGGAGAATGCGGCGGAGGAGGCAGAGGAACATCTTGAGCAGGCAAGTTCTTCGGCGCAAGTGTCTCCTGGTGCTGACCTGGAAAAGAGGAAAAATTATGAGTTCTAAAACGTTGTTGACTAACTCTCATGGGCGGGCACATTGCGCAACTTATCAGAAGATGTTTCCTTCGCCGCAGCAGTCATCCTTGTAGCAGCACCAGCAGCTTCTATATCGATCAAATGTCCTCGGAAGAGACTGAAAACTATTTGTTCAGATCAGTTTTGAATTCGCATGACTTACTCCACACTCTTGAGACTTTCCGTCAGAGCATTTACGTTGCGCTCATAGCTGTTCATTGCGTTGAGCACTGTCTCCAACTTTTCAGCGATTTTCCCATCGATTTCAAACGCTTCTTGTAGACATTCGTCAATTTCACCATTCAGTGTCGTCAGGATCTTGTTCAACTCCGCCCGTATTTCAGATTGGATTTGAGGGTCGGTGAGGTCGAAGTCTTCCGGTTTTGGTGACACCGATGGTTTCTTGGTGGGCGATGGAGAGAGTGGAGGGAAGTTATCCGGAGTCACGGGCGGCGCGGCAGACTGCTCGGTCGGCCGTTGGCTATGCGCACGCCCTTGCTCGCGACTCTGGTCGCTACTGTTAGAGGTAGGATTCATTGACGCTGAAAATAAACTCATTGGGAGTTGAAAAAGGGAGAAAAAAGAGAGTTTGAAAAAAATGAAGAAGAGAAAAATCGAGAAAGACATTTGCACCAATTAGACAATCCACAGTAGCAAAAATGAAAAATGCCATGAGAATTAGAAAAATAGGCAGATAAGTTTAGGTAATCACGAATAATGGAAATCAAGCGTATTGGTTGGAGGATAGGAAAGGACTGCGAATAAAAGTTTTGTTCTCAAACGGATAAATTATGGAAACGGTGGCCGTAACTGTTGGTTTGAAGACATACTGGCGACAAATTCGGATGGGATATTGTGAGGAACGGAATGGGAAGAGCGATTCACTTGAAAAACAAAAAATGAAAAGAAGCGGGATTTTGAAAGGGTTAGAAACGAGCGGAGCAGAAGGTGAGGTGGGTTTTGCCAGTGCTGGATCGTCATCTTCTGTTTCTTCTATCTTTTCTAGTAAGATGCACGTTGTCTGAAACTGTCTCGCGCTGAATGAAAAAGCGGTTCTTTTGAATGTGCTGGAAATTGGGGTTGAGGGGTCTGGAACAATTGCGAACATTAGAGTTCGTGACAGTGAGCAACAATCGACGTCTATGAAGTTGAAATCGCAAATGCGCAAGACTAAAAAGCATTGTAGGAGTTAGAGCTAGAAGTATTACCCGGGAATTGTTGGAAAGTATCTGTGGATGAGAGATGTGAACAAATCGAACTTTTTTCATGAAAAGAGCATGAGAAAAGGGCAAAAGTCAGTGAGATATGATTTTGAGGGTTTCAGAATAACCAGATTGAATGTTCCGAAATTGTACGGGTTTGCAAGAAAGTAATGTGAATGAGATAACTTGCAACTGAAACGTTTTTAGGAAGGAACGAGCAAAAATTACTCTTTTCTGCTGATCCATAAAACTCAATACAAATGGGCAGTTCAGTTTTGATTTCGTTGTGATCTGGTTGAATTGAAAAGCTTGCAGGGTGATGCTTTGGGATTGGTACCAGATGCCGGAAGGTTGCATTATGACAACACAGATGTACAGCCACTCAGAGAGAGGCTCAAATGCACCGACCTGCCACGACGACAGCAAAAAACAAAATGACGGACCAATAGGCTCAACGATGTGATGAGGGTTGGAACGGTCAACTGAGGCGCACCGGACGATGACTTGTGTCACACATCGTCCTTATTGATCCCATTCCTCTTCATGTCATCTCATGTATGCCGGAAAGGACATCCGTCAGTGGGAAAGGGTTTACAGGGTGACATCGGAAGAAATTTTTCAGAATTAAGGGAATCGGTGTCAGAAGCCGGTAAACTGTAAAGCAAAACATTAGAATGGCCGATTGACTCATGTGGAGTGACTGATTTGCCTTGTCATTAAGTAGTACAGCTTTGCGGAAAAGTACTGAAATTGATGATGCACAGTTAAAACAATTTTGAAAATGAAGGGAGGGAAAAGAACTTCGTTGTGCTGACCCGGAAGATGAGATTTGGTTTGATAGAAATACTCAAATACTGAAATCTTTTGGTATTTGCGGAATCGCGTTGGTGGATGATAATTCGTAGGCTGATACAATGAAACAAGCTTCAGGTTTGTGTGGGAATCGAAAAATGCCGTAGAAACTAAACACACTTGCCGGGGTGTACTGGAAATGAGGAAAAATCAGATGACCGTTGTTCTGGTTTACAGGTTTTTAGAAAGTGTTGTGTTTAGGATTGCATGACATGGGGATCAGAAACTGTTTGCGAGATGAGTTGAAAATGCAATCACAGAAACTGTAAGTGAACCAATCAGTCACTACGGCCACGAAAAACAGTGCAAATCAAGGAAATCCCCTTGGGACCTAATCATGCTTGTCGGAAAGTAGTGAGAATGAGGATGCGCACGAATTGGATGCTTTTTGAAAGAACAGAAAGAAAGGCAGCATGCCAGAGTAGTACGGTAGATGGAATTCGGAACGCAAGGAATGCTCTACGCTTGAACTCTTTGGGAACTGGTGAAAACGCATTGAAAATATCAGTAAAAGAAAGCTGATAGGAAAAAGTCTTTGGAATTGAGCGGAATGCGGGTCAGGAACCGGAAAATGGCATCATGAGGTTGATGCACAACCACTCAGAGAGAGGCTGCAAGTGAACCGACCTGCAGCGACGACCGCAAAAAACAGAATGGCGGACCGATAGCCCCAACGGTGTGGTTAGCCCTAAAACGGTACGCTGGGAGCGCACCTGACGATGTCACGTGTCACACATCGTCTTTATTGGTTTAATTCTTCTCCGTTCCATCTCATCACCGTTGTATGACAGAAAGGCTCGAAAACATAACTTTTCAGGAAAGTACACAAATGAAGGAGTTTTGGGAAAATGGAAGGCACAACAGTATGGCTCTGATTAAAAAGATGTTGTTCTTCATAAAGAATTTTCGTCTTTCGAAACAACTGCGATCTTGTGAAATCGTCAGTGGGACATGCTTTACAGGGCGATATCAAAAGAAACGTTTCAGAATTGGGGAAATGTGTGTCAGAAACCCGTGACCGGGAAACTGAAAAACGAAGCACTGGAATAATCGTTTGATCCAAGTTGTGTAAATGATGATGCGCGCAATTAGAGCAATTTTAAAAGGGAAGGAAAGCAAAAGAACTTTGTTCAGCTGATCAGGAAGATCAGATTGATTGCGATAGGAACTACATTATTGAAATTTTTGGATGTTGACAGAATCGCGTGGCTCGGTGATAATTTGTAGCCTGATAGAATGAGGCAAGCTTCAGAATTGTGTGGATATCGGAAAATGCCGTAAGAATTGAGCATAGTTGCCAAGGAGTATTGGGAATGAGCAACAATCAAATAACCAGCCATTCTGGATCACAAATTGCACAAAATGTTGTGATTTTGAGTTCCATAAAATGGGGATCCAAAATTGTTTACGAGATGAGTTGAAAATGCAATCCCAGAAACTGAAAGTATAAGGAATCAAGGGAATTCCCTAGGAACTGCCGGACAATGATGGGAATACGAATGCGCGCGAATTAGAAGCTTTTTTAAAGAAAAGAAAGAAAAGCAGCATGCCAGAGTGATTCGGTGGATGGAATTCGGTAAAAAAGGAATGCTCTACGTTTGAACTCGTTTTGCAATAGTGGAAACGCATTGAAAGCAACAGTAGAGAAAGGCCGATGGGCCTACGGTGTAGTGAGCGCGAGAACGGTATGCTGGAGCGCACCGGAAGGTGTCACCTGTCACGACACATCGTCCTTAGTGTCTTTATTCAACCATGGCTACCGCCTGCAAAAACAACCCATCCCATATAGACATTCTAGGCGTAACGATGCATGGTCTTCATCGTCAGAGCAACCAAATCGTAGAAAGATTTTGAGAAAAGAAACAGATACTTCAATCGAAAAGTAGAAAGTGGTGGGTTTGATGTGAAGTTCTGACTATCAGTGCTTGTAAAAATAAAATAGAAAAGAAAAATGACATCAGGGTCAGAACAAACTGGCCAGTTCATACAGTTAGCGACATCCGAGTACTGTACCAGGTTTGAAAGTGACTCAAGTTGTCAGACAGTTTCAGCGGGGACCTTCTGTCTTTCTGTATATTCGGATGCACACAAGTGATGCAAAATGTGGGAGCTGAGACTGAACAGTGAAACTCTGTACGGCTGCAATGCTGAATTTTTCAAGTATGTCCGGTCTAGTGAAATTGTCGACGCGGAATGGTTTGCAGGATGATAAAGAAAGACGGTATTTCAATTATCATGAAAATTAGAATTCGAAATCCCCGCGGATTCTGTTTTTACAAATTCCGGCCACCCGAAATTCACTCAAACACACGAGCCGCAAAATAGCTGTCACTTGTAACTTTCTAATTATCTAGGTTGTATTCTCGCAATCTTTTTTTTCTGCTTTACTCATAATCCTTTGGTGGGAAAGGTGCGCTCAATGAGCTGTCTCCAGACCACAATCAAGAATCTGAAGAAGGAAAAGAATCAACTGCAGCGGCAGAAAGAACTTTTGGAAGAAGTAAACTTGAATTGGATCAATGAGAACCCAGGAAGAGAGAAGATGCAGTGAAGGAGTTCTATAAGATTACAAAATATCTGTTAATGTTATTCCTGTTACGATTGTAATTGTTTTCCTCAATAAATTTGGCACATTACAAGAAACAGAAAAAGAGTTGAAGACATATTCCTATTTTCTCAAAGATATCTGTCAGACAAAATTTTGATGCGGGAAAGAAATAATTTACTGACTCTGAAAACGGCAATCTGGTTATCTCTTGTGGAGAAATTATACATAAAAAATATCACAAACTAGACACGTTAGGATAATGTGAAATAAGAAAGATATTTTGTTAAGATTACTTCTCGAACTGGATAACCCATCCCTTAGAGACAAGAATAGCACGTGTGCGACCCCAGATCGTGTACTTGGCGATCCATGACGTCTTGAGCTTTGAGGAATTGTCTGACTTGTTCTGAAAACACTAACATTTTTACAATAAACTGTTGCCACAACTCACTTCCATCAAAATGCCTGAAATCTCGTTTTCATCGAACTGACAAGTGTCATTATGGCAGAGGAGCTGTATCTCGTGATCCTGTGCAAGACGGCGAAGTTCTTCAGAGATTGTGCAGCATTGATTTCCACTGATATGGTTGATGAGTTGCTTCACAGAGCACCTATTGATGATTTCTTGAAGTTGCAAAGCGGAGAAGTCACCAACACCAATGGCGGACACGTCGGAAGCAAAGACCAGCTCCTCAAGTTTGTTGTACAATGGTTCGACACATTTCAACCATCTCTTATGCTTTTCTTCCTTTGATTCGTCTTTCACAAAGTTCAATTCCGGGAACGAGACAACCAAATTGTCAACATCGGCAATCTTCAGCTGTCCCTTGATGCTTTCCAGAGCTTCCTCAAGATGCAAGGCATTCCATGACGTGAGGAAAACCTGTAACATTCAAGTTCACCGTAGTACATAGCATCCAAAAAACCTTCAAAGTGACCTTGAGGTCGTTTCTATCGTACTTGTCCATGTCATCGTTGTCAGAGAGCAGAATCTGGCTGTTCTCCGGAAAAAGGTAGTGAAAAATGATTCATTGTCGATGAGTGGTTACCTCAATGTCCCCTAAACCATTCGGCTCCTCCTCCAGCAAAAACTTGAGGCACACGGAAAGTTCTTCAGCCGACGACTTGTGATGAATCATCTGCAATTGATTTTTGGTGGTTTTCGCGACAGTTGGGTTCGAAAACCTTCAGGTGGGTGAACTTGTTGATGTTTGTGGTGTGAAGACGGAATCCGGTGACTCCAGGAAGGGGTTCGGTCGGAGCCAAAGTCATTGAGAACTGGTGGTCTAAAAAGGATGAAAAATCAAAGTGTTAGGTAAACATGTGAAAAAGGGTCCCATACACATTGCTATTCACGTTTGTCACTACGAAAGGTGCAAGAAACACAAATATGACGGGAGTTGACTGCGGAAACACCCGAAAAACAGAAATCACATATCGATTATGCATACACAAGACGTAGCGTGGCGCGGCGCCCCTCAATAAAGATGCAAGCCGGGCATGCATTTTTGCATAGCTGCGGCGCACGGTTTGTTGACATTTATTTAGATGCATTTCGTCATTTTTATCGGGCAGGAACACGTTCAAACCATTTACATCCTTTGTGTCTCGGAAACAATTTAAATTCTGAAGACGGCTCTGAACACCTGAAATAACTATCTCTGACTTCAAAATACAATTCTCACAATCCATCAGGAAGTTGTTGCATACAATCTGTTGGTATATGCATATATTGATGCTTGCCGTTTAGATTCATTCCTCTGATTTTTGAGGCATTTTCTCTTCCAGAGGTGCTCTGGCACGTCTGAAACTTTTCATCTCCGATTATGAAATCCACTCTATTCTATTACTGTTTTCAGAACCCTGGCACGGTGATGTTTTATTCCTGGATGGTGTGTGCTTTGGCTTCAGACCGAATCAAAACTGATAACCTCTTTTGCATAACACCCAGAAATTCATCCCTTGTTTTCTCTATTATAGCTCTACTATGGCTCAGGTACGACGAAGCCCATCAGTTGAGCCGATAGGCTGCCTATGGACCGTATGCTGAGAAACGTCTTTTTCTTCCGCATGATCTCCAAACTAATTCGTGTGACATAGGCGCATAACAAACAGAGTTTCAACCCCTATTTTCTCTATTATGGCCGCTCAGATACGGAGGGGCACACCAATTGAGCCCATAAGCTTCCAGCTCTAAGCAACGGCTCTCACTTCCGCATGGTCTCTAACTAATCGATGCGACAATATCATGCAGGTGCGTTGTGTCTTTTCAAACGGTTTCATTGTTTCAGTTGGTCTTCTCATGCTACGCCATGAACGAAGAATCTATGGAGAAAAGTCGGGCTAGAAAAACTTTAATACGCATCAAATCAGATGACATTTGTATTTTTTAGATTGACTCATTGGAACTGTACAATTACCACGGAAAACATGCGGTCGGGGTCAATTGGACGAAAGAAAAATCGAAAAATGTTCAAGAAAACAGGGCACTAGTGCTGAAAGGAATTCAGGAGAAGAAGAACCTCGCTACGGTCGACAAAGAGTGCTATATTCGGTGGCACGCGGAGCAGGTCCCCAATAAGCTCGACACTCAAAAGCAGAAGATCAGCAAGTTCAATGGATGTCTGGAAAAGAAAAAAGAACGCATTGTGCTGTTGGAAATTTGCTCCGGAGAGATTTTCAAATAATAAGAAAAAGCAGAAGATCTACTGGAACACGCGCAAAAGAAGAATCTAAAACTTTTAAGATTGGTTGAGAGGGAAACCTCTAAAGCTGATGAATTGGAGCAAACCATCCAGAAAGGAGCTCAAAGTGACGAGGTGCCGAGAATGGAACTGGACACGGAATTCCAGAAAGGAGAAGAGTTGCAAGTGGAAGTAAGTTGAAAGTGGCTGCCGGAGAACAGGAACATCTGGAGAAGGCTGCGAAACTCCAGCAGCTCCTTGCGGTCAAAAGTCAACTAGAAATTAAGAAGAAGAGTAATGATGCCCTCAGAGAATCTGTGAAGGCAGCGCGAGAAAAATACAAAAGTCTCCGACAATCCATGAAGAAAGCGCTCGAAGAGGCTGAGTGAGTGATTTAGACATTGCATTCCTAAAAACATGACTTTTTTCAGTGCGATGTATCCCAACGACGAAAACTGAGATCGACTCCTCTTCCATCGACAGCTCTACTCTTCAACTCACTTCTTTGACTTCACCAAACTTCTATGTCATACTCACTTTTTCCAAACCCCAAACATTACCTTCGCCATCAAAAAATCACCTGAATCTTTCTTTGTTCATCACCTCGTCAGTGTTTCACTCCATCTTCTTCAATTCAAATCTATTTCCTGTTCTAACTCCAATTAATCTAACTTTCATTCTCCGGGAAAACCATCTGAACTTTTTATCTGTTTACTCGATCTGTAAACCCTTCATCCACTTCTCACAACATCAATTTCCCTATCTCATCTCTCATTTCTTGTCATATCATTTTGTTCAATGAGCATGTCTCCGACACTCAAATATTGCTGTTTTCACCCAATAAAGTTTTCTAAGACCAATGACCAACTTGGAGAGAAAGTTGTCGATCAGCTTGTGTTTGAATTGTTTCTTTTTTGAGGTCCTGAGCAAAACAGTTAATGATAATCATTTTATTTCGTTGGAGCGAAAAGCTCTTTTTCCTATTCATGCTCACACAAGCAGCATTTGACGAACCTGTTTGATGAAATGGAACATAACATTCTTGCCCCCTTTGAGATTCATTTTTGGAGAGCTCTGTCGCTCACAAAATTAAAAAAAAACCATTGTACAACTTGTGAGAGGGATATAAGACAATTATGACACAAATGACGCATAGGCGTTGACTTGCAGGTACTAAATTGAATTCTTAACTAATAAAACAATCAATATACGTATAAGCAATCGTTAGGGAGTGAAAAGGAGGGGGGGGGGCAGCAGACCACTCAGAAGTTTACCAAGATAACACTACGAGACATTCACAGTGTGGATTGTTGAGATGCAGCAGATAAATCCGTTGATTGGGGTTGGGCATTTGACAAACTTGGTTTCTGAACGTCGACGACAAGCGAATCCAATGGTGGGGCCTTGGCGGACGGCGGAACGTTTGTCTCTTGAGTCATTGGTGTCCAGTCTTCATCTTCGAAGTTGTCCTCAGATACTACTTTTTGCAACTTCGATTTGTCAGCGGAACTCGTAGATGAAACTGGTGCTGTTGAGGGTGCGAGCACACGTGGATCAGCTTCTGGTTGCTGATCTTTCCGAGGTTCGTCTGAATTTCAAAAATGTTTAACTGATAAAATTATTTCAATTACCTGGAAAGAAGATACGAACGGGCTCGTTTGCGGATGACATTGATGGCTTGGTACCGCCCGCAGAGCCGTCGTTCTGTTTGTAATAAAGTGTAAGAAATTCGTTTGTCAAAGTAAACACTGATGCCAATCTCGGCTCCCAATAATCTTCTTCGAATCCATAGTAACTCTTCACTGCAGAAGGAATCGGTGCTAACTGAATTCCGTTGGCTTCAATCATCAGTAAAAGCTCGTTTGATGTTTTTGACAGTGACAGGTATGTGCGAGACGGAGCTTGTAGAGGAACAGGAACAGGTGACAAGATCACTGGCGCGAGTGTCGGATGGTCCTCACCTGGAAAACAAGACAAATTATGAGTTATAAAACTTTGTTGACTAACTCTCGGAGGCTGGCACATTTCGCAACTCATCAGAAGATTTTTTCTTTGACGCAGCAGTCATCTTTGTAGCAGCACTTTTGAAATTTGACAAATTGGACTCCTTAACGTCGACAACAAGCGAATCCGATGGTGGGGCCTTGGCGGGTGGCGGAACCTTTGCCTCAGTAACAGCGAATCCCTTGATATCAGCCAGCTTCTTCTGATTTTTCGTCATGTATTTTGGAGTCAATGGTGTCCAGTCTTCATCTTCAAAGTTGTCTTCAGATACGACACTTTGCAACTTTGCAACTTTCACAATTGGGTCGTTTTCCGAGGCTGTAGCCAGTTGGGAAATGTTGTTGCTGGGCGTGTCTTTCACACAAATGGTCTGAACATCGGAACTCGTAGAAATCACTGATGTTGTTGTGGGTGCGATCATAAGTGAATCTGAATTACAAAAATGTTTTACTGATGAAATAATTTCAATTACCTGGGAAAACGAGGCGGGCGGGTTCTCTTGCCGATGATGTTGATGGCTGGGTACCGCCTGCGGAGCCGTGGTTTTGTTGGGAAGAGCTGGCAAGTGTTGGAGAGTCGGCAAGAATTGGCAGCGGGAACTCGGATTCCAATTTTGGATCCCAATACTCTTCCTCCAACCCGTAGTATTCCTTGATTGCAGAAGGAATTCGTGTCAACCGAGTTCCGCGTTCTTCGGATGAACTGGCTTCATCCGTAAGTTCAAGCTCAATGGAAGCATCTGACGGGGAGGATGATGCGACTGGAGAACGCGACGGAGGATGCAGAGCAACATCTTGAGCAGGAAAGTTCTTAGGCGCAAGTGTCTCCTGGAGGTGAACTGAAAAACGAGAAAAATTATGAGTTCTAAAACGTTGTTGACTAACTCTCATGGGCGGGCTTCTTCACATGTGATGGAGGGAGTGGAGGGGAATGATCTGGAGTCAAGGGCGGCGCGGCAGGCTGCGTGGTCGGCCGTTGGCTGTTCGCACGCCCATCCTCGCGACTCCGATCGCTGCAGCTAGTTATAGTGTTCATTTGCGCTGAAAATAAACTCATTAGGAATTGAAAAAGAAAGAGAAAAAGAAGAATTTGGAAAGAATGAGGTAGGGAAAAAGCAAGGAAGACATCTGTACTAATTATGTTGGGAGTCCACAGTAGTTTTACAAAATGGGAAATGCCAGAGAATTAGAAATAGGCAGATACGTTGCGGTGGGTCAGGTTGGCGACAAAGTCGGACGAGAAAGGAAATAGGGAGAGCGATTCACTTGAAAAACAAGAAAATACAGAGAAGTGGGTTTTCAAAAGGGTTATAAATGAGCGGAACAGAAGCTGAAGAGGGTTTCGCAAGTAGTGAATTGACATTTCCTATTCCTACTATCTTTTCTAGTAAGATACACGTTGACTGAAACTGTCTCGCGCTGAATGATAGGTGGTTCCCTTGATCGCGCAGGAATTTGGGGTAAATTGGTCCGGAACATGGGCGAACATTACGATATGTGACAGTCCACGTCAATGAAAGTCTATCAAGTTAAAATCGCAAATGCGCATGACCAAGATACATTGAAGGAGTCAGAGCTAGAAGTATGAACCGGGAATTGTTGGAAAGTATCTGTGGGTGAGGGATGTGAACAAATAGAACGTTTTTCATGAATGGGTTTGCATGGTGATATCGAAAGGCATTTTTCGGATCACAATTCAGAACAACCAGATAGAATGTTCCGAAATTGTACGGTTTTGCGAGGAAGTAATGTGAATAAGATAATTTGCAACTAAAATGTCTTTAGCAAGAAACTCCGTTAATCCATAGAACTCGATACGAATGGGCAGTCTAGTTTTGATTTCGTTGTGATCTGATTGAATTGAAAAGCTTGCAGGGTGATGCTTTGGGATAAGTATCAGAATCCGGGAGGTTGCGTTATGACAACACAGATGTACAGCCACTCAGAGAGAGGCTGCAAATGCACCGACCTGCCACGGCAATCGCAAAAAACAGAATGGCGAACAGATGGGCCCAACGATGCGATGAGGGCTGGAACGGTCAACTGAGGCGCACCGGACTATGACATGTGTCACACATCATGTTTGTTGGCCGTATTCCTCCGTGTCATCCCATGTATGCCGGAAAGGACATCCGTCAGTGGGAAAGGGTTTACAGGGTGACATCGGAAGAAATTTTTCAGAATTAAGGGAATTGGTGTCAGAAGCCGGTAAACTGTAGAGCAAAACACTAGAATAGCCTATTGAGTCAAGTGGAGTGACTGATTTGCCTTGTCATTAAGTAGTACAGTTTCGTGGAGAAGTACTGAAATTGATGATGCACACATTTAGAACAATTCTGAAAATGAAGGGAGGGAAAAGAACTTTGTTGTGCTGATCCGGAAGATGAAATTGGGTTTGATAGAAATACTAAAATACTAAAATTATTGGGTATTGGCGGAATCGCGTGGGTGGATGATAATTCGTAGGCTGACACAATGAAGCAAGCTTCAGGGTTGTGTGGGAATCGAAAAATGCCGTAGAAACTGAACACACTTGCCGGAGTATTGGGAATGAGAAAATATCAAATGACAGTTATTTTGGTTCACAGGTTTTCAGAAAGTGATCTGTTTAGGATTGCATGACATGGGGATCAGAAACTGTTTGTGAGATGAGTTGAAAATGCAATCACAGAAACTGTAAGTGAACCAATCAGTCACTACGGCCGCGAAAAACAGTGCAAATCAAGTAAATCCCTCTGGGACCTAAACATTCTCGTCGGAAAATAGTGGGAATGAGGATGCGCACAAATTTGATTCTTTTTGAAAGAACAGGAAGTAAGGCGGCATACTAGAGTATTACGGTAGATGGAATTCGGTACGCAAGGAATGCTCTACGCTTGAACTTGTTTGGCACTAGTGGAAACGCATTGAAAACATCAGTAAACGAAATTTGATAGGAAAACGTTTCTGGAATTGAGCGGAATGCGGGTCAGGAATAGGGAAATGGCATCATGAGATTGATGCACAGCCACTCAGAAAGAGGCTGCAAGTGAACCGACCTGCTACGACAACCGCAAAAAACAGAATGACGAACCGATGGAGCCAACGGTGTAGTAAGCGCTGGGACACCGTAAGATGTCATGTGTTGCAGATTACGCGTTCTCATCAATGGCCCCATTCCTCTCCGGGTCATCTCATCACCGTTGTTTGGCAGAAAAGTTAGAAAACGTTGTTTTTTGGGGAAGTGTACGAAGTTTTGAGCAGATGAAGATTTCATGAAGATGAAAAGCAAAATGTACTCTCGGCTCTGATTAAGAAGATGTTGTTATGTATAAACGAAATGTTTATCTTTCGAAATATCTGCGATCTTGTGAAATCACCAGGGGATAGGGTATGCATGGTGATATCAAAAGAAATGTTCAGAATTGGAGGAATTGGTGTCAGAAGCCCGTAAAACGGAAAACGAAACTCTGGAATAACCACTTGACCAAGTGTAGCGACCACGACAGTGATAACGCGAAATGATGAGTAATACGAGCAAGAAAACATCTATCGGAAGAGATCGGTGTTGCGAAAGTTCAGAACAGCTTAGCGGAAAAGTACTGTCAATGATGATGCTGACAATAATAACATTTTTGGAAAGGAAGGGAAGCTAGAGAACCCCGTTGTGCTGCTCCGAAAGATGAGATTGAGGGCGATAGAAATAGTCCACTATTGGAATCTTTGGGTATTGGCGGAATCGCGCGAGTGGGTAATAATTTGTTGGCTGATAGAATAAAACAAGCTTCAGAGTTGTGTGGGAACGAGGTAAAATCGAACAACCGGTCGTTCTGGTTTTTGCAGGTTGCAGAAAGTCTTGTGCAGAATTCCATGAAATAGCAAGCCGAAATTGTTTACGAGATGAGTAAAAATGCAATCGCAGAAACTGTGAGTGAACCGTGGCCACGAAAACAGTGCAAATCAAGAAAATCCCCTAGTAAATGGTCATTCTGCCCGGGAAGTAGGGGGAATGAGGATGCGCATGATTTTCATGCTTTTTGAATGTACAGAGAAAAAGAAGTACGTCAGGAATAGATAGAATTCGGTGGAAAAGGGATGATCTACTTTTGAACTCGTTAGGTAATAGTGGTAACGCATTGAAAGCATCTGTAAAAGAAAGTTGATACGGATAAGTCTTGAATTTCGGGGAATGAGGGCCAGGAACCGGAAGATTGCATCATGAGATTGATGCACAGTCACTCACATCAGAGAGAGGCTGAAAGTGAACCGACCTGCCACGACGACCGCAAAAAAACAGAATGGATGGACCGATGGGCTCAACGGTGAGGTGAGCACTGGGACAGGACGCTAGGGCCGATCTGACGATGTCACCTGTCACGACGCATCGTCGTTGGTGTTCTCATTCCACTATTCAAAACAACCCATCCTAGGGAGACATTCTAGGCGTAACGATGCATAGCGTTTATCATCAGAGCAACCAAAAAGTGGAAAGATGTTCAGAAATGAAACAGATACAAAAGTTGGAATATAGAAAGTGGTGGGTTTGATGCAAAGTTCTGACTATCTGTGTTAGTGGAAACAAAACAGAAAAGAGTGAGAAATGACATCAGGGTCAGAAGAAAGTGGCCAATTGGTACAGTTAGCAACATAGGAGTACTGTACCAGGTTTGAAAGTGACTCAAGTTGCCTGACGGTATTTTCGGGGATCTTCTGTATTTTTGAATGCGCACAAGTCTTTCAAAAAGTGAGAAGTGAAACTGAAAAGTGAAACTCTGTGCGACTGCAATGTTGAACTTTTCAAGTATGTCCGGTCTAGTGAAATCGTCGATGGGAAAGGGTTTGCAGAATGACAGCAAAAGACGGTATTTCAATTATCATGAAAATTAGAATTCGAAATCTTTTCGGATTCGGTTTTTACAAATTCCGGCCACCTGGAATTCACCCATTTCTCTCCGTGTCATCCCATCACTGCTGTATGCCAGAAAGGTTGGAAAACGTAGCTTTCAGGAAAGTGCACAAATGAAGGAGTTTTGGGAAGATGAAAAGCACATTGTACTGTTTGCTCTGATTAAGAAGACGTTGTTATTCATAAACAAAATTTTCATCTTTCGAAATGACTGCGCTCTTGTGAAATCGTCAGTAAGAGAGGCTTTGCATGGTGATATCAGAAGAAATATTTCCGAATTGGAGGAATTGGTGTCAGAAGCCAGTAAACTGAAAAACGAGCCACTGGAATAACAGTTTGATCCAAGTTGTGTAAATGATGATGCGCACAATTAGAGCGATTTCAAAAGGGAAAGAAGGCAAAAGAACTTCGTTCAGCTGATCGGAAAGATCAGATTGATTGCGATAGGAACTACACAATTGAAATTTTTGGATATTGGCAGAATCGCGTGGCTCGGTGATAATTTGTAGCCTGATAGAATGAAGCAAGCTTCAGAATTGTGTGGATATCGGAAAATGTCGTAAGAATTGAGCATAGTTGCCGAGGTGTATTGGGAATGAGCAACAATCAAATAACCAGCCATTCTGGATAACTAATTGCACAAAATGTTATGATTTTAAGTTCCGTAAAATGGGGATCCAAAATTGTTTACGAGATGAGTTGAAAATGCAATCCCAGAAACTGAAAGTGTAAGAGATTAAGGAAATTTCCTAGGAACTGGACATTCTTGCCGGACAGTAGTGGGAATTCGAATGCGCGCGAATTGGAAGCTTTTTGAAAGAAAAGAAAGAGAAGCAGCATGCCAGAGTGATTCGGTGGATGGAATTCAGTAAAAAAGGAATGCTCTACGTTTGAACTCGTTTGGCAATAGTGGAAACGCATTGAAAGAAACAGTAAAAGAAAGTTAACAGGATGAAGTCATTGTAATTGAGCAGACAGCGGGTCAGAAGCCGGAAAATTGCATCATGAGATTGATGCACAGTCACTCAGAGAAAGGCTGCAAGTGGACCGACCTGCCACGACGACCGAAAAAAAACAGAATGGCGGATCGATGGGGCCTACGGTGTATTGAGCGCTAGAACGGTATGCTGGAGCGCATCGGAAGGTGTCACCTGTCACGACACATCGTCCTTAGTGTCTTTATTCCACCATGGCTACCGCCTGCAAAAACAACCCATCCCATATAGACATTCTAGGCGTAACGATGCATGGTCTTCATCGTCAGAGCAACCAAATCGTAGAAAGATTTTGAGAAAAGAAACAGATACTTCAATCGAAAAGTAGAAAGTGGTGGGTTTGATGTGAAGTTCTGACTATCAGTGCTTGTAAAAATAAAATAGAAAAGAAAAATGACATCAGGGTCAGAACAAACTGGCCAGTTCATACAGTTAGCGACATCCGAGTACTGTACCAGGTTTGAAAGTGACTCAAGTTGTCAGACAGTTTCAGCGGGGACCTTCTGTCTTTCTGTATATTCGGATGCACACAAGTGATGCAAAATGTGGGAGCTGAGACTGAACAGTGAAACTCTGTACGGCTGCAATGCTGAATTTTTCAAGTATGTCCGGTCTAGTGAAATTGTCGACGCGGAATGGTTTGCAGGATGATAAAGAAAGACGGTATTTCAATTATCATGAAAATTAGAATTCGAAATCCCCGCGGATTCTGTTTTTACAAATTCCGGCCACCCGAAATTCACTCAAACACACGAGCCGCAAAATAGCTGTCACTTGTAACTTTCTAATTATCTAGGTTGTATTCTCGCAATCTTTTTTTTCTGCTTTACTCATAATCCTTTGGTGGGAAAGGTGCGCTCAATGAGCTGTCTCCAGACCACAATCAAGAATCTGAAGAAGGAAAAGAATCAACTGCAGCGGCAGAAAGAACTTTTGGAAGAAGTAAACTTGAATTGGATCAATGAGAACCCAGGAAGAGAGAAGATGCAGTGAAGGAGTTCTATAAGATTACAAAATATCTGTTAATGTTATTCCTGTTACGATTGTAATTGTTTTCCTCAATAAATTTGGCACATTACAAGAAACAGAAAAAGAGTTGAAGACATATTCCTATTTTCTCAAAGATATCTGTCAGACAAAATTTTGATGCGGGAAAGAAATAATTTACTGACTCTGAAAACGGCAATCTGGTTATCTCTTGTGGAGAAATTATACATAAAAAATATCACAAACTAGACACGTTAGGATAATGTGAAATAAGAAAGATATTTTGTTAAGATTACTTCTCGAACTGGATAACCCATCCCTTAGAGACAAGAATAGCACGTGTGCGACCCCAGATCGTGTACTTAGCGATCCATGACGTCTTGAGCTTTGAGGAATTGTCTGACTTGTTCTGAAAACACTAACATTTTTACAATAAACTGTTGCCACAACTCACTTTCAGAATGCCTGAAATCTCCTTTTCATCGAACTGACGGGTGTCATTATGGCAGAGGAGCTGAATCTCGTGAACCTGTGCAAGACGACGGAGTTCTTCGGAGATTGTGCAGCATTGATCTCCACTGATATGGTTGATGAGTGGCTTTACAGAGCACTTGTCAAGAATTTCTTGGAGTTGCACAGCGGAGAAGTCAGCGACACCAATGGCGGATACGTCGGAAGCATGGACCAGTTCCTCAAGTTTGTTGTACAATGGTTCGACACACGCGAACCATCTCTTATGTTTTTCGTCCTCTGATTCATCTTTCACAAGGTTCAATTCCGGGAACGAGACAATCAAATTGTCAACATCGGCGATCTTCAGCTGTCTCTTGATGCTTTCTAGAGCTTCCTCAAGGTGCAAAGCATTCCACGACGTTAGGAAAACCTGTAACATTCAAGTTCACCGTAGTACATAGCATCCAAAAAACCTTCAAAGTGACCTTGAGGTCGTTTCTATCGTACTTGTCCATGTCATCGTTGTCAGAGAGCAGAATCTGGCTGTTCGCCTGGAAAAGGTAGTTGAAAATGATTCAATGTCGATGAGTGGTTACCTCAGTGTCCCCTGAACCACTTGGCGCTTTCTCCAGCAAAAACTTGAGGCACACGGAGAGTTCTGCAGCCGACGATTTGTGATGAGTCATCTGGAATTGATATGTAGTGGTTTTCGCAATATTTGGGAATGAAAACCTTCAAGTTGGAGAACTTGTTGATGTTTCCGGTGTGAAGACGGAATCCGGTGACTCCAGAAAGATTTTCGGTTGGGGACACAGTCATTGTGAACTGGTGGTCTAAAAAGGATGAAAATTCAAAGAGTTAGATAAACATATTAAAAAGAGTCCCACAGAAAATGCTATTTACGTTTGTCACTACGAAAGCTGCAAGAAACACAAATAGAACGGGAGTTGTCTGCCGAAACACTCGAAAAAACAGAATCACATATCGATAATGCATTCACAAGACGTGGCGTGTCGCGGCGCCCCTCAATAAAGATGCAAACCGGGCATGCATTTTCGCATTGCTGCGGCGTACGGTTTATTGACATTGATATTTTGATGCATTTCGTCATGTTTTCCGGACAAGAACACGTTCAAATCATTTGCATTGTGTCTCGGAGATAACTCGAATTCTGAAGACGATTTTGAACACCCGGAATAATTACCTCTGACTTTGAAGTCTATTTTTTACAATTCATCAGGAAGCCGTGTCATACAGCCTGTTGGTATGTCCATATATTGATGCATGTTATCCAGATTCATTCGCCTGATCTTTGAAGCATGACTTCTTCAAAAAGTTTTTGGGCACGTCTGAAATCTTTCATCTCCGATTCTGAAATGCACTAAATGCTGTCACTGTTTCCAAAACCATGGCGCGGTGCAAGGGATGCTGTCTGCTATAGCTTTGGGCTGAATTGAGACTGATAACCCTCTTTCGAATATCACCCAGAAATTCATCCCTTCTTTTCTCTATTATGGCTGCTCAAGGGGCACATCAGTTGAGCCGATAGGCTGCCAATGGACCGTATGCTGAGAAACGTCTCTTTCTTCCGAATGATCTCTTAACTAATTAGTGTGACACAGGCGCATAACAAACAGAGTTTCAAACCCTTTTTCCTGTATTATGACTGCTCAGATACGGAGGGGCACACCAATTGAGCCCATAAGCTGGCAGATCTATGCAACGTCTCTTACTTCCGTATGGTCTCTAACTAATCGATGCGACGGAAGCATGCAGGTGCGTTGAGAGAAAATGTACTAATTACACGAAATTTGGTGGATAAACTCATTGAATAACATGGAATACATGTAGTTTAAGAAACGAGGGATTACGAGAGAAGCGGGAACGCTGGGATCCACATGGTTTTGGGTGCGATTTCAGGGGGAAAACGTTAAGGAAGAAAAGGTGTGGGAGTTTCATAGTGGGAGGCGGAATCCCCGCAACTTCTCTCTGGAGGAAACTGGTATGCGCATCAAATATAACCTAAAGCAATTGATTGTTCTAGAGCTAAAGCGGATGAAGGCAATACTAAATAACACAAGTTGTACCGGAAGAATATAGATTTATTAGGTAGGAAAACCGGCTCACTGGATCCGGTGGAAAAACCTCCTAGTCTACACATCGGCAATGGGGAAAAACGGAACCAAGAGAATCTGCATACTCGTGACTCTGGCTTCGAGTATCTGCGAAAAGGAATAATAAAACATGATGATTAGATGGAGAGGTCCGAATAATATGAACAAGGTAGGATTAAGATAGTTTTGGAAGAGAGTATTGGGGGGGGGGGAATTACAGAACTGAAGAAGAGGCTTATAGAAGAGAAGGGGAAGTAACACAGCGATGACAGGAGAAGAAGTTCCAAGAAGAAATGTTCGTAGATCATTCAGTTCTGAAAGCATTAGATTTGCGCTCTGCCATCACACCACGAAATACTTACGGTGGATCCACGGCCGAACTTGACGATTTGGTACGCTTCGTGAGCGGCGATCTCGGCGTCAAGCTGTTCTTTGAACTTCTGTTCAACATCTTCTTTCATCTGCCGAAACTTCTCGTCCATTGTCTCGACCATACTTTTCTGACGCTGATCGAATTTCTCCTCCAACTCCGCGATGTCGGCGTCGAGCTGATCTTGAAACTTCTTCTCGACCTCCTCCTTGATCTTCTGGAGCTTTTCATTCTGACTCTTCTCCATTTTTTCCTCCAGAGCTGCGATAGAATCTTTTTGACTCTTCTCCAGCTTCTTCTCCAACTCCTCGACAACACGATCTTTGATCTCGAGGCTCTCCTGGAACTGCCTCTGCTTTTCGCAGATCCCGGCGAGTTTGGCATCGACGATCACGGTGACGCCGGCTGTGAAAAATCTCTCACCCGTGCTATTCTGGAGCTCTTCCTCCATCCCGGAGCCATTTGAGTCAAGCATTGCCCTAAGGCGATTGTTCTCTTCGGTGAGCACCATATTGGCGTCCGTCTTTTCTTGCAATTCTTTCTCCAGCTGTTTTATTCTCTTGGCACCCGGCTCACCGTCTCTCTCGGTCGATCTGGCGATAGGAGTATTTGAATAACGAGCGCGCTTAGGTGCGACTCTTCTTGTCGTGCTTGTCTCCTCTGGCACGGGCCAGTGGACAAGAACTTTCGGGGTCCCTTCAAGACTTCTCAGAAACTCTATCTTTGAGACCTGGAACAAAAAACATTTAATTTCATTTTTTCTATTTGTATCAAGTTTTACCTTGTATTCCTCATCTTTGCCGGACCCTTTTTGTTTCACGATGGCGTTGCGGGGCGCATACTAGAATCCCGATAATTTTATTTGAAAAAAAAACTAGTGTACCTCACAGAGAACTTCGCCTCTATCCAACGCCTTTCGCTCCTTATCAAGTTTTGCCTTGACGTCTGGCTGGGCCAGAATATTATCGAGAGCCTCGGCATCCAGTGAAAGAACAGTCGGGGGCCACTGGTCCTAGAAATTATTCGATAAAAATAAATTGTATCAATATCAAATTTTTACCGTCTCGTCAGCAGATCCCCAGTCCTGGTCTGCCGGGACTGTGCAAAGAACCAGGGGGGAGTCTTGAAGAGAAGAAGAGGATTGCATGGGTGTAGGAATTCGGGAGAGGGAAATGTCTCTGAAAGCACAATGAGTTACAGTGTACACTACTGAAAAGAGAGAGAAAAGAAAAATGAGTTCCGGTTATTGGGGGCTACACCGGAGTTTGTTATCGATAGGGAAGCAAAGCTGCCCGGGATATCAATCGTCTTTCTTTTTGAAAATGAATTGGGTGCCTGTAGGGGAAAAGCATCTGCGCCCACGAAGAGAGGAAACGGAAGGGGTTTGAGAACGTGGCAAAACAAGCCGGTTGCTAATAATTGGAAAAGAGGGTGGCTCAATTTGTTGCTTAGCGCTTGAACCCAAAATGCGCGTTTCAAACACACACACCCAAAGGAAATGAGGGTGGCGCCCCATCTGTTCTAATTCTGATGAATGGTCAAACCAAAAGTCCAAACTAAGCGGATTCAGATTCCCACCAGAGAACCCGTACTAGTCAGAAAAAGTCTCTTCAATGTCAGTAGAACACGAAACTTTGAAGACCAGCAGACACCGCCTCTTCAGTAGCCGGAACGGCCGGCTGCGAAGTGTCCCGGTTGTAAAAACTATTGATCAGAAGCTAAGGTAGGACTAAACCATTCCCTCCCCAAAAACGTTTTCCCTTCCATGCCCTTCTAGTATCCCGTACTAACTAACCAGGAACGGGGTGCAGTGTGGGGACTGTAGTTGTTGCTTCGGTGAACTGGTCGTTGGTTACAGAGTCGTGTGACTGTTGAAGATGTACAGAACGACTTCGGAACTCTGGAAACTTGAAGAAATTGGTGTAGGAACGCGAAAAACAGAGAAGAGAGGTAAGATAGCCGCAACCAGAGAGAAGGCAGAAAGGCCGAATGAGTTCCCGCGGGCTGGGGCTGGGACGTATACACATTTGGCCCCGCCCCCAGCGAGAAAAGAGACGAAGAGTACACGGTCACGGCATCTAGGAGATGGATTGAAAGCGAAGTAAAGTCTCACAATTCTTCGAATGATGATAAACAAAACTGATGAAGAATTGAGTCTCTGATATTTCGAAATCAGACGCTTTTCAGGCAGACAATCGTTTGACAGTCAGTGTTGGCCGCATCGCTTTGTTCAACAGGTAGTGGTTTGAGAAGTTCTGAAAAAAAGCCAAAGACACGGATCAGATGGAGAACAACTTTCAATTCGTTGGTACTTTGGGGGCCCGCGACAACGTCTTTCATTCCGGACGAATCAATGATGTGTGTGGTGCTGTTTGGGTTCTTTCAATGGTGTGAACGGTCAAAGTCGGAGATACCTGTGCACCCGCCGACGAGACGACGGAGAAGAGAACACAGTCCGGCTGACCAGACGAGGCATATTGATTGGTGTTACATACAAGACGAGAGATGAAAACGAATGAGCAAAGAACACACACTTCATGTTTCATAAAGTTCTCGGAGAAGAAGCTGCAGAGTTGAACAAGGTGTCACGTCATCAACTTCCGTTGACACTCAATGAATATTTCAATTTCAGATGACTCATTAGAGTAACTGGAAGTCACGGATAAGTTTTACAAACTGATTTAGAATTTTCAATTCATTCTGCGCAGTATTCGATTTCTGAACGGTTTAGAGAGCAACAATGGGTACAAGGAATTGGAAAGGATCGTGAAGACTCAAAGGGTGGTAGAAGTGAACCGGCAAACAGAGGGCCTCACACGTTCATTCATTTCGGAAGGAAAGGGAAACTCTGAAAGATGGCTGAAAGCTTGGGAGAGTTTTTCCGAACTCGCCATGTCCACAGTTTTTCATCTGGTCGAGATGAATTACTTCAATGAATTCAGGCTCTCCTAGCCTCTTTTCCCCTACTTTGTTCTTTTTGAAGTACGATAACTATTCCTTTTGTGATCACCTCTATTTCAGCACACCTTAGAGAACACCCGAACCAGGGGATTGACTGGAAAGGGTCTCCGATGACTCCCGAGGCAAGTAACTTTCTCTCTCGTTCTCTGCTTTCTTGTTTCTTCCACGATGAGGCAATGAAATCAGAACAAGCGGGAAGGGACCACACACCTCGGAGTTAGTCGGGGGTTTCCTTTCCGATTACCAATGTTCAAAAAAAAATTCGAAAAAAAATTTTGATAAGAATCAGAAAGTTCAGTTCAGCTGAAAACTTGAAAGCTTTTTCATTCATATCCTATTTCAAGTTGACTCGTCTGAAAGGGTCGAGTTTCCTGAAACCAGCAACAAGACTAGGAATGAGAATAGAGCTGCGGGTAGCTGTAAGGCCAACGATACTGGTATCACCCATTTTTGATTTTCCATTAATGTTTTTGTTCACTTGTGTTTAGGTTAGCCAATGTAACTGTTTGAGAGTAACTCGTCGCGAGTAGCAGGAGATGGTGAGTTGGTCACGCAACCTCTCTCTGATTGAATTGCGTAACGCCAAAAGATTATCTGGTCACAAAAATATGACATCTGTGGAGGAGACAGTATAAACATGTGCTGGGGAGGAGAGAACCGATTATCGGGGACACGAACGGATGAGGATGTTTGCTTCTTGCGCGTGCTAATTGGCGAGAAATCAGATCATGAAGATCATTGTAAACAAGCGGATCAGTTTCAGTAGTGAGAACCGGAAGTTTAGAACATGGAAATTTTTGGGATCCTGAAATCATGAAAAATCTGAACTTTAAAAACTTTGAAACGTTTATGAGTTTTGCAGGCCTCAAGGAAAAGCACACAGCTTCTATTGTCCAAGGTACCAGTTAGCATGATCTTTCTCAAACTGAAGGCAATTTCCAAATTCATAGTTTCGAATCAGCCTACGAATCCGTGTCACCCATCTCCTCGTCTTTCTCCTGGGCCGTCCCAAAGGTGGCATTATTCTTTTCGTCTGCGTATCTCATCTCTCGAAGTCCTCTGAAAGAATTTAGCCGACTCGTCGTATGCCCTCAACTGGGTATCTGCACAGCGGGTGCCCGATTAAGGACCCATGACCCGTCAAACCCGCAAAGGCTCGTCGCGTCGGAAGCGGCAAAATACCGCGATCCATCTGCTGGCCAGTAGAGCATGGGGATTAGTCACCGGTGATTGTTGCGCCGACGGATTACGTCATCTTGACGGGCCATGTGAGTACGACAAAACAATGCACATGGAATACAGTAGTCCCTACTACCAACGCACAAACGATTTCAGTTCTAGCTTCTTTCTAAGACCCTAAGGCACGGCCAGTCGTACCCAAGGTCGAGTCTCACAGAGAACTATAGGTCCATCACTGAAGTTGACAGTTGGCATTAGGGAAGAGTGAGAGTCATTCTTTTATTTATCCGCTAATTCAACTGTTATAACTCAAAAACAGGAATCAGCTCATTTTAGACCTATTCTTTCATCTCTCAAGTCATTCCTTTGTAGAGTTCGACATTTCAAAAAGAAACATTTTTGATCACCGGGAATAATTTTTATTTGACAACAAGAAATATACGAGATAATGAAAAAAACAGTCACAGTAAATTATGGCACAGTAGGGACACGGCTTGTTTCCTCCTCCTCCTATCCGAGCATGCGACGAATCCGGATTTCGTTGTAAATGGCAAACTCGAGTTGCATCGCGAAGCGCAGTCCGTCCCGATAACGTTGCACTTCCTATCTCCGAACAGCGGCAACCATTCGCATTGCACTCGTTAAATCACGGACGAGGTAGCAGATGCTGAACTTCAGTGAAATCTCGTGTCCTACGGGAATCCGAGGAATCGGCTGGCGACGGTGACTGGCGACTACGGCCCGAATCAAGTATTCAACGGAAATGGGATCCGGGATCGGGAGAGCTCCCAGGTTCTCTTCTTCACCGTAGAACGCCAAAGTGGCGAGGACGATGTCAACTGGTGGGAGCATGTTTTCCATAATTCTATCTGGAAGAATTTTGAAACTTGATCGGTTATGTCTTTTGGAGGAGATTTTTGAAAATCAGACAAGAGGAGCGATATTTGTGAAAAAAACTTGATCAGCACAGGAGAAAAAAAAGAGAGACGGAAACAAGATTGAGAAGACTGGACCGACTCGACTGCGATTACTGTGATCTCCCTTGCGGCTTGATGGAATGGGGATGAGAAATTGTTTGCGAGATAAGTTGAAGAGTCAATTACAGAGACTGTAAATGAACCGATCAGCAAGGAGGACCACAAAAAACAGAATAGCAGCACGTAAGTGCAAATGATAGAAGATGCATTGAAATTTGAACATTTTCCTCGGGAAGTAGTGGGAATGAGGATGCGCATAAATTAACTGCACTTTGAAAGATTTGAAAGAAAAACAGCATGCCAGGGTATTACATTACGGTAGAGGGAATGCGGTACGCAAGGAATGCTCTACGGTTGAACTCATTAGGTTTGTTGGGCACTAGTGCGAACGCATTGAGAACATGGGTAAATGAAAGTTGATAATAGAAAAACGTTTCTGGATTGAGCGGAATGCGGGTCAGGAGGCTCCGGGACATCTCGCAGCGAGACATTTCGCAGCAGCGCCGTTTCGCAGCACGACATTTCGCAGCGCCCGAAACGAGCACTGTTTTTTCAGGTTTTTCGGGTCGTAGAATATGAATTTTGTTATTAAAATCATTATTCTAGCCGTCCTGAAGGTTTTGAATTGTGTCTGGTGACAGGGGGCGCCGCTTTCCGTTTGTAGCTGCCACGCCAAATGAAATAGATCCCACTGTCACTAGACACAATTCAAAACCTTCAGGACGGCTAGAATAATGATTTTAGGAATAAAATTCAGATTATACGACCCGAAAAACCTGAAAATACGGTGCTCGTTTCAGGCGCTGCGAAATGTCGTGTTGCGAAACGTCCTGTTGCGAAACGTCGCGCTGCAAAATGGCGCTGCTGCGAAATGTCTCGCTGCGAGATGTCCCGGAGCCGGTCAGGAATAGGAAAATGGCGTCATGAGATTGATACACAGCGACACATAGAGAGGCTGCAAATGAACCGACCTGCCACGACGACCGCAAAAAAACAGAATGGCGAACAGATGGGCCCAACGATGAGATGAGCGCTGGAACGTTACGCTGGGGCGGATCTGACGATGTCACAAGTTGTAAATTACGCATTTCTTTCCGTGTCATTCCAACACCGTTGTATGCTAGAAACGTAGCTTTTCGGGAAAGTGCTCAACTAAAAGAGTTTTGGGAAGATGAAAGGCACATTGTACTGTTGGCTTTGATTCAAAAGATGTTGTTCTGTGAAAACAGCACTGCTTCGAGAGCACTGCGATCTTGTGAAATCGTCAGTGAGGCAGGCTTTGCATGGTGATATGAAAAAAAAACTTTCAAAATTGGGGAAATGTGTGTCAGAAGCCCGTAAATCGTAAAACAAACCTCTGGAATAATCTCTTGACCCGAGTGGAGTGATTGAATTGTCTTTTCACACTAGGAAACTAGTCCCGGGACTTTGATGATGCCACAGTTGCTAAATGCTGAACTTTCAAAACAACTGTGTTTTTGTGAAATACTGACAGGGTTTGGTTTGCAGAGTGACACCGAAAAAGGAAAGAATGGTCAAGGGACTTTAGCAAGAGCGACAGTTCTGAACAGCTCTGCAGAAAAGCATTGTTAATGTAAATCCGCAAAATTGAAGCAATTTAGAAAAGGAGGAAGGTAAATACTCCCTCGAGAATGACGGAAAAACAGAATGACGGACCGATGGGTCCAACAATGCAATAAGCGCTGGAACGGTGCTCTGAGGCGTACCGGACGATGTCGTGTGTTGATACGCATTCTCATCAATGTTGCCATTCCTCTCCGTGTCATCCCATCACTGTTGTATCCCGGATTGAAATGTAGGAAGTGCGGGTTTGATGTAAAGTTCTGACTATCTGTGCTTATGAAAATAAAATAGAAAGAATGAGAAATGACAAGGGTCAGAAGACAACTGGTGCAGTTAGCGACGTCGGAGTACTTTACCAGGTTCGCAAGTGACTCAAGTTTCCAGACACTTCTTCCAAAAACCTTTTGTATAATCGGATGCAAACAATTGATGCAAAATGTGAGAGGCAAAACTGGGCACGATTTGCTTACTTTGAAAACTCTCTGTTTATTGGTTTCAAAGAAATGAAACAAAAAGATATCACACACTAGACACGTTTGGATAATGTGAAACATAAGGAAGACATGAGGACACCTTCAAGATGACAGCAATCTCCTTCTCTTCAAACTGACGAGTGTCATTATGGCAGAGAAGCTGAATCTCGTGAACCTGTGCAAGACGGCGGAGTTCTTTGGAGATTGTGCAGCATTCATTTTCATTGATATGGTTGATGAGTGGCTTCGCAGAGAACTTATCAAGAATTTCTTGAAGTTGCAAAGCGGAGAAATCCGCAACGCCAATGGTGGACACTTCGGAAGCAAGGACCAGCTTCTCAAGTTTGTTGTACAATGGTATTACACATTTCAACCATCTCTCACTCTTTTCTTCCTCCGTTTCGTCTTTCACAAGGTTCAATTCCGGGAGAAGGACAATCAAATTGTCAACATCGGCAATCTTCAGCTGTCCCTTGATGCTTGTGATATGGAGTTTGTTGCTCCCGTGGGTTATGAGTAGACATTGATGTGTGGGGACGAAGGGAAGCTAGAAAACGCACGTAGAATGATGTGGACACGTAATTGATATTGCAGAGTCAATCATTACGAGAAGCCTACCTGCTCGGGGTTCAACTCGAAAGAAATATTGAAATGAATTCAGTTTTTACCTGCATACTGTCTGTGGGATTGTAAAAGAAGGGATTCACAAGTAGATAAAATCATTTTACAATGTCGTTTTATTTAGGTTTTAAATTTAAAAGAACTTGGGTGTCAACACACTTTTTAGACACAAATTTGGCGAGACAATTCTCAAAAAAACATAGCTTTAACATGTCACAAAAATGTCACAAATATTTAGTCAATGATCATGACGTCGTCATCACCCGTGTTCAGACCGGCGTTCGGCTTCAGCTCGACGTCTTCCGACATCTGAACATCGTCATTCGACTTCTGGCCATTGTCTCCCGACTTCTGGCCATTGTCTCCCGACTTCTGGCCATTGTTTCCCGACTTCTGGCCATTGTTTCCCGACTTCTGGCCATTGTCTCCCGACTTGACTTCGATGTCACCCAACATCTTCACGATGTCTTTCGACTCCTTCTTAATGTCACCGGACTCCTCCTTGACGTCACCCGATTTCTCCTCAATGTCACCCGACTTTCGAGCATTGTCTTCCGACGGATTCTTGTTATCGGCCGACATCTTCTCCTGGTCATCCATCTTCTTATAATCGCCGTCAGTCGGGATTCTGATTGTTTCGTCCTCGAACTCAAATTCAACGAATTCCAAGGGCGTTCGTGCCGGATCTAATTTCACCAATTCCGTGTCCAATTTCTTAACGGTCTCGAACAACTGCTCGATGACCTTGTCATTGAAACGAGTCATGAAATCGTACTTCGCTCCTTCTTCTCGGATGAGGATAGAAGCACGGTCCATCACATCCTTCGCTTTTGCATATTCCTCCTCGGTCGTCTCTTTCGCGTATTTCATGAACTGTTTGTCAACTTCCAACTCGTGTCGCAACTTTCCGATTTCGTCAGTTGCTCTTTTGTGGAACAGTTCCAAACGATGGAGGTAATCCGATTGTACCATGCATTTTTGATCATTAATTAACTCTCTGTTGGTGGCTCTCACATTCTTGTCATCAGTTTCCAGAGGCTCCCAGGTCACGCAAACCTGTCGGTCGATGTGATAACTCCACACCTGGAGGTGTTTCGCCTGAAATAAGAAATACAACCATTTTGAAATCAAATTTTGTTGAAACTTACGAAGAATTTCGTTGCGTCTGGATTGGACGGGTTGCAAGCAAAACATATCACAGACTTGACCTGAAAATACATTTTCTTAATCAACCAGTGAACAAATTCATCTGAACATACCTCCAGAATAAGTTCTTGCTTCTCCACGGGTACATCCTTTTTCTTCTCATTCACTTCAGACTCATTCGTGTTTTCAAGTGCCAGCATGTCATCATAAATCTGGAAAACTTGATTGCATTTTTGTATTTGGTAGAAACAAAACCTTCTTGTCCAAATTGCAGAGTGTTGGTTCATATTCCAATCTACCCGGCTTCGATTTCTGTAAAAAAAATGAGATTGGAAAATACTGAATATATCTATTTCACCTCTGGGTCTACAGTCCAAGACTCGTTTCCATTGAGTTTCAAGAAGCAGAACTCTTGGAGAGAGTTGCCCGGCGGATTGGAGGTAGTGGTGACGGCCGGTGTGGCGACATGAAGGCGAGATCTGGAGATTGGCTTAGCCGAAGAAGCTCGGTTTGGTTTCTTTGGGGTTGAAACAGATCCGCATGTCGATTGCGTCTGAGCCTTCATGGAGAGTCGCTTCGACCGTCGGAGACCCACGTCCTTCGGCTCGTTGTCGACAGCAGAGTCCGATGTAATTCCAGTTTGGTTTCCGCGTGGAGGAATAGCCGGATGAGCCGACCCGGAAACAACTCCGTGTGTTGGTGCCATCATAGAGAGTCGCTTGGAACGTCTGGGTTCAACTATCTTTGGTCTTTTGGCAGGGCTGGCCACTGCTCCTCCAGTTTGATCTCCGCGTTGTGATGGCAAAGAAGCCAGATGAGCTGATCCGGCAACGGCTCCGAGAGTTGGTGGAGCTTGGTGGTGGTCGGCAGAAGGCGTCGTCACTGCCACTCCAGCTTGTCCGCCGTCCTGTCTCGAATCAGACGTCGCAGGAGCCGTGTTGGCAAACGTCACTCTACGGCGCGCACCATGTCCAGTAGCGGTGGTCGCGGAGTCCGGAATGGCGTTGGAGCGACGGGAAGAATCCATGTTAAACCGTGGCAAGTTTATTCTGAAAATTGAACTAGTTTATTGATTTCTTGAACATTCGTTTGCCAATTTGGCCGAACAGCTTCACGAAACAGTAGAAAGTTATAGTGACAAGCAACAAAATACAGAGTATTCGCATTAGAAAAATTAGTATCCACTCAAGAATTTGGCGCGCGACCGCTAGAAAAAGGGGCGCAGTGGAGTGTCGTTGAGGCCCGAACTGCTCAAAAAGAAGACAATGAGAGATAAAAAGCAAGAAAACCATTTGTACCAATTGGGCAGTTCGCAGTAATACAAAAGAGAAACGCTAGAGAATTGGAAATGGGTAGATGCGTCGCGGTCATTTCGAACAATTTCTGACTGTCATCATCAATGGAAGTGTATGAAATTGCTAAGGCGTACGACATGGACACATCGTAAGAATTAGAATTAGGAGAATGACCCGGGAATGTAGTCGAAAAGTATCTGTGAGTGAGAAATGTGTCCAAGTAGAGCATTTTTCATAAAAAGAGCATAAATCAAATGAGATGAAGCGAGTAGGATTTGGAGAGTGATGAAGGACATATTCGGAACATGGGAAACTGGGTAAGGAACTGCAATCAACTGGGATTTTCACGGTCGCAGAAATCAGAGTAGCCAGTGCAGGTCAAAAAGAATGTTTTGGCAGTGGGAAATGGTTTGCATGGTTGGGATCACTCTCGGTGGATGTTGCGTAGCGCGTATCAAAAGGAATGTTTCAAAATCAGAGAGATTGAGATCACAAGTCAGAGCCAGAGTAGTACGGCAGATGGGATTTGGAAAAAAGGAATGCTCTACGGTTAACAGTAAAAGAAAATTGATAGGAAAAACTCTCTGGAATTGAGCGGAATGCGGGTCAGGAACCAGAAAATGGCAACATGAGATTGATGCACAGCCACTCAGAGAGAGGCTGCAAGGGAAGCGACCTGCCACGACGACCGCAAAAAAACAGAATGGCGGATAAAAACACACGACGGTGGGCGAATGTGTGTGTGCGTGTGTGTGTGTGTGTTTGCGCGCACTGGAACGTAGGACCGCACAGAACAGTGTCCCGTGACCAGTTTTGTGCAGAAAACAATCGATATCAGGTCTCTAGGCAACCAAAAGA
>LR539427.1:0-33953 GCA_900536315.3 Caenorhabditis becei | reverse complement strand
CCATGTCATCGTGGATATTGTGCTCACGGAGGTAATGCCAACCTCCGACTCCGAACTCTTCCTGATGGTCGTCGTTGACGAATGGAGCCATCGCCATGAGATCGTCCGTCTCGACCAGATATCTCTCTTGGTCTACTCCGAATATGTCCTGATCGAAGTCGGGGTCTGCGATGTCATCGGCTTGGTGGTGGAGTCCATGAGCAGCGTCTACCTGCAGGTTGCAACCGTTCGGCTTTGTCTCCACAATCTGCTGGCGCTGCTGATACTTGATGAGGAGCTCCTCATACTTTACTCGGAGTTCGGCATGGTCCTTTCGGATGAAAGTGCTCATCTTGGCGTTCATTCTCTCCATGCGGTAAGCCTTGTCCGTTTTAACTTTGCTTTTCTCCATGGCGATCTTCTCCTCGTTCGCGGCGATCTCCGCGGGGTCCGTCACGATGAGATCTTCCCAGATGACCTTGACGTACTGCTTGCTATGGTAACTGTGGACTTCCACAGTCTTGATCTGAAAAAAGAAAATTTGTGTTTATATGACTTTCAAAACGTCAGAAACTCACCTTGTAGCGCTGCGTCGGATCCGCAGGGTTCAAGGCGTATCCAGGATATTCGAACTGAAAAAATCACCTTTTGGAGGCGTAATGACAATGTTTACCTACCTTATGAAAGACCTGCGCCTTGTCCCCCTTGAGCCCCTCCTTTCTCTTTTCCACAAGAGCTGGCGTGGCGCCCCTCAAAGCCAGCAGCTTCTCGTACATCTGAAAGAAGCATTTATATTTGCAGCTTCAAGTTTTGATGAAAAGCTTACCTCTGGCAGGGCCTTGTGGACTGTCGGCTCGTATACAAGCTTGTTGCCGGTCGAGACCTGCCAGTCGATCTTCCACGTCTCGGTTCCATCCAGATGGATGATCGGAAGATCGGGCAGGTTCTTCTTGGCAGCCTGGTTCTTCTTGGCGGCCTGGGCCTTTTTTGCCGGCTGGTTCTTCTTGGCGATGGCGGCTTGCTTTCTCTTTGGCGCAGCGGAGTTCTTCTTGCTTGGCATGTTGGGAACGGTCGGTGGGTTTCAGAGTCTAGAAGTGAAAAGAATAAGAGCGATAGAGATCATCAACGGCTCCAGGGCATTTCGCATCCAGGACGTTTTGCAGCCAAACGAACTGTGTTTCCGCTCTTTTTTCGGGTTCTTTGGGTCGAAAAGTATGAAGTTCACTTCTAAAAACGTTTTAATGATCTTTTTATTCATTTTTTCATACTTATCGACACAGAAAACCCGAAAAAACAGCGGAAATACAGTTCGTTTGGCTGCGAAACGTCGCGATTGCGAAACGACCGGCTAAGAAATGTCCCGGAGCCTCATCAACTAGGTTACATTTACTTTTGTAAATTCATGTGAGAGTGTTTTCATTCCACTCACATGTTTTGTTGACATCTGTTTTTGAAATATTCCAAAACATAGACTAGATATGTTTTGAAAATATTTCTACCTAAAACATTTCGTGTCACTGAGAATTATGACTGTTCCTCAATTCCCCAAAGCTAAAAACGTGGTGTAACAAGGAAACCTTTTAGTCGAGTTACAAACTTAAAGAGAAAATCAAATCTGGTGAAAAAAGGGTCTTTTGGTGAGTAAAAATCGTAATAAGAATGACGTGAAAACGATTTTCTAGTGTCATCACGTCATTTTCACTGCGATTTCAAGCTTTCAAATCGGTATTTGACCTATTTAGCAGTCTCATCAGCAGAATTTCAAAATAGATTTGAACTCACCAATGAACCCTTTTTCACTCAATTTAATTTTTTTCTCAAAGTATGTACCTTGACTTAAAAGCTTTTCTCGTAAGTCAGAATAACTGGCATTAGCTCTAGAAACCACTACTCAAAGGCCGATTAGCTGAAAAGTAACAAAAAAACTAAAAAGTTTGGCCGCACTTGTTCTAGAAGGTAAAGAGGGGATTACGTAACAGTTCGTCAGTTGTGAAAATGAAAACCTGCGTTGAATTACTGCTACCGTAATCCTTTCACTAACACACCAGATAAGAATGAACAAACATCCCCTTTTCATGTACACATCTGTCTTTAGTAACTTCTTATTTCACCGTACTTCAAGATACCCTAATTTGTACTTTCTCTCTCCGGAAAAGTGAAAACTAGAAATTTCGCCTGAAACTTAATTAAGACCATATTTCGAATGAGAAAAACACTGCTAGAACTATATTCAAGCACTGGAAACGAATTCATTAGAGTCAACGCGCTGTCAGGTAGAGCCGGTTCCCTAATTTCTTCTAGTTTGCTTTCCTTCCTGCTCTTGGCTGACTAACCTGGAGGATCGATGTGCAGGAAGTGTTTCTAAGAAGTGAGGTAGTTGTGGTAGATGTCGGATCGGCGTCACTGTAGAGCTAGTCGTCGGGTTACGGTAGTAGGTGACAGTCGCACGGAAGCTATGTGCGTGGGCTGGACTGGAAGTTTGGAAGGGTCAGATTAGTAGTGAAGCTATGTGTCTGAGCTCCCCCTCCTCAAAACCTAATATTTCAAAATCTGTGTCTCGAGTCAAGTCTAAACGTGACCACCATTTCATTCAGCTTAGCACAAGGCAGCAAGAGACAGGGAGATCATGCAAACCTATCATAAGGAAAAAAGATAATGCTCAGAAGCCAACGCGGTGTTACGTGAAACAAAATCATATACTTCTCAAAACGTTTTCTCCTCCCTCCCTTCTAGTATCCCGTACTAACTAACCAAGAACGGGGTGCACTGTGGGGACTGTAGTCGTCGTCTGGCTGAACTGGTCGTTGTTTGCAGAGTCGTGTGACTGTTGAAAATGTACAGAACGAATTCGGAACTCTGGAAACTTGAAGAAATTGGGAAAGGAACGCGAAAAACGGAGAAGAGAGGTAAGATAGCCGTAACCAGGGAGAAGGCCGAAAGGCCGAATGAGTTCCCCGCGGGACTCGCACATGTTTATATATGCCCGGTCAGCCTGTACTGCTTTGGCCCCGCCCCTAGCGAGAAAAGAGACGGAGAGTACATGGCTACGGCGTCTAAAAGAAAGACTGAAGGCGTTCAAATTCGTTTCTGCGGTGTTTTGGAATAGAGGAGATCACAAAGAAAATATATACCGTACTTCGAGAAGGACAAAGTTTGCTTTTGAAAACTAAGATGATGCCATTTTTTAATTCACTTCGTGTAGTCATCATGTTGCAGTTTTCAAAGTCCGCACATAACATTTAGAGTGCGTTTCAGTGCCCTTTCAGTTTTTTTACCTACGCCTCTCAAAACGGTTTTTTCAGCGAGATAGTGATTAAAAATGCCAGAAACTCTACGGTGTAGTCCTCTCGGAAAACGACGGAACATGTGCTTCACAATATCCCCAGCACCGTTTCGCAATGGTACTTCCCCCCCCCCCCTTTCTTCTAGAAGGCATCTGACCGCGACGCGACCTTTTTGCGTCCCACTTTCGTAATTCCTGGTAGGCAGATGAACGTAGTCATTCGTATTGCTCCCCGCATACGAGGGCGCCCGTCAGCTCGCTTAGTTTCTTTTTCAAAGTTCACTTCTTTATTGCTGCTAACTCAACTGTTATCTTACAGCCTAATGACTAACGAGGCAAAGTTCGAAGTCCGTATCACGATGGACAACGGGTCGTCGGAGTTCATGATCAACGACCGGGAGACCTTCCGTCTCCTCCCGACACTCTCGAATGTTCTGCTCGGAGGACAGGTAAGATCTTTAACTTTTTGAAAAATACAAATGCTTTCTAATTTCCAGTACGATTGGGAGCATCAGGATTTTGTCCTGTCGGAGCCAATCCCGCTCGACCGTGGATTCAGCAAGTACATGCAGTTCATCATCGACAACTGCAAGAAGTACGTGGCGATGAATGAAATGGAGACCACCGAGATCAAGGAGTATACGGAACTCCTGGAAATGACCCTCGAGGAGCTCAAAGAGTTGGCTGTGGTATGTTATTTGTATATCAAAGTTCAAAAGTTGCATTTCTTTAACTTTCAGCTCGTCGCCTTCCTCCAAGCCATGGAGTTCCAGGACATCGTCACCAAAGTCATCGCGTTGAAGATGGAGGATCTGTCGGTGGAGGAATAGCTGCTGTACGTCAAAGAAACCGTCGTCAACGATGAGCCGCACACTGCCGGGCCAAAAGATCGGGAGTGGTTCCACTGCAACTAACCACATTATCAACATTTCTATTCCAATATTCACTTGGTCCTATTCTGTTTTTGAAGTGAATAAATTGTCAGTAAATCTAAATTTTTCAATTCTCTGTTGCTAAACTGTGTGATAGGTCTGCTGTTTCGGTTTCTGACACCTCTTCACTTTATGAAAGATTAAGCCTGAGTTCAATGAACAATCAGAGCCCAATCGTCCAGTTCCGTCAAACATTGCTCTCATTAAACAGTAAATTTGGCTGTAGGAACATGCAACTTTATGTTATTTGGTCACCAAAACCTCGCCTACAACAGCTGCTGACGCAATCGCCAAAAGGGTGAAGCTAGCGGGAAATGTTGGAATTTGAATTTCGAACCATTCTCGCTGGCTAGTTTGCCGCAATGTCGGTTCGAATAGAGATAATTATTTTTTGCTCAATTTCAGAAGAGAATCGCAGAGACGCTGAAAGTTGACTGAAAGCTTGGGGGAGTGTGTTCCAAATTCGCCATGACGACTGTTTTTCATCTGATCAAGATGGCGTTACTTTGATGATTTCAGGCTCTCCTAGCCTGTTTTCCATTAGTTTCAAGGGCAGTAGACGTGATCAACAGACCCTCTCCTTTTCAGCGTACGGTAACTATTTCCTTTGCGATCATCTCCATTCCGAAGCACCACGGAAAATACCAGACAGGGAGGATCGACTGGGAAAAACCCCCGATGGCCCTCGAGGAAAGGAACTTTCCCTCTCGTTCTCTTCCTTCTACTTTCCTCCACGGCACGTCCACGTGCTGGAGCGATGATGTCTGAACAGCCAAAAAAAAACAGCGTGTCTAATGTGAGAACCAATTGGCATTTACATTTATGGAAAATGGAAGAATTTTCAACAGATGAACAAAGCAGAGAAAATCAACCTGTGACTTCTCAGAAACATTTACTGTGCGTTCAGAAATGTAAAGAGAAAGTTAAAGACAGCATCAGAGAAATTAATAGAAAAATACACAAAACACACGTTGAACATCGTTGAGATTTGACAATCCAGCTGACTTCATTCCACGTCCACGATTTCCGTCTTGATGACAATTCTGGCGACAGGTTCCTCCTTGACAACGACACTGGTCCTCCGATCAGCTCCGATCTGAATATAATGAGCAGTTGAAGTACTGGACATGGAAACGTACGGTTTTTGCTCACGGACTGGTTGCTCTTGATACGCTGGTACCACGGGTCCCTCATCCCTCCGGTTGGCTTCTTCCTCTTCTCTTGGTTCCTCTGGAGCGAAGGCAGGCACGACGACGGTTTGAGGACCTTCGAAGAGACCAAGTCTAAACTTAAGGATCTGCTGAAGTACTGGACATGGAAACTTACGGCTTCTGCTCGCGGACGATTGCTGCAAGTTCTCGATAACGTTGAACCACGGCTCCCTCATCCCTCAAGTTGGCTTCTCCCTCTTCTCCGACAAACAGTTCATCTTCTCCTGGTTCTTGTGGAGCGAAGGCGAGCTCCAAATTGGGTGTGGTGGGAGGACCTTCGCTCAAAGGATACATTTGGTCCACATCCTCCTCTCCTCTAAACCGTCTCAAGGATGCCTCGAGTCTTTCAATCTTTTCCCTCTGCTCTTTAATTTGACGATTCTGCCCTTCAGTAAGCCGTCGATATTTGGCTTTCGTGTACTCGTCGTTTTCCACGGATTGCTCCAACTCCTCAACCCTCTCCTGTTTCTGCTGATGGTCGCCTCGCAAAGCCGCATTTGCCAAGTTTAGCTGACGCATTTCTTCGGCCATCTTCTTTATAGTCTCGAGCATTCGATCATGATAGATCTCGAGACGTACCGACTCGTCAGTCCGGATATTCTTCTTCTGATATTGAATCGATTGCTTGTTCTCCTCCTTCGTCTTCTGGTCGGTCGTGCAGCTCGGCTTCCAAGACACTTTGACATGTCTCGGGGGATGGTAGTTGTAAATCTCAACGGCTTCCGACTGGAAATAAACAAAAACCCCCTTCTGTTCTGATTTTCAAAATGAAACTCACATAAATTTTTTGACTCGGATTTGCCGGATTCATGATGAAAATAGGAACGTCAAACTGAATAATAACAGTTTCTCAATCAAAAAAATGTTTTACCTACTTTGACAATTATCTTTTCCTGTTCACCGGTGACCTCGAGCTTCTTCCGCTCCACCCAGGCTTCCGTGACTTTCTTGGTTTTCAAGAGCTGCCGGTATATCTAGAATGATTCGGGATTAGTTGTCGGCTGGCAGTAAAGAACATACTGCCTTTTCCACCTCGTGAATGGTATCCGGGTAGACGACGCGGGTGCTCTTCGATTTCTGTAACAACGCGGAAGTTGTAAAGTGCACAATCTGAGTCAAATACCTCGACATCCAAAGGCCAGTTCTCGGTTCCATTAATCTGGAACAGCATCATCTCTAACCCGTTCACTGTGTGCTGGGCGTTCGATCTGGCAACCTGCCTCGCTGTTTTCCGAACTCTCGCTCGGGAGTAGACAGGAGGAGCGGAACGGGCAGCCTGTTGGCCAATCTTGTTGGCCGACGTATTGGACGACGGCATCTCAAAACAGTTAGATTCATAAAGAAGGGGCAAAGTGAGAAAAAAGAAAGGAACACAAAAATGAATAAATTGATGTATATTTTGCAAGAAAAGAAACGAAAACGCATAGAAAAAGTGATGAAAAAGGTAAACATCGGGACAATCGAGCAAAACAATAAAAATTTGCCCTTTTTGAACCAACATCGCGGCAAACTAGCCAGTCAGAATGTTTCGAAATTCAAATTCCAACTTTTCCCACTAGCTTCACCCTTTTGGCGATTGCGCCAGCAACTGTGTTGGCGAGGTTTTGGTGACCAAATAAAATAAAGTTGCATGTTTCCACAGCCAAATGTATCGTTTAATGAGAGCAATGTTTGATCGAACGCTTGACAATTGAGTTCTGATTGATTTCAATGTTGACCTTTCAAAAAGTGAACCGGTGTCAGAAACCGAAGCAGTAGACCTATTACACAGTTTAGCAGCAGAGAAATAAGAAAATTCTGATTTACTGACAATTTATTTGATTCAAAAATATAATAAGACCAAGATATTGAAATAGAGATTACAAAACAATGTTGATAATGTGGTCAGTTGCAGTGGAACCACTCGCGGTCCATGGGTCCGGCAGTGCGCGTTCCGTCGTCGTCGAGGGTTCCGTTGACGTACAGCAGCATCTCCTCCCCCGACATGTCCTCCATCTTCAACGCGATGACCTTGGTGACGACGTCCAGGAACACCGTGGCTTGGAGGAAGTCGACGAGCTGAAAGTTGAAAAAGTGAAACTTTTGAATTTTGATAAACAAATAACATACCCAAGTCAGCTCTTTCAGCTCCTGGGGGGTCATTTTCATGAGCTCCGTGTATTCCTTGATTTCGGTGGTCTCCTTCTCATTCATCGCCACGTACTTCTTGCAGTTGTCGATGACAAACTGCATGAACTTGCTAGCTCCACGGTCGAGCGGAATTGGCTCCGACATGACAAAGTCCTGATGCTCCCAATTGTACTGGAAATAAGACATCAATTGTATTTTTCAGAAAATTCAAAATCTTACGTTTCCCGCGAGCAGAACACCCGAGAGAGTCGGGAGGAGACGAAAGGTCTCCCGGTCGTTGATCACGAACTCCGCCGACCCGTTGTCCATCGTGATACGAACTTCGAACTTCGCCTCGTTAGTCATCTTGCTGTAAGATAACAGTTGAATTAGCAGCAATGAAGAAGAGAACATTGAAAAAGAAGTGAAGAAAGAGCTGACGGGCGCCCTCGTATGCGGGGAGCATAACGAATTACTACGTATATCTGTCTACCAGGAATTACGAAAGTGGGACGCAAAGAGGTCGCGTCGCGGTCAGATGCCTTCTAGAAGAAAGGGGGGGAGTACCATTGCGAAACGGTGCTGGGGGATATTGTGAAACAAATGTCCCGTCGTTCTCCGAGAGGACTACACCGCCAAGCTTTTGGGCATTTTCGTTCACTACTTCTAAAAGACGAACTGTTTTATGGGGCGTAGAAGAAAATAGACCGGACGGAAAAACACTAATAAATGTTGTGTGTGGGCTACAAAAACTGTATTTTGACAACTACACGAAGCGAATTAGGGAATGGTATCAACTCAGAGTTTTGCACCGGCCTAAAAAAAAGTTCTCCAATGAGAACTTTTTTCTCGTCTCAGCATAATCGAACTATCTGGTCATTAGTATACAATTTTTTAGATCAGTTGAATGGAAGAATCAGCCGTTGACAGAAATGTGTTTGATTTACTGAATTCCCGCCTCAATTCAGGTGCCCCGCAAGACTGATAACAGGTTTTTTAAACTGACCAGTGTTAGTTTTAGTGATAAGAAAGTCGTTTTTTATCAGTTTTGACCCGTGTCCCGCTGAATGTCGTGTTTTTCTCTTTTCATACTCTTTTTTTTGGAAAAACAGACGGAGATTCTTCAACTTGACGAAAACCATCGGAGGCAGAATCGACGCAGCGGGACTGGACGATTAGACGAAATGTAGTTGTTCAATTATGGTTTTCAGTGTACTGAGTGAGAAAAGACTGTATTTCATTCATAGAGAAACAGAAAAATTGACATGTCGTTGAGAATTCTGCAATCGTCTCCTCCAAAAGATTTGCGAATGTGGCTGACGATGCGTAGCACCCATTTTTCCTCATCTGACACACGGCGATGAATCTGAAATTACAAGAAATCTATAGGAAACGTGTTATATCTTTGGTTTTTGTAGAATCAGCTAACTTCTGTCAACTCTAAATGATAAAATTCTCCCGCTAACAGCTGCCTTGATTGCGCCCCAGCTGGCTGGTATCAAACGTCTTCCTTTCTGGAATTAATTTGGGTGCCTGTAGGAGGAGAAGCATCTGCGACAACAAAGAGAGAAAAAAGGAAGAGCTCTGAGAACGTGGCGAAACAAGCCGGTTGCTAAAAATAGGAAGACAGGGTGGCTCAATGCTTCTCGGCACGCATTTACGTTTTCATTTTTCAAATCAAAATGCCAGATAGAGCAGATTCTAGCTCCGCAATGGTGCTTCTCACGGGAAACTCGCACCCGGTACTTGCGGAATTGGTCTCGGACCAAAACCAAAAGAGGTGAGAACTTGTAAAACAGGAACTTTGAGAGTAATAATGTTGTCTGTCAATGACGACTCACTTGCACTCTTTTCCGAAACATTAACTGTCTTCTATCCGCTCCATTTTTATGGTTCGCGTACTCCCCTTGTTTGTCTCGTTTGTCCATCACTCATACTTGATCACAAACACGTTCGGTTCAGTTTGGGTGCTAACACTTTTTGAATTTTTAGGTGTGACCGTCATTCACGGAGAGCAGAAAGACGAGGGAGAGTCCGATCTGGAAGACGGACGTCAGTCGCCATTACCAAATGTCACCTCGTACGACTTCCTGCCGGCTCAAGAGTCCAAGCAGAAGCCACCACTCACTAGACGTCGGGGGACGCATTGCCATCATGGTGGTACGTTGATTTCAGAACGTTCAAGCGTGTTTATCAGCTATCAAACGGTCAACTCTATATGTGATAACATGTTTGCAGGACGACATAATCGATGACCCCCAATCTTTTGTCGCTGCCGCCGAGGTGCTCAAGGCCCGTGGTGCCTACAAGATCTACGCGATTGCCACTCACGGAGTCCTCTCGTCCGATGCTCTCCATCCTCAAAACTCCCAATTGTTCTTCTTTTTTGCTCGAAGGATCCTCAAAGTGGACTGGAGAAGAAAGGGAGAATCAGAAACCGAATTACATGCCACACGGCACATATTTCAGCAATGCAGAAATGAGAAAACTTACGGTTTTGTTTCACCGACAATTTATTCAATTTCAAAATGAGATAAGACAAATTCGAAATAAAACAAGTCGTAGAGAAAGAGAAAAATCGAAATTACAAAAAACTTTCACATTTTGGTGAAGAAAATGTTAGTTTTAGTAATTTTCAGGTGCAGTGGAACCATTCCCGGTCCTTGGGTCCGGCAGTGCGCGTTCCGTCGTTGTCGAGGGTATCGTTGACGTACATCAACATCTCCTCACGCGACATGTCCTCCATCTTCAACGCAATCACTTTGGTGACGACGTCCTGGAACTCCATGGCCTGGAGGAAGGCGACGAGCTAAAAGTTGAAGAAGTGAAACTTTTGAGATTTGAAAGGAAAATAACATACCGCAGCCAGCTCTTTGAGCTCCTCGAGGGTCATTTTCATGAGCTCCGTGTACTCCTTGATCTCGGTGGTCTCCATTTCATTCATCGCCACGTACTTCTTGCAGTTGTCGATGATGAACTGCATGTACTTGCTGAATCCACGATCGAGCGGAATGGGCTCCGACAGGACAAAATCCTGATGTTCCCAATCGTACTGGAAATGAGACAGCAATTGTGTGGCCCAGAAATTGAAGATCTTACCTGTCCTCCGAGCATACCATTCGAGAGTGTCGGGAGGAGACGAAAGGTCTCTCGGTCGTTTATCAGGAACTCCGACGACCCGTTGTCCATCGTGATACGAACTTCGAACTTTGCCTCGTTAGTCATTGGGCTGTAAGATAAAAGTTGACTAAGCGTCGATGACAAAAAAATCGGTGAGAAAGAAGTAAAACGAAAGCAGACGGGCGCCCTCGTATGCGGGGAGCAGAACGAATTACTACGTATATCTGTCTACCAGGAATTACGAAAGTGGGACGCAAAGAGGTCGCGTCGCGGTCAGATAGCTTCTAGAAGAAAGGGGGGGGAGTACCATTGCGAAACGGTGCTGGGGGATATTGTGAAACAAATTTCCCGTCGTTCTCCGAGAGGACTACACCGCCAAGCTTCTGGGCATTTTTTTCACTACTTCTAAGAGACGAACTGTTTTATGGGGCGTAAAATAAGAAAGACCGAACGGAAAAACACTAATAAATGTTATATGCGGACTACAAAAACTGCAATTGAATGACTACACAAAGCTAATTAGAAAATGGCATCACCTCAGGTTTTGCACAGGCTTTGAGAGTGGAAAACCACAAATTCAATTACAATTTCCGCACTTTTTGCTGCCTAGTTGGTTTGGTCCAGCGAATTAATGATAAAAAAGGAAAGAAACTATATTGCGAACACTGAATGTGCCTGATTCTCGATTTGCCGCCAGGAGACCTTTTTTCTCGCTTCAGCCTAATCGAACTATTTGGTCATTTCTACACAATGTTTCGGTCAGTTGAATGGAAGAATCAGCCGCTGACCGAAATGTGTTTGATTTACTGAATTCCCGCCTCAATTTGAGTGCCCCGCAAGACTGATAACAGTTTTTTCAACTGACCAGTGTTAATTTTAGTGATAAGAACGTCGTTTTTTATCAGTTTTGACCCGTGTCCCGCTCAATGTCGACTTTTCCTCGTTTCATTCTCTTTTTTTAGAAAAACAGACGGAGATTCTTCAACTTGACGAAAACCATCGGAGGCAGAATCGACGCAGCGGGACTGGACGATCAGACGCAATGTAGGTGTTCAATGATAGCTTTCAGTGTAATGAGTGAAAAAAACTGTATTTTATTCATAATAAAACGAGAAAAATTTGATATGTCGATAAGAATTTTGCAATCGTCTCCACCAAAAGATTTGCGAATGTGGCTGACGAGGCGTAGCACCCATTCTTCCTCAGCTAACACATGGCGATGAACCTGAAATGACGAGAAATTTGTAGAAAAAGTGTTATAGTTTCAGTGATTAGTATGATTCGCTGATTTCTGTCAACCGAAAATGATAAAATTCTCTCGCGAACAGCTCTCTCGATAGCGCCCCAGCTGGCTGGTGTCAATTGTGTCTCAATCGAAAGTCCGGTGAACTAAACTATCTTGAGATCCAATATATATCGTACGCCTCATGTAGTGATAGTGTGACATGAGTTGTAAAGTCAGAACCTTATGAAAAACAAAACTTATGCGTTCCATCATTCTCAAAAGAGAACGTGAGTGACTACTAATCTAGTGATAGGTTTTGCAGGGTGCTTCTCCTGATACTCGTTACTATGGACACAATGAAAAAGAGGAAACTCACATTAGACTGGCTCTATATCTCTAGGTTTCCGAAACTTCCCGCGCATTTCTCGCCTTGTTCTCCCAATGAATTTCCCACCACTGAACTCGTAAATTCGACATATTTTTGCTGGCTTTTTCAGTCTTTCGTGATGTTCCTCATCTCGAAAATGCTTCCACCTATCTTTTCCGCTCTCCAGACACTTCCGTTGAACTGTTCAGACCTCCCAGCCTTTTCCTCGTTTTCTCGCCTCTCACAGTAGCTTCCATCGCTGCGTCTTTAGCATTCCTGTACTCTTTCTCTTCTCTCTAGACACACTGTTGCCAACCCTCTAACACGCTCCTCCCTCTGACTCATTTTTCCGTAAAAAAGTGCTAATGGCCCTCCGTTTGCACAATCTTATCGTTCACATTTACGACGAAAACCATAAATTTCGGTGTGCATAAAACCCTATCAGTTCAGCCACAATTTCCGAAGCTCCCTTTCCGATTTTCTCTCACTTTCATCGATCAGAATTTCTCTCTTTTTTTCAGTGTTTCCCAAAAAATTGTTCCTTTCTCCCAAATGTTCCACTCGAAAAGTTGTGCCGTTTTATTTTTAGTTAGTTTGCCTTCTTTGTGACAGAACCATTATATCAGAGACATCATCAATCTTTTTCTGAATTCGAGCGATATTTCGCAACATCGCAGATGATCCGAATTGGGGACCTGCGCCCTCCGCGACCACGCTTTTGGGATCACATGCGAAGAGGGCGGGGTTGGCACTGTCAAGGGGGCGGGGCGAAGGCGGGCGATGGTATAAAAGGGGAGCAGAAGCCAGCTTCCTCTCATTCTTCATTTTTTTTCTTGTTCTCCACCCCCGACCACCCCCTCCCTTCTCCCTCATGAACCCAGCGCTGACTGGCATGTTCCCCACTTGGCGACGGCGGACCCGGGGTTACTGTCTGCGCACAACGCACAGGAAAAGATCGTTAGATTGTCTATGAAAGAACTGTGAGAACAAGCGGTTTGCAATCGATAGCTCTTGCGTAAGTAAGGAAGCAACGGCAATCGACACTCGCCAGCCAGCCACACTTCCGCGCTTCCTCATCGGAGAGAACAGGACCATTCGCCTGTGAGAAAGAGAGACTGCGGATTTGCGAGAGACGCAGGAAAGTTAGCGCACGAGCAAGAGTCATCCAGTGATACGGACGGTTCTGCCGGTGCCATCGATTGGTCTGTTTCTTTCCAAACGCACGCATATTCTCCGGAAAACGGGTTCTCATTCTCGCTCTCTCACTCCTTCGAAACTTTGCCACTCTTTCACCAATGTGATTATTTCCAGCCAAACGACAATGAAGCCGATCATCCAAATCCATAAGAGGAAGCTCAAGGTTGTCAGAAACAAGGTTCTAAAAATTTCCATTAATCCTATTATTTTTTGTTTTTTTCAGAAGAACAAACACTGGATTCAGTTCGAGCCGACGCCCTTGAACAAAGAAGAACGTGACAAGGTCAGCATTTTGAAAAAAATCACAGTTACTTAACGTTTCTGTTTCAGTTTCTCCAATTCCTGAAGAAAGAAGGAAGGAACACCGTCAAGGAAACCGTTATGGAAGACTCCAGGCCAAGTCGCAAAGGAAGAAGACCCAAGTGTGTAAGTGATTTTCCAGCAAATTTTTTGGACTTTGAAGGGTAGTTATTGAACGTGGGACATGACCTTTGGGTTAAAACACTAGGGTTCAACATAGACGTATTCGATTCCACTGACCATACAATTAGTTTATTGACGCCCATCAGCCACTCTGTCGTTTGATTCAAAATGTGATATTCATAACGGTTTTCAGTACTCGCCTCCACAAGGCGTCAAGTGGACTATCTTGAACGGAAAAAAAACCGGTCAAAAGAAATATCAGGTGACTTTTCAGAGACTTTTCAGGTTTGAAATGAACTGGTTTGATTACAGGTCGACTACATTCAATGGAATTATAGGACCGTTCCAGGCCGTCTTTTTGTGCACTGGACGCCGAGAAGAAGACCCGGAACTGATGAGGATTCCAAATCGAGTGATTCTGACGACTCAGAATCCGATGTGGATCAATACAGCGAATTCAACTCAAGTGATGATTCTGACATTGAGTACGACTCCTCCTCCTCCTCCGAATCTGATGATTCTGAGCGCGGAGAAGTCCAGCAAGCAAACGGAATTGATCAAGAAGGCGATCTGAACAACGGTAACCGCTATGATCAGGAGATGGAGCGAGGCAACAATCAGTTCGACTCGCCGAGACGTGGAGAAACTCCGGAAGCTCAAGACCGTCAAGTGATTCGTTCTCGTAAAGACACTGATACTCCAGAGACCGTGCAAAGAGGTAAACTAATCAGAAACACCATCCGAAGCAAGTTTTCGAGTTTTCAGCTGCCGACGAGGTTTTCGAGGAGCCGATGGATCTTGGGAACGGTTGGGGACAGCGCGGAAGAGAGCATCACGGAGAACTCGATGAGGTTCTGATTGGCGGAGGGCCTTTGCAATCTCTAGGAGCTCGTCGGAACCATGCTGACCATTCCGGTAAGAAATTTTTTCGAAATGATTCAAATTTTCAAAAGTAATTGCTATTTTTCCCTTTTTCAAAAATTTAGAAATGGCGGTTTTTTAAAAATTTGGAAATTTCGAGGAAACAATCAATTCTGGCCATACTTGTTGGCTGATTTTTAAATTTTCAGCTGCCGGGATCGACAACTCGAAGCAAGCTGCTTGCATCCGAAGAGAGCGGGCCGCGGTTCAAGCTCAGTTTGCTGAATTCAGCCGTGAAGAGATCATCATGATGTATCTTGAGAAGAAGGATGAGCTCGAAATGCTTGAAAAGACCTCAACGGCAGAGAAGGAAGAGCTCAAGAAGAAATTGCATCAATGGGATCAGGCTGCGAGCGTCTGGTCGAACACTCTAAGCGCTGCATTGAATGGTCATGAAAAAAGTGCCTCGGGAGACAAACGTGACTAAAATGTGCTATGTTTTCTGAAATAATTTTTGTTCCAAGGCTCGGATTTATACGAAATGAATCCCATCCCAAAGCTAGTCGATCTGATCACCTTTGAACAAAAGTTATTTCAATACGCTCTAGAAATTTTTTTTGAAACCACATTCCCCCACCAATTTCACTCGACCCCTCCCTCTGTAACTTTTTCGTATGTCCCAACCCAATCCCACTTATTATCACAGTCCATCCTTTCCATTTTAGCCCCCGACACATCAGACAAACGAGTCTATACTGTTTTTTGTAAAATTCATCTCAAATCAGCTATCCACTCATTTACACACTCCCAATCCCCCCACTCACGTCTTTTTTTTTGTAAAAGGAATATATTTTTCTAATATTTATTTTTTTAAGTTGCAATTTTTTAAAGAAAGGTCACGGAAAAGATTTTGTGTTGATATTTTTCTTCTTTTTGATAACCGTTATTTCGATTGCATATTTGCGCCTTCTATCAATTAAGAAAATTCAGCACTACGAAGACACAGAATCTTCCAAATTTTTCGGCGGACACACTACCCTATAGCAGCAACAGGCATCACTTCCAGTGGGTTTTTTTTTGAATTTCAAACATTGAAAATACTCACACTTGTGGCAACGTGTTTTGGGGGTCCGCCATCCGTCATCCGAACCATCTCTCCGAGCCATCGACCGCTTCCACTGTTTCGGCAAATCGATGACGGAATGTATCTGTAAAGTACCTCTGTTTTTCAATTTTTCATCGAATAGCTCACTCACTCACTTTTTAGCAGTAGAAAATGTACATTTAGGACGATAACTTTCGAAACACCGCGTGGAAAAGTGAAGTGTGTGTTCGGCGGGGCGCGTTTGCACAAATGCCATGCGTGAGGTTATCACAGCCAAGTTTCCGCTAAAAACGAGATTGTTTGAGAGCAAAATACAATTTTAAAACAGAAACCGAATGGGAGTACACAGTCACTATAAGTTGGTTATCACAAAACGTGAAATCCACGTTTCGATGACAATACATAACAAAACGTGAGAAACTGCCTCAATTCATGCTTTGTGATAGAGAAAACTACACAATCACCTTATCTTTCACATTTTCTTCGTTTTTTTGGTCGGTTAACTTAAAAATCTGCCAAATAGCACATTCCGACCACTAAACGTGCTGAACAACTGACTTTTGAAAGCGGCCTACTCAATTTCTCGGTTTTCGTGTGATTAATTATCAGAGCGCTCTCTCATTCGCACTCGTATTTTGTCGGATCTTTTTGTTGGCCGTAGGGTCAAAAGAATGTTATTTTCACTTATATAAAATTGTGATAATTCGTCAGTTGCGGACACTTTTTGGTTAGTTGAAGTATTGAATCGGTTGCCGACAGAAGTTTGTTTGATTAATGAATTCCGTCTCAAATTTGAGTGCCCCGCAGCACTGATAACAGTTGTCGATTGACCAGTGTCAGTTTCAATGATAAAAAGAGTTAGTTTGACGTTCAACCTGCCTCTCTCTCAACGTCAACGTGTTTTGTCTATTTCTCTTCTATTTTTCAGAAACACAGACGGAGAGTCTTCAACTTGTCGGTACTACCAGAGAAAGTCATCGGAATCAACATCGTTGCAGACAAGCAGGACAACTGAACCGAAAGTAGGTTTGACACAGAAGAGCATGTTTACGGAAAAAAAATACTGGTCGCACGCGTTTTAGGGGTCAAAATCGCGCAAAAACATAGAAATTATGGTAATATTATTGATATATAGATACCCTGATATTATTATCCATTCACAACCCCTTAGACCTTTTCCCCTAGTTCAATTTCCAAAAACGCTTTTGGTCGGTTGGTTGGAACTCATACTTCTGATTTCTCCCGTTTTCTCGTTTCCTTCAATTCCGAGAGATTTGCTCGCTCCTTTTCGTAGTCTTCAGGTGATTGAGTTCAAATTTTGGTGGGTGTAGTTTCTCAACGACAGAACATTTCCAAAATTTGTTGAGTTCTCACTACAATTTCAGTTTGGTGGATTTCTGTCCCCGCGGCGTGCGCCCATGAGGTAGATAAATTCATTTCTAAAACTTATGCATCGTAGGTTTTGAGATAAAATGATAATGTGTTCAGAGAGCCATGCGAAAAACATACATTCTCTCTCCCCATAGAGCACATGTGCTACTACTAGTCTAATGATAGGCTCCGTTATTTGCGTGTCGCTCCGGTGCTCGTTTCTATGGAAATTTGGCCGACAACCTCTGTTTGCATATCCAGCTCTTTTTTCGTCATTCCTAACGGATGCCTCTTCTCTTTCTGCCTACCGTAGTCTACTGTAATCCCATACCAATTCAGTCATCAGTTTCTCTTTCCTTATTAGGCATCCCTCACTGACTTTTAGAAAATCAAGTCTTTTCACTACCCGCAGTTTGTAATCGATAACCTTCGCGTAAGTAAGGAAGCAGCGATAAACATTCGCCATGCGGCCACGTTTCCGCGCCTCCTCATCAGCGAGAAAAGAACCGTTTGCTTGTGAGAAGAGAAACTACGGACTTGCGAGAGACGCGGAAAAGTTAGCGGGAGAGCAAGTAGTGCTATCCAGTAATACGGACCATTTCGCGGGTGTGTCTTATCGATTTGCTTGGTTTTTTTGGAACGCCCAGTTGTCCTCGGGAAAACGGAATTGACCTCGGCTTCTGATTCTTGTTCGCTTCTGCCCCCGAAGTGTTTGTATAATGTGCATTTTTTCAGTCAAACGACAATGAATGGATTATTCGATATCCACAAGAAGAAGCTGAAACCGGTAGGGAGCTCTCAACTGTTCTGTGCTGTCCTAATCCAGTGTTTTTCAGAGAAAGGTTGGCGGCGACGGGTTTGAACCAACGGTTTTGGGGGAAAATGACATCAAAAAGGTAGGTGTTTTGAAAGCAAACACATCAACTCATTCTCATTTTTAGTTCAAACGGTTCCTCGAAAGTTCCGAAGGCCAGGCTGCTGTTCAAACAGGCCATCGTGTAAGTTCTCAGAACAAAGATCAATGGTGAATTTCTGTTAACATTTCAGTACAGTGCTCCGCCAAATACCCAATGGACCATTATGAATGGGATAAAAAAAGGGAACAATACAGAAACGCTCCCGGTAATTCTTATGTTCCGTAGATGTAAACAGATTTCATTGCAGATCGACTCGTTCGAGTGGAGCGACGAGAACAAGACTTGTCTCCTCCTCAATTGGAGTCCGGAGGCCAAACCAAGAAAACGGGTTGTGCCGAAATTGAAGGAAAACAAGACGACACCCAAAAAACTGAGAAAGAAGAGTGAGTCGAGTGATTGAGCCAAGAAAGAATGTTATTCATGTATTTTCAGAAGCGGAGGAGGATTCCGATTCGGATAACGAGATGGTCCAATCAGATTGTTCTGAAAACTCGGACAGTGGAATCAAGGAGAAACTTGTGAAGGGAAAGAAGAGACGCGGTCGACCGAAGAAGATCGTCGTGGCCCCGTCCAGCCGCCAATCATCAGGTAAGCCTGTTGGTAAGAAAATATGAAAATTTTGGAAGTTTTCAGATGACGAGGAAGTTGAGGTCAAAGGATCCAACACGGCGGCTAACAAGGAGTGTGGCAAAGCCCAAAAGAAGATTGAAGCGCGGATGGATCCATCTACTCGCCAACGTTTAGGTGAGCCAGACGGGGAGAGTACAAGAAACCATTTCCGAAAGTTTTAGATGACGAGGAGGAGCTGATGTCTTCTGACGTCTTGCACCGCAGAGCCAGCAATGACCACTTGCCAGACATCGATGTCTCCAGTGATTTGGGCAAGAGCCGCGTCGTCGACGGAGCTTTGCAGACTATCGCTGTGGATCACGCTATAGATCACGAAGCTCAGGAGGTTATTGAAGAGCTGACACTGTACGGAAAACTGAATCCTTTGATGATTTAGATTCCGGCACGGTTCGAGACCTTCACGCCGCAGCAATATGTGGCGGAAATTGCAAAGTTGGAGAAGCAGCTTGCTGAAATCAATAAAGGCAATTCCATGACGGCTCAGCAAGGTAATGAGTTCAAGACGGAGCAAATGCGCCAACTTGGAGGTGACAAACTCGGAGCCATTTACGATAAAAAGAACTGGCTGAGTTTTTGTGTTTTCAGGAAACGAAGCTCCAAATTGTTCCAAGTACGGAGAGGACAACGACACAGAGATGGAGGGTACCGTGGTGGATGAGAAGTACAAGTTGATTCCTAAATTTTCAGTGCATGATGTGTCAAGTCATTCCAAGAGCAATGATGAACCTGCGAAGAAAACGGAAGTCGAGCATGTTGTTCCAGGACTTGAAAATGACGACGACAATGAAGTAAAAGAGACCATGGAGGTCATTCGTAAGAGATTCAAGTTTGGAACAGAATGTAAGATTTCTGCTTTTCAGTTAAGAAGGTCGAATCGAATGACGTCACACAGCAATGTGAGCAAGTGGGCGAGCCGGAACAGCATTTTGGGAATGCGCATACCATTGAACATGACATCCAAGATGTCTCAAAAGTCACGGAAAAAGAAAACTGTAAGGGATTCAAGTCGGAAACAAAAACATCATGTCAGTTTTTTCAGTGGTTGAGATGTCGAAGCCGGTGGAGAACGAGTACGACAAATTGGTCAAGCAGAACGGCGTCGACAAACAAGATCATATGAATGATGATTCTGATGAGACTACACGGCGCAACCAGGAAATGGTCCTCCAAGTTCAACAAATTGGAACTGTCGAGCAGCAGCTTCCTGTAATCGACGGACTTGGCCAAGCTGCAATCCCCAAAAGCCTTCCTGCTCTCGAGTTCCACGTCGATGAGGAAAGTCAACTAGGACGTGGAAACAAACGTCAACGTTCGGGTACCCTAATTTAGAAACTAGATTACCTTAACGAATAATATTACAGACGACTCTGACGTGTCTCTTCAAGGACCTCTTCAGAAGAAAACCACTGCAATACAAGAACAAATTGCGCCCGTGGAACAAAAAGAAGAGGAACAAATGGTTACGCTGATAGGACAGCTCATTGAACCGACACAAAGTGTTGTTGAAACGATTGCCGATCTGAGTGCCGAAAACCTCTATTTGACGAAAATGCTCAATAAGCGACAAAAACTGCCACTATATATGAAAGAGTGCGAAGAAGGAGTGGACAGAGAAATGGCCAGATTGAGGGACACGCTTGAGCAGGCTGAACTGGAAAAAGTTGCCCTTCTTGCAAAGAACGCGAGGACAAATAACGAACTTGTTAATGCCCGTAGAAGCGCTGCCGATAACCGAGCCTCAAGCGACAAGTATTATAAGCTTTCCCAACAGTTGCAAAGAACAGTCGACACTCTTGGAAGACAGAAGGGAAACGCTGAGAGAAATTACCAGCAACTCCAAGGTTCTCATGATGGTATCATCAGAAGGAAGGACGAGGTAATCACTCAAAAAGCTGAAAGAATAGAGAGATTGGAGACTGCACTCGAAAACAAGAATCAAGCATATGATCATCTCCAATCATTGTACAACTGCAGAGGAGCTGAAATTGAAAAACTGCGCCGGCTTTAAACAGATAAAATATTTTGGTTGTCTTGCCATTTCACTTTATCGTTTTTCTTATCACTTTTTTCTTATCACTTATAATGCTCTATTTTCGACCCTTAATCGTGTTGTCACCTTGTTTCGGTTCAAAAAAAATCAGAAAATTTCCGAATTTCTAAAACCTTTTTTGATTGGTCGCACAGTCCAATGTTTTTGTAGATTTCCTTTACCGGAATCAGTGTGACGCGGTGTAAAAACAGTACCCGAATGGAATTTATATTTATCGTATTTTTTAAAATACAGTTTTCAAATGAATTTTACGGAAAAGATTTTGTGTTGATGATTTTCTCAATTTTTAAAGTCGTTTTTACGATTGAATATTTGTGTCTTCTAAATGTTTGTACTGTTTCAATTGAGAAAATTCAGCACTACGAAGACTCAGAATCTTCCAACTTTTCGGCGGACACACTGCAATAAAACTGCAACGATAATCGCTTCCAGTGGGTTTTTTTTCTGAATTTCAAACATTGAAAAGACTCACACTTGTGGCAACGTGTGTTGGGGTCAGCCTTCCGCCATCCGAAATCGGCCGCTCCCACTATATTGGCAAATCAATGACTAAGTATCTGTGAAGTGTTTTTGTGTTTTACCTTTTTACCAAATGGCATACTCATCCACTTTTTAGCAGTAGAAAGCGGAATTCATGGCACCAACTTTCGAAACACCGCGTGGAAAAGTGAAGTGTGTGTTCAGCGGGGCGCGTTTGCATTTATGATTTGCGAGAGGTTATCACAGCCAGGTTTCCGCGGAAAACTGGCTTGTTTCATAGCAAAACACACTGAAAAAATAAAAATGGAATGAGAAAAAAACTACTCCATCTCCTTATCATTCACATTTTCTCCCATTTTTTGGTCGGTGAACACTAAAAATCTGTCAAGTAGCACATTCCGACCACTAAATGTGCTGAACAACTGACTTTTGAAAGCGGCCGACTCAATTTCTCGGCTTTCGTATGATTAATTATCAGAGCGCCCTCTTCTTCTCACCCGTACTTTGTCGGATCTTTCAGTTGGTCGTAGGGTCAAGAGAATGTTATTTTCACTTTTGTCAAATTGTGATAATTCGTCAGTTGCGGACACTTTTTGGTTAGTCGAAGTAATGAATCGGTTGCTGACAGAAGTTTGTTTGATTGATGAATTCCGTCTCAAATTTGAGTGCCCCGCACGGCTGATAACAGTTTTTGATCGCGAACATCTATTTTCGCACCCCATAAAGCACATAAGCTACTACTAGTCTAATGATAGGCTCTGTGTGCTCGTTTCTATGGAAATCAGCCCCAACACACCGAGAAAGAAAAAAAAGCAATTCCAGGGACACGCGACTTTATAAATTTATGTTCTCGAACATTTTTTTCTCATTTTGCACACTTCCTTCCTCAAAACTCCTCTTCATTTTGCAAATGTGTAACCTGCCAAATCTTCCGTTTGTCGGTATCGCTTCCATCGTCTCCAAAATGAACTGAAGTCCTTTGTCGGAATCTTTTTGAAAAAGTATAGAAGGAAACAGCGGGAAAGTTTCTTACGCCGTTGGGTCAAAGCCAAAGTTGCACTTGATTGGGTCGGGCCCTGACAACCAACCTCTTGCTTTGGCAAGGTAACGTAGCCAATGGAAATTCACATGTTTCCCCAGCTCTCTCTCACACGCACTTCAGTACTACACCTTTCCATTCTCTGGACAGACAAAGCGACTAACACCATGCCCAGGAGCATTTTGGTCAGTCGCAGTCACCCGAGATGATTCTACGTTCTGTGTTTTGTCCAAAAAACGACTCACACCATGCCCAGGAGCATTTTGGCCATTCATGATGTCATTAATTGGTTCCAGCCCACCATACGATCTCTCCAGATGACGCTCTGTTACGTATCCGCACAACAGAACCGTTCTCTTTCATTTTCCTGTCCAAAAAGACCTGATTCCTAGTCCAACATGCACCGACTGATGGTCACCGTATTGATCTAGGCACTTTTCCGCCGGGTGTTAAAATATCAGCAGATTGTGACCTTCCCTATCGGAACTTTTTATCGCATTTTATCCATCTTCAAAATGTCTCCATAGAACTTCCGAAACATTCCTGCTTTTCTCCTCTCCCTCGTTATCTACCCGGTAAAGTAGTCTTCTACTTTCTGTGTTTTGTCCTATCCGACACTCTCCGTTTCTCCGGAATCATACAAATGCCAACCCTCGGTACGACGATTTCGCGGGTGTGTCTCATGTTTTATCGATTCGCTTGCTTTTTTTTACGGAACGCCCAGTTGTTCTCGGGAAAACGAAATTGACCTTGGCTTCTGGTTCTCGTTCACTTCTACCCCCGTAGTTCTTGTGTAATGTGAATATTTCCAGTCAACGACAATGAACGCATTATTCGACATCAACAAGAAGAAGCTGAAACCGGTAGGGAGTTCTCAACTTTTTTGTGTTGTTCTGATTCAGTGTTGTTTTTCAGAGAAAGGACGGCGGCAACGGGTTTGAACCGATAGTTTTGGGGAAGAAGGATATTGTAAAAGTAGGTGTTTTGAGAGCAAACACATCAACTCATTTTCATTTTTAGTTCAAACGGTTCCTCGAAAGATCCAAAGGGAAGACCGTTGTTCGAACAGGTCTACGTGTAAGTTCCCAAAACAGAGACTAATGCTGAATTTTGTTAAAATTTCAGTACACGCCTCCCGCCAACATTCATTGGTATATAATAAACGGGATAAAGGAGGGGAACAATTCGGAGACGCTCCCGGTAATTCTCCTGTTCCGATGATGTTTACAGATTTCTTTGCAGATTGAATCCTTCGAATGGACCGACAAGAGCGAGACTTGTCTCCTCCTCAATTGGAGTCCGAAGGCCAAGCCAAAAAATCTGGCTGCGCCGAAGATGAAGGGAGTTGAGAAAACACCTAAAAAACTGAAAAAGAAGAGTGAGTCGAGTGATTCAGCTGAGAAAGAATGTTATTTGTGTATTTTCAGAGGAGAAGGAGGATTCAAGTTCGGATGACGAGGTGGTCCCATCAGATTGCTCCGACGCCTTGGATAGTCGAATCGAGGAGAAAATTGTGAAGGAAAAGAAGAAGATTCGTGGTAGACCGAAGAAGGTCGTCGTTGCCCCATCCAGCCGCCAATCGTCCGGTGAGCCTGTCGAGAAGAAAATATGAAATAATTTTGAAAGTTTCAGATGACGAGGAGGTAGAGCTCAACGGATTAGACACGGCAGCTAACAAAAAGGGTGGCAGAGCTCGAAAGCAGGCCGCAGCACGGATGGATCCATCTACTTGCCAACTTTCGGGTAAACCAGACGGGGAGCGTATGGGAAATGACTTCCGGAAGTTTCAGATGACGAGGAGCAAATGCCCTATGACTCTGACGTCTCGCACCACAGAACCAGCTATGACCACTTGCCAGACGTCGATGAGAATGTCTCCGATGATTTCGACAAAAGCCGCGTTGTCGACAGAGCTTCGCAGAACATTCTAGCTGTGGATCACGAAGCTGAGGAGGTAGTTGAAGAGCTAGGACTGAACAGGAATTTGAATCCTTCGGCGATTCAGATGATCCCGGCCAGGTTCAAGCACTTCACTCCGCAGCAGTTCGTGGCGGAGATTCTGAGATTGGAAGAGCAGCTGGCTGCAATCCAGAGGGGAAACTCCACCACAGCTCAACCAGATGACAAGCTGGAGACGGAGCAAATGCACCATCTTGAAAATGACAAACTCGGTAAGCCATTTAGGTTGAAAACAACTGACTGAATGATAGTGTTTTCAGAAGACGATGCTTCAAATGGCTCGGAAGGCTATGGCTCTGTCGAGGAACCTGAAAAGGAAAAGGCGACTAGTGATACAGAGGAAGGAGATGACAACGGCACAGAGATGGGAGGTACCTTGGAACCCGCGGAGACCGAGAAGGGTAAGCTTTTAACGATGAGAAGTACAAGTTGATTCTTAAATCTTCAGTGCACAATGTGTCTAGTCATTCCGAACGCATTGCTGAACCATTGGCCATCAACGTTGGATTTGACAACTATGATGCCACCACTTTGGAAAACCAGCAAAAAACGGCTTCCAAAAGGACTCGGACTGTTTCGGACATCGACCTGTACGATGTAATTTTTGATTCCACAAACAGTGAGTTTCAATTTGTTTTTTTTTCAGAAACGTGAACTGTTATTTGCAGATGAATGTCATATTCCTCTATTAGGACCTGATGCCAAAAAAAGGAAGATTTTGGTAGAACAGCCGAGTGAATCTGTTTCGTCAACTGATTTTTCGATTGGAAGAGCACTGGGAGGGAGAAAGTCTCCCGAACCTGAGATTATCGTCCTGAAAAAACTGACGACACAGGATCAGCGAATTGTGACAGTCGACTTAACTCAATCAGATGACGAAGATCAAAAAACTGAGTCTTCTGAAAATGAGCATCTTGTTCTGAGGACGAAGGATCAGCTGGAATCCCAGGAGAAGTTTCCGCTGATCGACTTGACTGGATTGGACGACGAAGAACCGCAAGTACAACTCCAGCACAAACTGCCTGTGGATATCAGATCACTAATGCATTCCTATGGAAAGGACTCTTGGATTAGCGACGACGTCGTATTGGCTCACATCACTCGGCGTATTAAAGGAACCAATTATCGTCTTCTCGACAGTTGCTATTTCAGTGATGAAAGAAAACAGGAAAGAATTGATGAGATTAGAAAATTCTGGGAAATTAGAGAAACTCGTCCGGAAATAAAAATCCTAGTTCCTTTCTGTCACGAAAGTCACTGGAGACTTCTTGTAATTGACGATTGCATTCATTGCTACGATCCTTATCATCGGAAGCAGACGTTCGACAACATTGAAAAAGTCACTGATATTGCGGAGGATTTAAATTTGAAACAAATTGCTTTGGAACCACGAGGACCGACACAGAAACTCTCGGATTCTACAAACTGCGGAATATTCGTTATGTTGACCGTCGAGAGCTTGTGCACGGGTCGGATGTTCACCTACGAGGATGTCATCGACTTCCGACAACTTTTCAAATCGGAATTGGAGAACGACGACAAATACATTTTGTATGACTCTGGTTCGAATGAGAAGTTGATTCCGCCATCAGAAAACCATGCGGACCTGCTTGCAGAATCCCGAGATGCTCAACAACAGAGGCAGTCAGGAGCGAAACAGAAGGCAGTAGGTACGGTGACTTCAAAATGTTATCTGTGTCTCAATTGTTGCATTTTTAGCAGTCAAAACACTAGCCAAAAAGAACAAGCCAATGCCGTCTGGAAACATTGCTGAAGTGATCCAAGAACACAATGGAAATTATTGCAAACAAAGTGAGTGACTTGCTTTTTGGAAATTTCTACAAAGACAATTTCGGGACCTTTCTTTTAATAACCTGTGAATTGGTTTGGTAGAGTTGAGAAACAAAATTTACTAAAAAAAAAACTTGAAAAATGCGTTTTTTGGAATTCCGTTGTTTTCTTTTGAATTACAATTGTGTTTACAGCGTTCAAAGTGCCAGACAGAAAAGATGGAAGATCCAGAAGATCCAGAAGATCCAGTGTCTCTCTTCACCGCATCAAAACAGTTAATGAATCTTGTCACCATCAAGGTTCGCAGTTTACAACCTACTCTCTCCAAGCAATGCTATTTGCAGATTATCCCGTTTCTTACAAGCTCGGGATCTCCCAGACAAACTCGGAAATTGAGAAGCATTATAAGAGATGGGAACAGCATCAGAAAGAACGAGAACATCAGCATGCACAGGAACGTGAGCAGCTGTTACAAGAATGCTCTTGGACAGCCGAGGAGTACTGGAAACTCTCGGATGAGAACTCGGATCTCTATAAAGTGATAGAGGGGCTACATGCTACTGTGCAACGCCTGAATGAGGAGAAGAAAACGGAAAAGGCGGAAAAAAAGAAAGAGATCGGGTTGATGAAGGAAGCACTGGATGAAAAGTATGATGGATTGAAAAAGGAGTATGATAAATTGGTGGAAAAGTATGATCAAACACATGAAAATCTCGGGAAGATTCTCGAATGCTGTGGAAAGCAGATACAGCTGAAAAAAGCGGCAAGGCAAGAAATAAGACGATTAACTGAACTGTTGAATCAACATATTTGATTTTTTGTGTTTTAGGTGGATTTCACTTCAACATAATCTTTACCATTGCAAGTTCTTTTAAAAACATTTAAATTATAACTGATTTTTTCTTTCAATAATTTGTTCTTTTTAAAAAGTATTACATGATCATGCACTTTGACAAATTTGACATTAATAAACTGTTCTTCAAAAGGAAACTTGATCGTTCCTTGTTGATGTAAGAAAAACTTCTTAAGGAAATATTTGAAGCAGGTCAAGTTTACCGAAACCAGAACTTTTTGTTTCTCACTGCGAAGTGGAAGGTCCTCTCTTGGGCTACTATCCCCGCTGATTTTCCGCGCTACCGTTTCTCTCACTGCCGCTCGAAAATCATAATTCGCACCGAATTCTACATCACTTGGAGTACTGATGGTAGAACTCCTAACCGGTCATCTAATGTCAGTCACTAGATTGAGTGTCATCCGTGAAATCTGTTCGTCGATTATGATGTGACAGAGGTAAATAGGACAGTCTGGCGATAGGTGATATGTCACAATACTATTCGGTTACGGAACTGCGTTTTGGAAAACTTTCTAACATGTAAGAATTTGAGATCATCTGTATTCTTTCTGTTTCAATGCCCATGTATCCCGTTTTATATGTCACCAATCAATATGCGCTGCCCCATCGGCCGGGTTCCCTCATGTCTCGTGGAATGTGACCCTATGTTTGCACAGATACCCCATAATCGTTTGATGAGCCGCGTTGTCACAGTAGCACAGAAAAACAGCGTCGTGGCCAAGGACCCTAATGACGCACATGACATCGATCCGTCTCGACTGGTCTGACCCCCACGAGTGACGTCGTTGTGTTTAGTGACACAGTCTCAACAGAGTGGCAACAGATGATCTATTTGAATAACATTACGTGTGAAGGATAGCTTCCGGCATGTTGACTGGTCAAGGAAGGGCAACGGAAGAGAAGTGAAATCTGATAAGATAAAGGGGAGAATTGGTAAAAAGGTCAAAAGTTTTCAGGCAAAAGCATCCGAATAGGGAAAAAATTAAAGTGTGCTGCATGTAAGCTGGTGCTGAAAATGTTCCTGGCAGGATCATACAATAGATATTTTGAAATGCCATATCTCTGAACTCATACTCGAAAACCTCTAGCTAGTGAGCTACCTTTCCCCCCTTTTTTCCTCATCTGTGTGTCACCTCTTGCGATGACGTGTCTTCCCCTTCAGCAACACTTCTCACATTAAATTGTTAACCTTTCAGTTTTCCTCCTGCTCTACTCATCTAGTAAACCAACCTGCCGACCACAATGCCTAAGTAAGAGTTATTGCCCACACATCAGCACCAAAAAGGTTCAACTTTCAGACCCACGAAGAGACCTCTCATCTGCTCCGACAACGAGGAAGACTTGGATGAAGACGTGATCGATTCCGGCGAATTGTCGGATTCTGCCGACTCGGACTACCAGTTTCCGAACACCTACGTGAAGAAGAAGAAGAACGCTCGTCGTTCGTCGGTCGGAAATCACCGTGCCGAAGCTGCTGGAAGCCGGCCACCAAGAAAGCGAGGACGTCCATCAAAGAATGCTGTCAACGGAGAAGCTCCGGGTTCTCGTATGGGATTGGTGGACCGCAAGAATGTCCAAGATCATGTCCAAGTGGGAAACCAACAGGTCGGAGGCGTGCAAGGAAACCACTATCGACTTGCACCGCAAGCTGGGCATACTCGCCGTGAAGCGCAAGCACAGCGCGAAGCTGCGAAGGACCTGGAGATTGAGAGACTGAAAAAAGAAAACTTGGCCATGCGAACAACGCTTGAAAAAATTGGGCGATTGTCTGGTGCACTGGTGGAGGACTCCCGCGCGTGGGACAACGAGATGCGTGCTTTGCTCGCTCGGAGACAACGACAGGATCCAGCACCGATGCCTGTTCGGAGTGCACCACAGGTGCCCGAATCGATGCCGGCGCAAATTCTTGACCAGGATCCTCCACCAATGGCTCTGCTTCCACAAGACGATGCCCAAGCGGATGGAGATTTCGGCAACCTCTTCGGAAACGGATCCTTTGAAAATGGAAGCAACGGGAACGAGCACAACGAGGACGGGCACCATGGACAGGGTTCTTCCGGCAACAACTGATACAATTTGTCCTCAAATTATCATATGTTATGCATTTATTCTTGTACTCTTCTTTTTGATTTCCGATAAATGAGTCTATGACAACCACACTCATCTTGAAAACCAACCAATTTCGTAATAAAGAAGAGGATCAGTTTCAATCCCTCCTTCTCTTTTTAAAATGCCAAAATCGCTTCTTGGCATGATGATCAACATACAATGAAGGTGTCCAAACCAAAAGGTTGTGATATGGTCACAGTGCGCTCCTAGTTCCTCCAAGAATAGCTGAGTCATATGGTTAGTACTCGAGTTCATGGGAATCCAGTTCAGTAAACCAATTCCAGTATTCCCTACGGTACAACTTCATGACTATCAAAACACCAAAATCATCCAATTACTCGTCCTCTCCAGTTTTCTCGTGATCTTTTCTCATTGACTCAGACCTTCCTACTCTTCCCTTTTTCCTCTCTTCATTCCCATTATCACTTCTAATCATCCCAACCTTTCCTATCCACGGCTACTCTAATTATACCCTTCTCGGCGCTAGACTCCTCCCTTTTCTGACGTTAGAGGAGTTGGTCGATTTGAACCTCAAGTTGATATAAAAGTGGTGGCCGATTGCCTTATTGAGTTCTGAATCATGACGCTGACAGCGGTCTTCGTCGTCTGGATGCTCTACGGTGTGCCATCAATGTTCTTCAGCATGGCCGCCCTGTACTGTGTCTGCATGTGGAAGGAATTCGATTCGCCGTTCTATCGTCTGGTAACCATGAATCTTGTCATCGTGAGTTTTGCTGGGGTACTAGGACCCATTGTGACACCCGGCTGAACCTCTCTTTCAGTCATTTCCATGAACGCTTTCAGAACATCTTCGTCTACCTCCATACCTGGATCAAGCGCATCTTGAGCGATGATGACCTCTCCAATATCTTCATACCGGTTTTCATCAACGCCAAATTGCTCCTGCAAGCTAATGACTTCTGCAGTCAGTGGGGGTATCACTTGCAAAGCTGTAACCTTCTAGTCAAGTTTGCCTATTGCTACCACATCGTCACGAAATTCAAAGCTATGAGTTCCTGGAGAAAGAACTGGTTCTGGATCTACGTTGTTGTCATCTTCTGCACCTTGGCCTACACACTCCGTTGGGGAAGCTGGTCCTGGGTGATGAATGTACAGTGCGGAGTCTACATCCTTGTAACTGTGGTCGTCGAGATTATCACTCGGCGTGGTCTCAAAAACGAGCATACTTCGTCGAAATCAGCAAAGAAGCGGATCACCGCAATGATTGTCATTGACACGGTCCTCCATTGTGCCGTATGGACTTGGCACTTCCTGCCAGACTTCATCGATATGTCAAGGAATGACAGAATTGCCATGCTTTTCTTCGTTTCGGATATGGTTAGTTGGCTTGAATCCCTGAACATTAGAATCCAAATACCCTCTAGAATCTCTATATTCTTCCAGATCTCCTGCACCACCCCCTACACGCTTTTCTTCGTGGACCCACTCTTCCGCCACACTGTCCTACGCTGCGTGTTCAAATGGAAGTCAAATCCAGAAGTCCAGCCAGTTGGAATGCCTCCGACGCGAGCCCCAAGTGCCTTGGAAACAAGATTCTGATCTTCTACTGTTTCAAGATCCTTTCTCAAACTTCAAAGATGTCCCCATGACGCATGGTTGCTTGGTTCTATCCCCCTATAGTCCCAACACATCATAATCTACTCCGGGCCTCCTCGTAATCACTACTTTCGGGTGTAAAGTGCAGGATTCAACTTTCACTATCACATGTCTAGTGATATATAACGAATGACGTATCATAATCATTACCTACCTCATGGATTGGTTAATTTCGACACGTGTTGGAAGGCAATCTTTTTTCCAATACTCTGGAAACATCAAAAAGTTCATTGCGTCATTCTACCTTGAGCTCTCCGCCGTATATACTCTCTATTTTCCTCTCCCGTTCATGCTCTACTTCTATCCGAACTCCTTCAAACTTTCAGACTGTCAACTTCGCTCTACACTTCCTCAACAGCCCCGCTGACCGGAATCCGACGACCAGCTCACCTCCGTGACGACTACCTCGCTTTCCTGAGCTTCTGTTGGACATCGATTTCCGAAGTTAGTTGGCTAAACGCAATGATAGGGCTAGGCAATAGGTCTGACTTCCGGAAATTAGGGAAAACATTAACAATCTTCTTCTTTCACTCTTTCTCCTCAAAATCTCACTCAAAACCGCGCTATTTCGTCATTTTCGCTATTTCGCTTTCAGCTGTTTCGCTTTCGCTAACCAGCACTTCGTTTCTCATGTGTTTCCTCGTGTCTTGCACTATATTCCGTTTATTCCAACAAATCTAACACCCGTAACTCGTGCGATTAGAACTTTTTCCAACGCGCTATCCTCGAAAGTGCACCTCCCAGCCCACACACCTCCGTCGCATTGATTAATCTAGAGAGCATGCAAAAGAAAGAGACGTAACTCCGCATATTGAATCGGCACCTATCCCCCAACTGGTGAGCTCCTCCGTAGCCATGATATAGAACACAGGGAATGATTTTATTGGTGTTGCGCAATAGGGGTCTAAACTTGGAAAATTCTGAAAAAAATCTCAAAAATCCGATAAATCGTCCTGAGCACGCCTAAATTTTTATTCTTCACACTCGTGCTTTTCGAAGTTTTTTGAAAAGCACGAGTGTGAAAAAAAGTGCTTTTCAGTACTGAAAATTAGTACTGATCTCACGCGAAAAACGAGAGAAAAGAAAAAAGATGAGTTTTGCGTGAAATTAACACTGCGTTTTCAGTATTGAAAAGCACTTTCAGCCATCATATCTGGGTCAAAAGTGCCGAGTGTGAAGAATAAAAATTTAGGCGTGCTCAGGACGAATTATCGGATTTTTGAGATTTTTTTTCAGAATTTTCCAAGTTTAGACCCCTACAATCTTTCCTTGTAAAATCAAGAATTCACACAAAATTCTCTATCCCTTGTGCTACCTCTCATCCCTCTCACAGTCTGAGCTTCTACGTCCCCTCTTATCTTTTGTTTTTTCACTCAAAGAGTCGGTCGCACGCTCCCTTGTATTTGTGATGTTTCGGTTTTGTTTAGAGCTTATTGAAGTCAAAACTTCTCCTTCTCACTCATTGGTTTTCCAGTAATGAATAACTCTACCGCCAACGACATCGTCCCTGACTATGGTCTGAAGCTGTGCACTGTGAAAGACAAGAAATGGCTGTATGACTTCCAGGTTAGTACGGAGAAATAAACACAATAAAACATTAGGACATTTTTCAGCACCCCGTGAAAACGGAGAGACGGTACCTCCCGACCGAAGAGAAGCTGGATGACGAAGTAATTGAAATTGAACCAGTTCTCATGATAATTGATATCAATTTCAGGCCCGCGCTGCAATCTTGGCCGACCCGAATGTCAAGGCGGAAATTGATGCTGCCAAAGCTCGCGAGGCGCAGAACCCCTCTGGCCAAGACGTTCTGCTGGCCGAAGTAAGCCAAGATTTTGAAACCTTTGAAATAATGGAAATTTCAGGTTCGCATCGTTGCCCACGTTTTGGAGGAGAAAACCGGCGCCAAGTATCTGGTAAACATTTGATCAGTTGTGAAAAGAACAATAAACTTCTCTTACAGGTCAACAAGGTCCAGTTCTGGCTCAGCCTAGAGGCTAAATCGGAGGTCATGATCCATTGGCCGATCGTTTCATTGGCCAATTCCGCTCGTCGCTCGACCACGAAACGCGCGCGGCGGTCATCGCCTGCCCCCAGGGAACGCGCGCGGCGGTCGTCGCCTGCCCCCGCCAGAGATGATCACGGAGAGGTCGAGAACCTCAAGGCGAGAATTGCTGAGTTGGAGGCTGAGAAGGATGCCGCCGTCAACAAGTGCAACCGTCTCGAGGAGGAACGGGACGGACGCAACGCTCTGATAGCCAATGAAATCGCCAGATTGGCCGCCGACAAGCTCACCGACGGAATCAAGCTTCGCGACACTGAAAGGGACCTGCTGAACACCCAAAATCTTTTGCTGATGGATGCGGTGATCAAGCTGACCGACGGAAACCAGAAGTTGGCTGCGGAGAAAGCCCAGAACGCCGAGGTGATCGAGAAGGGGCAAAAGCTTGTCAAGCTCTTGCTCGACGAACCCAACACTAAATATAGGACCGAAGCTTTCATGGACCAAATCATGAGAATGGTAATCTATTACTAGCTTGATTCATCACACAATTACTAAATTTCAGTTCTGATCTCTACCCAACGCCACACCGACGAAAGAATGACATCACACGCATTACCCCTCCCCCTTCTTCTTAAAATTATATTTCTTTCGGCTTTTTTTTCTCAAAATTCTTCAAAATTTCCTCTTTTCATATATTCTCTTTCTTCTTGGGGTCAATAAAGATGTCAAAGTGTACAGACTGATTGACCCTCCGTTCAGAATCCCTATGTTCAGAACATTGGTAATCGGACACCAATACCCCAATAATCTCCAAAGTGTGAGATGACTTGTCATTGCATCATCTCCGTGTCACATGGACAGGCAAGAGAAAACGGGGCAAAGAACGATAGGGGGATAGTTCCTCGCCCGAGGGGTCATCTGGCTCTGCCCAAGAATTTTGCAGAAAATGGTAAAAGAGTGTGGGCTCTTCTCGTCAAAAGAGGGATTTGGGAAAATAAAAGGGATTTAGGAAATTTTTAGGGATTTAAGGAATTTTTAGGGATTTAGAGAATTTTTAGGGATTTGGCCTTGAAAAAAGGGATTTAGCCCAAAAAAGGGGATTTTCTATTTTGACCAAAAATAGGGATTTAGCAACAAAAAAAGGGATTTACGGTAAAAAAAGGGATTTTGAAAAATGTAAAAAAAAAATATTTTTACTGCCAAAAAAGGGATTTAGGAGTAAGAAAAGGGATTTATGTTGATGCAACTGGAAAAAGAGCATGATAAGGCAAGATGCGTTGTCCTGCTATCGCTCTCATCGCGAATTGGGTGATTCATTTG
>LR539426.1:359-26557 GCA_900536315.3 Caenorhabditis becei | reverse complement strand
CCTGGAAAGCTTACCAATAACCTTTGAAGCCCAATGAAATCACAACAATATGCTTTTGAGGATTGCTTATGTTTAGGGTTGGAAATTGTGTATATTTATCGATTGATTTACAAATGGTCACCAAATCATCCCGGCTACGAGCAGCAATTGTCACTTGATGGGGCAGGCTCCAACGAGCTGAAAAACAGTTTCCAGGATGAGAAATAGAACTGAAATCATACGGCGAGTCTGATACTTCACCAAGTGCACTCTGTTGATTTCGGCTGAGATACACGTTTGTTCTGGGATATCTTGAACCACCGCAAATGCCACAAACTTCTTGGCCACCAACGCCATGCAGTCGTGGTCCATTCTTCGTCCAGCCCCTGTTGTACTGGTGTCGTTTCCAATCCATATGCCACCTTTTCCCTCGAACAAGTTCCTGATTTCTTCTATCATATCGATACTAGTTACAAACGGGAGACCAGCCAGTGAATTCACAGGAATAAGCAATGGTGTTACACTCAGTTGATCAGCAAACTGAAAAATGTGTGTTAGCTGAGAAAAGTCAATAAGATCAAGGGTACCTGATTAGAAATATGAACCGTTCCAAGTCTGTTTGCGTGAAAATCTGGATCTCCTGGTATACTAGTAATCAATCGGTTCATGTAACAAGCCGCAATAGTGTAAGCCGAGTAGTCTGAAATGAGAAAATGCAAAGAGATGAATCGAATGTTGAATCGTACTGTTTTCTGAAATTTCATCGATTGTGCAACTTCGCACATGTTTGCAAAACAGCTCAAAAATGTTTGTTGTCCTCATCATGTTATGACGTTGTTGGTCAAATTGGGCGTCAACTATCAAATCAGAAATACTGAATTTATTACGCAATATAGCTGGAACGTCAACAAAGTCTCCATTTTTCATGACTGTCCTGAAAAATAAGATAGGTTGAGAAGTGTGAACAACAGAAAAAGGAAGCAAAAAGCGAGAAGACAAAGAGTGAAATGAAGAAGAATGCAAATATCTGCAATTGGAAGAAACTGCCGAATTGCTGTGGTCTACAAAAAGACACGAAGGGCGAGCGGGGAGACGCAGAGGCTCGAGAAAAGGGGCAAGACATTGAGTACCGCAAACGCGCCTTGCCCGTCGAGAAACACGTCAGCCATTTGTACCTGACGTGGCACTCAACACACTCACACTCACACACACATACACACTCACAACTGGCCCCCTCCGATTGTGTTGGTACAAATGAGAATTAATGAATAAAAATCTGCGCTCTTCCGTACAGGAATACAAGAGGAGAAAGAACTGAAGGAGTTTTTCTGAGTATCAAGGTAATTCTGGTTGTGATCTCGTCTTGAGGAGGCTCACAAAATGTTCGTCATGCTTTTGGAACTGATAATGAGAATGTGACGACGACAAAGAAAAAAAAAATAAGAAAAAGGACCAAGTGATCAGTTCCAAGCAGCTAGTTAGTGAACTCTTCAGTGGGAATGCAAGATGAGAGTGAACTAAAGGAGTTTTTCTGTGTATCAGGGTAACTCTGAATTTGATCTCTTTTTGAGCAGACTCGCAACATGTTCACCCTGCTCAAGAAACAAAAAAAGAGAACTGCATTTTTTTAAAGAAAAGGACACAAAGTATTCTACAGGAGTGCCAAGATAAGTTCAAACGTTTTTGACTCTAACTGAACCCGAAAAAGGGGATGGGGAAGCAGAAGAAATAAAAAAGACGAAGAATGAAATGAACAAAAATGCAAAAAGCTGCAATTGGGAAAAACTGCGAAACTGTTGTGGTCCACCAAGAGGTAAAAAGGACGAGCGGCGAGACGCAGAGGCCCGAGGAAAGGGGCGAGACATTGAGTACCGCAAACGCGCCTTGCCCGTCGAGAAACACGTCAGCCATTTGTGCCTGGCGTGTTCGTGTCCGCGGCCCTCCCGTCACAGCTAGAAAAACGTTTCTTTTGAATTTTGAAGGACGAGGAGAAAGAGATCAGTTCCAAACAGCTGGTCAGTGGACTCTAGTAGGAATGAAAGAAAAGAATGAACTGACAGAGTTTTTCTGTGTATAACGGTGACTCTGGATGTGTGACATTTTGAGTAGATTCACGACATGTTTGTCCTGCTCTTGGAACTAATAGGAAAACGAGGACGTTTGATATGTTCTCTTTTTTTTAGAAAATACTTTTGGTCCTGCGCCAAGAGACTCCTCAAAGTAACGGGTTTATACTTTGTGGTCACCCTGTACATGCATAGTCAAAATTAATGCATTTTATGATTTACACTAAACAAACGAGAATTTCACAGTGAGTAGGTTCTTTTCTGCAAAGTTCAACACAGTTTATTCAATAACGAGACTTTCGCATAAAGAATCGGTTTCACAAAGTAACTTGTTCATCTTTGGCATCTTTTTCTTGTGCGTAATTGTGAAGATTGTCACATGCAGAATTAGAATCTTTGAAAGCCTGAAACCCTGATCTGAAAAAGTGCCTCTCCCTTCAAACATCTGGCTTTTCCCATTTTTATTGCATTGCCAAAGGAATCAAGACTCAAAGTTCTGTTACCCTTCCTGCAACAAAAAGCTAATTTTTGATTGTTTTTGAATGATGTTGTATCTCTCAAATCCCTTTTATTTAATCTGTTTTTTGAATCTTGCTTGATCGCTTCTCCCTTCCTCTATTGATACGTCTAATGCATCCTTCTGGTCCACCGCGAGCAAACCCTTAGAATCCTTCTCTTGGGCTCTATCCAGAAGCTACCAAACAATATGCCCGTGCCGGCTTGCTTGCTTCTCTCCGGAATATTGCTGCGTCTCCCGTGACCTCGCGCTCTCACGATCAGCTCGCAAACTTGTACTTTACCCAACAGTTTCCTCCCAGTTGATATGCCCGCCGACTTACCCGCTTCTCCCTCGGCCGTTTCTAGTTCTCCCGTGACCTCGCTCTTTCACTCCGTCGGTCAACCGACAAACTTTTATTAAAACTCAACAGTACGCTCCTTCCCTGACCCAAGGTTGTCATAGGATATGCCCGTCGTGCTTACCCCTTTGCTTCTTCTCGGGCTATTGCTGCGTCTCCAGTGACCTTGCTCTCTCACCCGGTCGGTCAGCTGGCTAACTTTCAATCCAACTCAACAGTACCCTTCTGCCCTGACCAAAGGATGTCATCGGATATGCCCGTCGGGCTCGCTTTTTCCCGGCTTTCTGCGTCTTCCGCGACCTTGCTCTTTTACCAGAGCGCACTTGTGCCTCAACCCAACAGTGTCCTCCTGCCCTACGCATAAACTGTCAATCGATATGCCCGTGCCGGCTTTTCGGCCGGCTCGCTCGCTTCTTCTCCGGCTGCGTCTCCCTGTGACCTCGCTCTCTCACCCGGTCGGCATCATGTGTCATCCTTCTCCTCGCTCTTTTGCAACTTCACAGCGTTTCCCGTTCCTCTCTCGTTAGAAATTTACCTTATTTCTCCTTACTTCCTTTTTCCGTCGTTTTTCCCGTAAAAGTTTTGCTGATCATTGAAATATCTCCCATTTTTTAGGCTTCCGATTGGAGAGGATGAGGTGTAAAGGCAAAGGAAGAAGATGAAAACTTGGAATTAACCTGTAAACGCTTTTGGCAAATTCATGCATAAAACAGAGTTTTTTTCCAGATTCGTGCCCTCCGAAGAAGGCAACCGGTCTTGGATTTTTATTGATGTTATTTTGAGATTTTGAAAACAAATTTGGATTTATTGAAGGTAATAATATTCAGTTTTATTTATCTGACAACTTATTCAAAAATTACAGAGAAAAAACTTAACTCTACAACACTCACTACGTCGCGTACATAGTGGACAGAGGCATTCACACAAGTTGCAAGGTCACCGAGTTCGACTTGAAGGTAAAAGTTGTTCGAATGCTTGATAACATTCAGAAGTTTTCAGAACAACGCAGATCTTCTCAACAAGAACAACGAGAAGCTGACTGGCCGAATGAAGAGTGAAGTAAATTTCCTTCCCTCCTTTCCAACTTAAAAAAATAACATTTCAGAAAATTCTTGCTCATAGAATCTTCAACAATGGGAAGCTGGTTCCACTGCATTTGATCCAATGGAAAAGGCACTCGGACGGTACAGCGAGTTGTGGGAGGACGAGCTGACGAAGAACAGGAGACTCCAAGACGGTTATGATTAAAAAATGTGTTCTTTTCATTGTTAATCAGATTCTCATGCTTTGACTTGATCAATTTTATTTTTTATATTTTTCTCCAATGTGAATAAAAATGTAAAGACCCCAACAAACCAGACAATAAAGATGAACAGAGAGAAAAATTCAATTTCCTGAGCAGCCAACAATTTCCCCTTGGTTACCAATCTAGGCAATTTCCGGTTGCAACCGAGCCCAGCTTATTGGAATGAGCATTATCAATAAACAGACAAAATAGACCGGCTCTAGGTCTTCCAATTGTGTTACGCTGTGTTGTCGCGTGGAATTTTATATGAGATGCCCTTTTCCGCATGTCATTTGTGTCTTGAGTCTTCTTGTTTCAAAGGGAGCTTGATTAATAAGAGAGACCGCGGCTTTTCTTGTGTCTGGCTAGGTCAATACACTTAATACATAGAAACATTCATTATTATTGGACAACAAAATGTCAAATATATTGTTTTAAAGTTTGTCCGAAAATAAGTACATCACCTAAATGGAAATTGGTTAACATCAAGAACAACCAATAATTTTTTTTTGGTCCAGAATTCCTCAAATTTTGCATGCGGTTTTGTATTTTGCATTTGTATGTTTCTGACGAATTCCAAAGAATTTAGCCGTTTAGAAGTCCGAAACTCCAGTGAACAATAGTCATTTTGTGTCAATGTTTGCACGTTTTTCCAGAAAAAATTTTTTCCATGTTTCTCGCGCAAGATGAAAGCCCGTGTTCCGTCATGTTACATGTTTCCCCATAATTAGTAGATCCGTTTGTTCATGGATAGTCATAAGGGAGACATCTGCACTTGATTCCGTGTTTTTGATGTACCGAATTTTCCTCATTTTTCCTTTGTTTTCTTTCTTTTGCAATCAATCAGTTCCGGAACATGCTGCTAGTCGTAACGTTCATAGAAAAAAGTTATGCTATGCCAATATAGTGTCCCCAAAAAAGGAAATGAGTAAGCCCCACGAGAAACTGCTCTTGGTTGAGCTCTCTCGAGGTATCAAATCAACCCAACCGAAATAATCAAAACAGAACCATATGAGCGGAAATTGACAAAAAATCCGCCAACCGGTCCTAATCTTTCCGCACGTGCGCCCACCTTATCAGCTCATGCTTTCTGACGTACTCATCTTACAAGTTCTTCTTCTACAGTGTGTTAAAGGTTATCACGACACCCCCTGAAAACGTCATTGTGGCTTTCAGAGGCAAGATAGAAAAAATCTGTGAATGCAGTTCTTTTTCCCTTGGTCTCAAACCTATGCACCATAATTTTCATTCTGATCGGTGCTCCGTGGGCTCCAGGAGCCAACATGGGTGCTTTGAAAAGTGTTAACAGTTATTACGACACCCCCATTTTTGGCGGAATTTGAAAATTTTTTGTGATTTTTTTGGGTTTAGTTGTGCTTAAAAATAAGTTTGTGTGTTCTTTATAACAATTCCGTAAAAATATACTGGCTGTCGTACTTGGAAAATATATCTAAAATTAGCCGAAAATGCTGAAAAGTGCCGTTTTTAGCGATTTTTGACATTTATTCAGTATTTCTCGAGATACAAAAATTTTTGGATGCTCTGTTGGATAGAACATGTGTTTCTACGTATTCTTGAACCCATTGCAGCTTGAGCCCATGTCTCAATAATTTCTGATCCGTCCTCACAGTCGCTTAACTGACCAGTGGTTACGACAGGTGGGATTTTTGATGGAAATGGCTCGAAAACCGTAGTGAAACCGCTCAGAATGATATAAAAACTGAATTTCTACTCTGTTTTAGTCGGGAGAACCAACTTTCTTCTGTCTCCTGACTTTAAAAAAAAATCAAGTTTTTCAATTTTTGCGGTTTTCAGCTTTGGGAGAAATAAATGATTGTGAGGACGGATCAGAAATTATTGAGACAGGGGCTCATGCTGCGATGGGTTCAAGAATACGTAGAAACACATGTTCTATCCAACAGAGCATCCAAAAATTTTTGTATCTCGAGAAATACTGAATAATTGTCAAAAATCGCTAAAAACGGCACTTTTCAGCATTTTTGGCTAATTTTAAAATTACTTTCCGAGTACGACAGCCAGTATATTTTTACGGAATTGTTATGAAGAACACACAAACTTATTTTTAAGCACAACTAAACCCAAAAAAATCACAAAAAATTTTCAAATTTCGCCAAAAATGGGGGTGTCGTAATAACTGTTAACACTTTTCAAAGCACCCATGTTGGCTCCTGGAGCCCACGGAGCACCGATCAGAATGAAAATTATGGTGCATAGGTTTGAGACCAAGGGAAAAAGAACTGTATTCACAGATTTTTTCTATCTTGCCTCTGAAAGCCACAATGACGTTTTCAGGGGGTGTCGTAATAACCTTTAACACACTGTATAACAGTTATTTTCGATTTCCGTTTCTCTCCTTGTGTCCCCCATGTCCAGTCGGTTTTTCAGTGTTCACTCAATCAGTTCGGCACCATGATGTCACAAATACCTGCAAATGATAATGGTTACCAGATTTATCAAGATGCTAGTAAGTATTTTTCAAGAACTGTCCTTGTTTTTTGTGAGCTTCCTAACAATACATTTTTTCCAGACGGCCAGCGTTTTGTGATGCCAGTAGCGCAGACTCCTCAAGAACAACTCATTGCATTGTTTGAGCAGCTGTTTCCTCAACTACAAGGTCTCAATGGTAATCTTCCTCAACTCCCAACTACTCTAGAAGAATATAGTCGAATCACCTATCCGTTTCCTCCAATCAATGGTCAGTTTGTACTTGCTTGACATATTTGTTAGTTGTTTACGTTTAGAAGAAGTCCCTGTAGGGCTTCAAAGTGTGCAGGAGAAATGCACGGAGATAGAAGGAGATGTGGAAGAAGTGAAGGATGACGTAGAGGAATTGAAGGAGGAGATTAAGAGATTGAGAAAGGAGATGAAGAACAATCAGCCAACTATGAAATTCTCCTTGAGACTCTACAAGATAAAGCGAATGAGATTGAATGAAGAACGTGAGAAGTTTGAGAATGAGAAGGCAGAGTATGAAAGTCAGAAGAAAAGGGAAGATCAAGAAAGACTAGAGATTGGGGAGAAGTTGGAAGAGGATTTGGCTGATTTCCAAAGGGAGAAAGCTGATTTTGAAGTTCACAAAAAGAAACACAACGAGGAAATTGAACTGAAAAGGAAGCAACTTGATGAAGAGATTGAACTAAAAAGGAAGCAACTTCTTGAAGAAATCTCTCAGAAAGAGTCCGCTTTTGAGCTTCAGAAGAAAAAGGCGTTTGATGAAATCCGGTCACATCAACTGCAGAAGATTCAAGAAGAGAAGAAGCTTGCGAAAGATAGAGCGGACTTTGAGTTGAGAAAGAAGAACGCAAGTGGAGAAATTGAGGCAATGGAGCAGAAGGTAGAGCAATTCCAACAAGATGAGAAGGAGCTCAAGAAGAAGGAGGCTGAGGTTAAGCGTCGTGAAGCTGAAGTTGAGCGTCAGAAGAAACTGTATGAGAAAATGACAAATCAGTTGGAAAAGGAAAAGGAGGAATTTCAACAGGAGAAGGAGGAGCTTCAACAGGAGAAGAAAGACGATCAGCTTGAAAAACACAAGATTGTGATTGAGAGAAATCGATTGGAGTCTGATAAGAAGATATTCGAGAAGGAGAGGGCAGAATTGGCGAATTTGAAGAGAAAACGAGGAGGCAAAGGGCAAGAATTGCCAAAGTCGACTTTGGATTCTTCAGTCTACAAGAGAGTTTGTGATTTGCATGCAAAAAAGGCTCTGGCACAGAAGAGAAACAGCCTTGATGGCAGGTCAGTTTGATACAGGGCTGGGAATTCGGTCTTCTCGGCTTTTTGGGTGACATTGCATGTGATTTTTGAGCCATGGGGATTAACGGAACATCTTCACAATTTATAAGAAGAACATACACTTCTGAATTCCCGCGGGTCGAATTCTGAGCCCTATTTTGTTCTTCTCCATTTTGAGTATTGGCCGTGGGTTTCCCTACTGGACTTTGTGTTTGAATCCCTTTCTGCTTTAGAATGATGGAATCACAAATTTATGCATTGACGAATTTATTTCGAACTTGACGTCACGTTACCCACAATCCTATTTTTTTTATATTATTAGGAAAATCCAAACAAGAATTGCACTCAAAAGCAAATGAGGAAAACTTTATTTGTGGAAAATATGTTAGTTTGCAGATGAGTTGTTTTGATAACAAAGACGCGTGATGCGCAAGAAATTTCCCAAAGTTACTATTTTCATAAATTCATTGAAAATCTGAGAGTGCTCATCAGCAGAATTTTGAAGTTGCATAAAAATTAGCAAATGTTTTCTCTACCACTTTGATTTTTCTCGTAAGATCTTCATTATTTGTGAGAAAGAGATAGACTTTTGAATTCCCGCGTGTCGAACTCTTTTTGTCCTATTTTATTGTTTTCCATTGCTAGTGTTTGTCGTGATTTCGAGCACTGGAATTTGTGTTCAAATCTATTTTTGCTCTAGAAAAATGGGTGCACAAATGTATGCTTCGATGAATTTATATCTGACGTGCTTGACGTCACGTGACCCATTATTCAATTTTTAGGCGAAGCCAAACACGTATTCCAGTTCTCAAACCACAACAAAATGAACTTTATTTACGGAAAACATTTTATTTTGCAGATGAGTTGTTTTGATACCAAAATGAAAATAAACTGACAAAATTTCCGCGGACCGAACTCCCAGTCTCATTTTATTGTTTTCCATTGTGAGTGTTTTCGTGGTTTTGAGTACTGGTTTTTGTGTTCAAATCTAATTGTGCTTTTGAATGATGGGCGCACAAGTTCATGCTTCGATGAATTTATATCAGACGTCACGTAGCCCATCATTCTATTGTTAGGAATATCCAAACACAAATTCGAGTTCTCAAACCACATCAAATAGACAAAACAACACAACTATATTCGTGTGAAAATGTGTTATTTTGCAGATGAGTTGTTTTGATTCGAAAAAGAGGCTAACCGACACAATTTCCGCAAGCTTCTAACTGTTATCTGATTTTGTAATGTACAGTTGAGCTTCTATATTTTTATTTGTTTTTATTTCTTGCGTTGTCTCATATTCCGTGTTTTCTCTAGTATTTGTGTTCAAGATTCATCGTTTTTCGATCCCACATCATTTTTTCTTAATATTGTGCTACAATCATTTTATCTGTCTACATTAATTCCTCCCGTTTATCCGTGTACTCCATACTCTACCTATAATCCCTTCCCCCTCATTTCAATGACATCAATTTATTTTGGACTTTGATAAATCTGGATAATTCTACGTCACCGATTGTTACCCAATACTCCGTTGAATATCTCGGACTGATTATTACCTTTTCCTCTCTTCCGAATTCTTGTTTTATTTTCTTTTCTTCGCAATTAAAGCAATTGGTGCGTTCTACGGAACAAACCAAAAAAGTGCTGTTTCGAGAGACTTTTCTCTTTTTTTTATGCATTTTCTGGTAGAGCGCATTTTCTGTTTTTCTTCTTGATTGTAAATGATAGGGTAGCAATCCCAATTCTTTCCGAAAACGGAAATTAGCACACGGATATCTGCTTCTGCTGCGCTTTCGGCTACATGTAAAGCGCCGAGAAAGAGACATATAATCTGCCAACCAAGACTAATTCCTTTCTCTTCTGCCTATCTGAATCTCACCTCACGTGCTCTCTTACATGCTCGCTCACGCGCTCACACACCCCTCTCCATTCCTATTCCCCTCTCATTTTCAGTTGCCTTCTTTCCAGCTAGCCTCTACCAACTAAATTTGTGACAATGATGCCGCAAACGCCCGGAAATGTCGTTCAAGAGAATAATGAAGCAGGTTAGATTTTTTCAACTCTTTTTTTAGTTCTGTGAAACAATTTGGTTTTTCCAGAACGTGCTCAGCCCGTAGCTCAAGCCCAAGCTCCGCCCGTAGCTCAAACCCAAGCTCAGCTTCAGGCTCAATTCTATGATCACGCTCAAGCTCAGGCTCAAGCCCAAACTCTGGCCCAAGCCTACTCTCAGGCTCAAGCTCGAGCCCAAGCCCTGGTTCAAGAATATGCTCAGGGTCAACTTAACGCTCAAGTTCGGGCTCAAAGCTTTGCTCAGAGTCAAGCGCAAGCCGAAGCTCAGGTTCAAGCATATGCTCAAGCTCAAGCTCAAGCTCAAGCTCAAGCACAGGCTCAAGCTCAAGCTCAAGCTCGGGTTCAAGCGCAAGCCCAGGCTCAGGCTCAGGCTGAAGCTAACGCCCAAGCTCGGGCTCAAAGCTTTGCTCAGGGTCAAGCGCAAGCGGAAGCTCAGGTTCAAGCGTATGCTCAGGCTCAGGTTCAAGTGCAAGCCCAGCCTCCGGCTCAGGCTCAAGTTTACGATCAGGTCAACTACCAGGATTACTACCCAGTACAGAGCTATCATCTATGCACTCTATGTACTGCAGTCACTCGACAAAATAGTGAGTTTCTACGCTACCCGTGACAATGACTAGAATCATACTTTTAGGAGACTTCAATGGAGCAGTAGGTGCTGTAAAAAATGTATATGATAAATGTACAAGTGTAGAACAGAAAGTTGGAGAAGTGAACAACGGAGTGGAGGAATTGAAGGATATGATGAAAGAGATGAAAGAGGATATCAGGAGACTGCAGGACCGTTCGTTCACCGGCATGCTACCGTCCTGGCATGCCGATTTCATCAAATTGGAATGGGAGAAGATGAAGTTGGAATCCGACCGGAAGGCTTTCGAGACGGAGAAGGCCAAAGCTGAGAGCCGGAAGAGAAAGAGAGATGAGTCACCGGAGTCGGATTCGTCTTTTGGACATTTCGTTGTGCCCGAAGAACGCCGATCCGAAGTTCGACAGGCAATAGTTGACTTTTGCCGTTCAACCAACGAAAATGGTTAGTTTATATGGTTTTTATGTTGCAAGCAAACATTTGAAATTTCAGGAAGTACTTGAAAAGTTTGTCTCCAAAGAATAAGGAAAAGCTTCAACAACTACAATGTTCTTCCCACAGCACAGATTCTTATTGTGAACGAAATGTCATAATTCTTTACAACTTATTTTTCTTTAGTTTTTTCTGTAGTTTTCACAATCTTATGCATCATAATCTTCAAATATTTATTTGTACTATTACTCATTTATTCACACTCTTATATATCTCTCAAGTAACTTTTTAAAAAACTACAATATGAATTGTACTTTCAGTACTTATTTTTTCCATCTTGTGTCAGAAAATTAATTTATTTTTATACATACATATTTATTTTTATTTTGATGAACTCTCAGTAAAGCCCCCGATGAATTTATTCTTTAGAAAACATGTGAATTCAGTGTGCCATTTTCCAATTGGTAATTGCCAGTTCATGCCAAATTGTTGACAGCGGAAAAGACACTACACCTGCTTATTTTCTTGACAGGCGCAATTAGTATTCTATCCCAGATGACAAACCCGCATGGTTGAGCCGGAGAGAGAAGCCATTAGGGAATGGATATGGCATAACAAGAAGCCGGGAAGGAATGCACCTGTCCAGGGGTAATCTCTCAAGATTTGTATTCCTTGGTCGCACATGCAAACATTGGTCTATTTCCAATGCAAATTTATTCACTTTCATTTGTATTCCTTTCAGTTTATTATTTTTGTTCAACCACTGAAATTTGCAATCAAATGTTACAAGCCACTCAACCATTTACCGATGAATCCCCACATGAAGGAACAAGTAAGTTTGTAATTTTTTTGTCATCATGAGTAGGAGTTTGTTGTAGAAGAAGTCCTTCAAATAAAAGAAGCCGCTTTTCAAAATGTGCAGGTGGAATGTACAAAACAGGCTTTGCATGGCAACTACGTAAGACGGAAGAGGATTAGAGAGACGTCACCGAAGTTGCAACCACGTCATTGTCGGAATGTCGGAAAGAGTGCGCAAAATAGATGACAAGTCACTTCAATTACTTCACTTGAAACTCTCAAAAAAAGAGTGTCAGATATCAAAATTCAATTGAAATCTCTCCCAACTAGTTAGTTTTGAAATGAAATTAGCAACTGCAGATATTGTTTTCTTTTTAGGTGGTTCTGAGGAATCGACTTTTGTTGGTCAACATTGGGTTGGGAAGACAAAAAGAAAGGAATCGGAAACCGCTCAAAAACAGGCGCTTCCAACTGTGACGACTCCAGCTAGTGATCTTTTTCAAAGAATTAGAAATTATAGAGCCAGAATGAAAGGGACTGGTTAGTTTTTTTTCATAAATTATTATTCAGAAATAACGTTTCTCAGATTTTACTCGGAAATCTTCAAATGAGAGCAGGAAAACCAAGGGAACTTCACAATCGTCTGACTCTTCTACAAATGATACAAACTGATTGTTATTCTCACCAATTTTTTCCAATTTTTTGTTCTCTCTCTTTCTCAAAAATGTATTTTTGCTGTTTTCCATCCACCTGAAATTAGTACATCTAATTTCTTCTTTTTCGTCTATTTGTTATGTCTTCCTCATTTACTTGCACCGATGAACCTAATGGTCTTGCTCCTGAATATCTAATGGCTTCTCTCCTGAATAAAAATTGGTCCAACAGCACACCAAATGAAATAAATAGATATTATTTTTGCTTATTATTTCAAAATCTAATAAAGTTAAATTAGTTGTACGTCTATGAAGCATTTTTGTAGATTGTGTAAAGTAAATGTGACATTCTCCGTTTGGTAATTGTCAGTTTATGTAAGGACGGCGGAAGGGACACCACACCTGCTTAGTTCTTTGACAAGCCTAATTAGTAGCCCGATTATTCAATTCCGCATGCCCGAGTCGGACACACCAAAACAAGCCATTAGGAAATGCGTATAGCATAATGAGAAGCCGGGAAGGAGTGCACCTGCCTAATCCTTGTTTCTCAAGATTATGTATTCCTTGGTCGGACGTGAGTGCACTATTAGTCCATTTGCAATGCAAACTTTTCTTCCATTGTATTTGTTTCAGATTATCTCTCAAAGTGCTCCATCTTCAAATTGAAATCATTTTACCACAAACCACTCAACTTCCATCCAACATACTTTTTTTGAGAAGGGGTTGATTTTTTGCTTGGATTTTTTGAAGCGTTTTTCAAAACAGCGTTGTTTAGTAAAGTCGTAAAAACAGAAATAAATTAAAAAAAAATAACCTTATTTAGAATAGAGGGTGTTTATTTTTTCCTTTCTTTTCTCAAGAACCGCTTTAGATTCTGTTTTCCCTTTTGATTGTAAGTTTTCACATTTCTCATCACATGCTTCTTGTCCGGCAACGAAAGGATTAGTTTCTTAGCCGTCAGGTGACTATAGTCATGTGCCAGAAGGCGGGGTTTAGTACTTATGGCTTCCACGGCTTATCTGCCCGGCACATGCCTCAAATCCCTCTCTGGCTCCTTATAAAAAGCGGTGTGCCAGTTGAATCCCTCATTTCACTTCTCATATCATTTCGCAATTCCGTGAATTCCGACAAAACAACTCACTTGTTTTCAGGTCTCTCATTAGGACTGACGACAAGGGAATTAGCCATGTGGGCCGACAGAAGTAGGCTGATTACCGATTTTTTTGAAGTTCCTGTATGTTTTTGAAGTTTTTATGTTTTGTAAGTTTTTGAAGCGGACTAATGAAATGTATGTATTTTTCATTTTTCAGACCCGTAGGCCACCAGAAGGAGGCCGTTTTTTGAGATTTTTCTGAAGTTATTGTATTTGATTTTGAAAGAAATGCTTTTGGCTAGAATCCTTGGATCCAAATGAGAAGGTATGTGATTTTGCTAAACATTGTCAAGATTTTCTCCATCTTTCACTAATTTTTTAAATTCATTACATTTTCGTTAGAAAAGCTATGGCTTCATGTATTAGGATTATAAAGCCAACGTGAAGCAAGGGGGGGGGGGTGTCATTCGTATGGCTGCTTCTTGTGATTAGATTCTTGGCTTAATCCTCTGCTCATAATCGGCAAAGTATAATTTTTTCTGACCAGCCGCCATATTCCTTGAAAGCACTCGAGCAGGCATTAATCCGAAAATATACGGAATGTGCCGTCGGAATTAAGGGAGCCTGAGATGTAACGTAGATGTACTAATCTCGAGGCAAAGAGGGGAGGCTGACAAAAACGGAAAGGGGATTTGGCAGTCGGACACTGCCTGGCACAAATGTCTCTCGGCGTGCTATAATCTTTTATTGCACACTCCTATCCGGATTAGATACGGAACATAATCCGGTAATGAAAGGATTGCGCTCTGGGGTTTTGGAGTTTCAAGTGATGCAAATGCGTTAAGAAAGCGAGGGGTTCTGGGAACTTTGAAGACAAAAGTGTGTGGAACAGCAAGTATTCGGTTCGAGTCCGCATAGCGTCTGTTCATGGCTCCACGACAAATGCCAAACGTAACATTTTGAAACCAGATAATGCGCAACCGTGATCCTTGGAAACCAGACATGTCCGAGTAGCAAAAATGTCTGGTTTCGAAACGTCACGGGTGCGAAACGTTGTAGTAGCAAACGTGAAAAGATTGCAAAACGTCTGGTTGCGAAATATCATCATTGCGATTTGTCGCGGAGCCACGCTTTGCGGAATGAACCGAATACCTTTGCGCTGTTCCACACACTTTTGTCTTCAAAGTTTCAAGAACCTCTCGTTTTCTTGACTCATTTGTATCACCTCAAACTTCAAAACGCCCAGAGCGCATTCCATCCATTATCGGATTAGTTTCCGTATGTAATTTGGATAGGAGTGTGCTACAAATGGAAAACTATAGTACGCCAAGAGATTCCAGTGCCAGGCAGTGGCCGACTTCCAAATCTCCTTTCCGTTTTTGTCAGTTTCCCTTCTTTCCCTTGAGATTAGTACTATTACATTACATCTCAGGCTTCCTTAATCCCGACGGCACATTCCGTATATTTTTCGGATTAGTGCCTGCCCGAATGCTTTCAAGGAATTTGGAGGCTGGTTGGAAAGGATTATACTTCGCGGATTTTGAGAAGGGGATTAAACCAAGAATCCCATCACAAGAAGCAGCCATACAAATGGCACACCTTGCTCCTCGTCGGCGTCATAATCCGAATACATGAAGACATAACAAGAATGTACTGAAATGAAAACATGAGCGGGTGAAAAATTAGCGAAACGTTTGGCTGCCATTTGTCGCGGAGCCATGTTCAAAACTTTGATTTTTTGAGATAAATACGATCTGAATATGATTTTACAGTAGCCACCATTGAAAAATCGCCGAAAAACTAACCCATCGCGCGTACAACCGCTTTATAATTCTCAGGAAGTTGAAAAAAGTAATGGATTCACAGACCGTCATTCTATAAGCTCCAAAACGATGAAGACGAACGGCTCCAAATGAAAAGGTGGTTTATGCCAAGCAGAGCAAATAATACCCCCAAATGGCAGAAAAGTGAGTTATGCAATGTACTGGAAGAGTGTCAAGAAAATGAAAAAGAAAAGTTCAAGAATCTCGAAACACATCAATCGGTTTTATTTCAGAGCTAAGCAAGAAGTACGCTGCCATACTCATCTGCCACCACCTGCAAGACATCGGAAGAATTATGGATAGGCCTCTATTCATGTACTTTGAATTAGTTTGGTGGGTCTCTTTTTAAAACTTGCGCTAGGGTCCAAAACATACCCACAAATTTTATGAAAATTACTTCTTTCTCCGATTCTTCAGAATTGTTTAAAGTTTTGTATTGTTTTGGGACTATTTGGTACTTTGACTTCATTTTTTGAAATTACTCTATAGCGGTCATACTTATGTCACAAAGATTTCACTCTACCACATACTTTCAACTCTCGATTCCAAGCATTTCGATTTTTACAAATAACTCATCTTAAAAATGGATAGAAAAGTTCAAGAATCTCAAAACACATCAATCAGGTGTTATTTCAGAGCTAAGCAAGAAGTACGCTGCTATTCTCATCTGCCACCACCTGCAAGACATCGGAAGAATTATTTAGTGTGAGTAAGGGGTACCCAATGTTTTTTGGGGTTCACGTGAAAGATCAGGGATCTTATCTTCCAAATTTCAGAGGAATGTTCAAGTTCCCTTCAAACCCAACGACAATGTATTTTTGATATCATATCACATTTATTAAAATGTTGAAATTGAAATTGTTTTCTCCTATCCGACTACTACCTCTTCTGAATGTCATGCCTAATCAATTGTAATCTCCATTTCATCTGTTTTGAACTCCAGTTTATCTAGTTACAATGTAATTGTGTTTTCCTTGTTTTTTAATAGTTTCGTTCGTCGTGCCCTGTTCATCGCCAATATCATCAGTTGTTTTCACCTTTCTTCTATTACCGACAAGTTCAATCTTTTTAGTTTTCATCCAGACCGTTTATTTTATTTTTTTTTGATTGTTTCTCATATTTTTGTTAATGTTCTTCCAATTTGTTATGAATAAACATCTTCGTTTTTTTTCAAAAAAATCTTTTAAAAAATGAAGTTATGTGTGTGTGTTATTGCGTATTTGCATTTTTCAAAGCTGGTTGATGACAAAATCCGGGTTCTTTTTCCCACGACCAGCTCTATGCGCTCTTTCAGATCTTGTATGCTTGACCACGTTGCTATAGTCACACATATATTCAGTGGCTCAATCAGCTACAAAAGCATAGGAAACGGGAAGCGTTTGGTCACCATGACTCCTAACTCTCCTCTTATTTTCATCTCAGGCCTCGCCAGCAGCTTTCCCCACATCTTCCTCGCTTTACTTTTGTTGTTAGAATTCCTCTGCCGGAGCCGGTGCATGGGAGACGGAGAGCGCGCCGTTGCCATGACTCCCTCCCAACTTCCCTCTCATTTTCACATCGGGCCTCTCCAGCAACCTTCCCCACTTCTCGCTCACTTTTTTTCATATCACTTTGCAATATTTCAATTCTGATACACTAACCAACTTTTTCCAGGTCTCTCATTAGGACCAATGACGAGGGGGATTGCCGATAGAGTCACCTGTGGTGTCTCATGAAAACGTGCTGAAATTAAATAAAATCTTGTGAGTTCATCAGGAAACTAGCCAAAGAAAACAGTTGTTGTTTTTCAGAAGTGTGGAGGCTACCTGTTGGAAGCCATTTCGAAAATTTTCTAAAGTTCAATAATATTTTGTGAGTTCACTAGAAACCCAGTTACAATTACTTTTTCGTTTTTCAGAATTGTCGGGCCACCTGTGGAAGCCATTATCAAAATTTTTCAAAATATCCTACGTGAAAATCAATGCTCCTCATGGAAAAGGTAGGTGGGGGGAATATTCTTTACATTTCTTTTTTTCTTTCGTTTTTCCATGAACTTACATTTTCTTGAGCCTCATTGCTGAATCCGTACATCTTCAACTTTCTGTGGATTGAAAATACCAGAGAGAGTGCTCACATTCCTACACTTCTAACCTAGATTCTCCTAATGAACATCTCGGCCTAATTAGGATTCTGTGTTTACATTTCGTGCTGTGTACAAAAATTGACTCCAGTTTTTCTGGGCATCCTCAGAAAGTTGACAAGCCAGAAGATAAGGAATACTTCCAGTTTTCGCTTGAATACAAAACAAAATTACACTGAAAATACTCCATCAACAAGGTTGTTTACACCTCTTCACAACTTTGAAACCGATAATTATCGGAGTAAAGTTTGGTTTTTTGTTTATGTGCTCTAGAATTCACATGAAATTATAGTCTTGGAAAATACCGTATAGCACTTGAAAATGTGTTCCCTCTGATGAATGGAGTATTGTCATAGTGCCTTAGGGTTTTAGGTTAGATATAACTTTGATATGCTCCGTGTGGCTAGTTGAGAAAAGTGAAATGCTACAAAAACAAATCGGGTCGCTCCTTACTAAACATGCTATCAGTTCATAATTTCCATGAGCATGCTCTCCTAACGCTCTTCTTTCCAAGACCACCAAAAACGTTGACTTGCTTCCAGGATGACATTGTAAATGTGAGCCAATGGATGGGGTCAGTTTTGAACCCCAGAAAGGACGGAACATCTTCATGAAATTGCTAAAAACGGAGAGAAAGGAGCTCTGCTGTCACGGAACTCTAGTAGTCCAGGTACCTGATCAAGCAGAAATGCATCAGTATACGCAACAAATCCATTTCAGATGGGGTGCTCCAAAGTGGTTTTCAATCCGTTGCGAAATTGAGGGAAGAATCACAGAGCAACGTGGCAACCCACTTATTGATATACTTGATGAATGCTTCCAAGATGTGCCCCGAACCCTCAGGGGGCATGGATACATATCGTTCATGGGATCTGAAGAGTACAATGTGTTCTGCGAAAATTGTTCTCCATCCGATGAACAATGTAAGTGTGTCATTTTAGAAGAAGCTTCTTATATGAAATCTTTCAGGAACGCCCTCATCATCCGGCTCCTCCATCCGATTCTTCTGATCTTCCTCTACGTCCGTTTGTTTTTGAGTACACATAATTGGGCCTAATCAAAGGTTCCAAATGTCAAGTTCTTCAGAAAAGAAGAGTCTAGAAGGCACGTGTTTACTTGATAATTGTGTACCTCCCATTCCAGATGACGTTACTCATCTGAATCTTGTCACTTTTCTTCTGAAATTCGTTGACGTGTTTCTGTTATTTTTATCTTTGTCCTGGGTAAATCTAAACAATAAAGAAGCATTTTCAAAAGAGTGTTTTGATTTTTATAAATGAGCGAAGGTCTAATATTTCCAGAATAAAAAAAAATGGTTGGTAAACAAAAAACCATTGAGACTTCGAAAAAAAAAACAAAAGTGGAATCAATTATAAGAATAACAATGAAATCAGTATTGAGCATTTGAAACTTTCGTTCGAACCTTCTGAATCCATCATCCAATAAAACGAATTATACGTGTTTCTGTTACCTTAATAAAAATGCGGAATTTAGATGTTTGGGTTATTGTAGCTGGATGTTTTTTCCGAATTTTTTTGCAGATTTCTGTGAATCTTTGTCTAAAAACCTGCAATTTTCATCAAATTTCATCATAAAAAACACAAAAAAGTACACAATTGTTGAAGAAATAAAAATATTTATTCAAGAAAAAAAAAGATAAATACAATTCGAAAGTTGATAGAATTATGGGATTGATTAAGGGAAATACGTCCTAAAATGGTTTTTCTTCGAGTGATTTCCGTTTCCAGTTTTTGATCGAATTCTTCTCCATGAAAAAAAAGTAGTTGAAGTTCTTCGGATTAGATTTGTTGAAATCCCGAACCTTCTGATTGATTTCCTCTTCCACTTTTTTCCGATTCTTGGATGTTGCAAAGGTTTTCTGAAAAAGAAAAATGTTTCATGGAAAACTGAAAAAAAAACTTACATATAATTTAGCTAGTTCGATGTCCAATTTGTCCCTTTTGCTATGATGGAGGCGTTCGTATCTTCTGGTGTTTTCGCTCGACCATCTCCATTTTTCTCTTCTCTTGATTTGATCTACTAGTGGATGAAGAAGAGCATTGTCCGAACCTTCTGATTGATTCTCTTCTTCCACTTTTTTCCAATTCTTGGATGTTGCAAAGGTTTTCTGAAAAAGAAAAATGTTTAATGGAAAACTGAAAAAAAGACTGACATATAATTTAGCTAGTTCGATGTCCAATTTGTCCCTTTTGTTATGATGGAGTGCCTTCGTATCTTTTGGTGTTTTCGCTCGACCATCTCCATTTTTCTCTTCTCTTGATTTGATCTACTAGTGGATGAAGAGATTACTGTAGCTTGACCTAGATAACTGCAGTAATCTATCTTGTTCCTTGCGATTTTTTACTACAGCATTTGGGTCCGGGTCGCAAGAATTATTGAAGTATCTTGTGATGTCCCCCATCCATGGTTTCCTCTTTCTGTTCCTAGATAAACTATTACCTTTTCCTTTCTTGACGTTGCCTTTACTATCCTTCCGACGTATTCCACGGCCCCACACACCGTCATCCAATGCAGATCACAATCCTCCGAACGTATTCCATGGCACCCCCTACCGACATCCAGTTTTTCGGATTCAATTTGTTTCGATGTGTTAAATTCCCGAACCTTCTGATTTATTTCGTCTTCTACTAGGGGTTTCGTGATCGATCTTTATCCGAATAGTCTTCTTGTCCTTTGTGGTCGAAGATAAGATGAATCGCATTCTGAAATGGAGAACTTGTTTTGGATATACATTTGATTCGGAAACTTACATGTCTGCCGGACTGACACTTGACTGAGACTTTCAAAGACTTGTTTGCACATTGGGAAAGGTAGGCTGAATGGGATCTCGGAGAGTCGGATGTTGAAGAGCTTGGCGAGGGCCAATCCTCAAAACGTAATCAATCCTCAAAACGTAATCCAGGGCACCCCATACCGACATCCAGTGGAGGTGGTAGTAGTTGAGTGCCTTGGATAGCCAGTGGTTGAAGTCCTCCACGGCTTGATTGATCCTCTTCCAGATCATCTTCTCGACTTGTTTGAACATCGGGAAAGGAAGGTTGAATGGGATGTCGGAGAGTCGGATGTTGAAGAGCTTGGCGAGGGCTCCGATCAATCCTCCGAACGTATTCCATGGCACCCCCTACCGACATCCAGTGGAGGTCGTAGTAGTTGAGTGCCTTGGATTGCCAGTGGATAAAGCCCTCTACTGCTTTATCGATTTTCCTTCGAATCGTCTTCTTTTCCATTTTGCTCATGGCTGCTTGCCTCTCTTTCTGAAAAAAAATCAAGTGAAAATGCAGAATTTGAATGGAATTGGTGGAAAATTGTTTTTAAAAGGTGAAATTTTTATCGATTTTTCATCAAAAATTTGTTTGGTTTTTTTCCTAAAATTTGAAATCAAAAACATGTTTTTTCTTCATAATTTTTATTTCAAAAAAAATGTTTTTCTTGAAAAAAGGTAAAAATTTTATCGATTTTCAATCAAAAAATTTTTGTTTTGTTTTTCTGAAATTTACTATTTTTTAGCGCAAGAAACATGTTTTTCCCAATTTTTTTCAAAAAATGTTTTAAAATACTCACATAGAGAGCCTTCATCTTCATCCCTCGTATAGTGCCGCCTTCTCTGCTGGGTCTTTTGGCAATTCTTGATTTGATCTACTAGTGGGTGAAAGAAAGTCATTCTGAAAAAAGAAACTATTAAAAAACAAAAAAAAAGAGATTTGGTAAAACGGTTAGCGAGAACATTATCGTCCGAAATTTCAAATTGATATCTTGCAGCTAAAACTACAGTAAGACGGTCATTTTTCAGTGTTTTTGGGGTGTTTTTGAATGAAACATTGCATTTTTCGCGTTTTCTAAGTACAAAACCACTGAAAAACGCAAATTTTACGGTAGTTAACGCTGCTAGATATCAAGCGCGCCAATTTCAATTTTCGAATGCAAACGGCAGTTCCTTTTATTTACGAATGGTTTGCTTGGAAACTGACAAGATGACAATGAAAAATGAATTTAACCCAGAGTTTCTTCATTTGGTTTCGGTACTTACGTACCACAACATCCATTCTTCTCGCGTCAATGCACATGTTGTTAGCTAAAACGTATTCAAAATGATGTCCTGTTGAATAGTACACAACGGGTGGTTACAGTACTTTTGCAGAAGTTTACGCTTGATAACAGGGAGATTACTGTACCTCACCCTAGATTACTGTACTTTACCCTAGATTACTGTACCTTGACCTAGATTACTGTAGGTTGACCTAGATTACTGCAGTAATCTATCTTGTCCCATGCGAGTTTTTGTTACAGCGTTCGGGTCGCAAGAATTATTCAAGTATCTTGTGATGTTCCCTATTCGTGGTTTCCTCTTCCTGTTTCTAGAAAAAAAATTACCTTTTCCTCTCTTGACGTTGCCTTCACGATCCTTATTCCACGGCCCTGCGCACCGTCATCCAATGCAGGTCGTAGTAGTTAAGTGCTTTGGATTGCCAGTGGATAAAGCCCTCTACTTCTGGTCTTCGTACTCGCGAATCTCCTTTGGTGATCTGATGTCGGCCATTTTGAACAGTTTAGTTGTTGTCTATCGCCTTCTCGACTTGTTTGGCGAGTCCCATTTCTTGATTTGATCTACTAGCGGCTGAAGAGATCAAAATTAGTTGGCGTCCTGAGCTGGCGAGCACATTTCTTGATTTGATCTACTAGTGGGTGAAAGGAAGTCATTCTGAAAAAAGAAACTATTAAAAAACAAAAAAAAAAGAGATTTGGTAAAACAGTTAGCGAGAACATTGTCGTTCGAAATTTCAAATTGGCGCGCACAATATCTTACAGCGAAAACTACAGTAAGACTATTTTAGAACAAAAAGGGTATATCTTGTTCCACGGCCCCGCGCACCGTCATCCACTTCGGCTTCTTTGGTTTTGTTTGGAAGTCGAGCTAGCACTAGAAATTGATTTCGTCTTGAACGCATCTTCTATTTTTTGAAGACTCCATTGCAGCGTATTGTTTCTGGATTATCATCCAAAACTTTCTCTCCTGGTCTTCATACTCGCGAATCTCCTTTGGTGATCTGATGTCGGCCATTTTGAACAGTTTAGTTGTTGTCTTCCTGGAAATTGATAACAGTTTTTTCACTGATAGCGAAAACGAAAATAATTTTAAAAATTTTTGCAAAAAATTGTTTCCACTATCTTCGATTTTTTTTTAAAACAACCGATAATGTTTATTAATAAAAATTCAGAATCACAAGAAAAACATTTTTTCCAATATTTGATGATTTTCTGATAAATGATAATCCTTCTGATGAGAAACGCAGAAATTGCTCTGATAAGAAATAAGAGATTGAAAATAGCAAAAACACATGTAATTTGAAATTTTTGGGAAAAATTTTGTTGTATAAAAAATCAATAAAAATTGGGAAACTTACATCTGCCTGTGGGTTTTCTTGGAAGCAGTGCAGAGCAGAATGATTGGATATCGTCAGATCCTTCTAGCTGTTCTGGTGATGGGTGGAGCTTATACGTGGGCGGAGCTTTACCTGAAGCTCCGCCTTGATCTTTATCTCTTTATCGTCCTTGTTTATCGATTTTTTTGAAAATTTTCTCATCGGTGATAATGGGCCCTTATCAGCTCTGAATAAGATAAAGGTTTTTATCAGCTATCAACCAACACGCTCTGATAGTGTTACAGTCTTTTATCAAACATTACGGTCATTTATCAGATGCGGTAGAGGTTCTTATCAGTTGTTTCTTATCAACCTTATCAGTCCAAGCTCATCCTGATCATTTACCCAGAATTCCTTATCACAAGTAAAGGATTCTTATCAACATCCCTACTGATCAGACCAAACAGTTCCTTATCAGTGATTAGGATACACAGATTCGTGGCCTAGAATTTACTCACGTGGTCTACGTGCTAGAAAGAAGTGATCAACTGATAGAATGATCAAAAATCAATTCCCAATTGAAAAAAACTATTATAACTAATTTTTGAAATTACTGGAGCAACATATTGATTGATTTCTGCTCACACCCTTATCTCTGCTCCCAGACCAGTTATCGAAAAGATCAATTGTCAGAGTTCCATTTCCTGACACTTGATAACCTTATAAACTCACCAAACATGCGGATGCAACAAATGCCACTGAAATCACTGCATGTACTTCGGCGTCTTCTGCAAAATACAATAGATCCCGAATAAATTGATGCGAATTATCACCAGAGCCTCCAATTTCGCAGAAAATTGATAAGAGTTCCGGGGAGACGATTGTCGATTGATTTAGAACACAAAAAGTGTAATTTGTAGTGTAATAGGTGGATAAAGTTGTCATTTGGAGCTGAACAATGGAAGAAAAGTTCGAATGCATCAGAATCACGTAACTAGACTGGTGTTCATGCTTCACAGTTTTTTTTTCGATTTTCTGATGTTTCTGGAGCGTGTGATAAGCTTATCAGTACATCCATTTCACCAACACCCTACAAAGAGTATGGAAAGTTCATTGGAGCAAACTTCTACTGTTGGAATATAAACATTTCTGGTGAATTTAGCAAATGATGTGTGAAAACAGAGCCGGAACTGAATGTTTGCACTGTTCTCGAGCTGTTATCACTAGTTATCAGTACGTGAGAAACAACACAAGAATATTATAGTCTTCAAAGGTGTTTTTTTGTTCTAGAACATGTTTTTTGTTCGAAAACCTTGATTTTTGCAAAGGATCACAAGAAAAGCGACGTTGATCTACAGTATCCCGGATTCGAGTGCGGCAGTGTGCCAAATGTACCTTTTTTGCTTTATTTTCCTCTCATCTTTGATTTCTGTGCTTATCACTATTCTGTGTATTTTTTCTCATCAGTTGGGGCTCATTTGCGTGGCGCTGAAGCCCTACTGTAGGCTCCCCACAGGTTCGCAGATGCTCCTTTGTTTTCAGAAGGGAAGGGGAGAACACAGGAATAATTCATATGACAATGTGTTGTTCTAGAATGATTTATTGGTGAGAATTGGGTGCTGAAATGGTGAGAATAATAGAAAATTACAGTAAAAATGCGGAATTTAGGAATTTGGGTTACTGTAGCTGAATGTTTGTTCCGAAGTTTTTCGAAGATTTTTGTGGATCCTTGCTTAAAATCCAGCAATTTTTTATCAGTTTTCATTTTTAAAAAACACGAAAAAGTACACACCTGTTGAAGAAATAAAAGAATTAATCCGAAATCCAAAATTAATCCAAAAAAGGTAAATAAAATTAAAAAGTTGGTAGAATTATGTACAGTCATTTATCAGATGCAGTAGATGTTTTTATCAGTTGTTTCTTATCAACCTTATCAGTCCAAGCTCATTCTTATCATTTACCCAGAAAACCGTATTACAAGTGAGAGATTCTTATCAACATCCCTACTAATCAGACCAAACAGTTCCTTATCAGTGATTAGGGTTCTTTATCAGATACACAGATTCGTAACCTAGAATTATTCCAGTGGCAAAGTTATCAAAAATGCAGGATGGAAACTGCAAAAAAACCAGCTAAAAAGCAAAAATCGAAGACGAAGGACTGATGAAAAAATGAAAGAGAACACGTTTTCAGAAAATACATTTGCTTTTTATATTATCATTGTTGTATCCCAAAATCAGAGTAGGTAGATTCACGAGGCAACGAGATATCTCCGATAAGCGAGCAAAATCCACGTGTTAGGTCACGCGAAAGATAGTTTTGAACAGAATTGACAGTCCAGTTTTATTTTTTGCGTGAAAAATACATTGGATGGACCCGCAACGCCGTAAATTCATTCACTCCGAATTTGACATACAACGATAATAGGAAAGGTCAGTAACAGGAATCTTTTTTTTGAGTGGAGTTCACGGTCCGTCTCCAGTCGGATGATTCTAATCACAAGAATGATTTCAAGGGGCTCTCAGCCGACAAATCGCCGGCATGCGGACAACTACATCCCGATGCTCAAGAGAATTCAACTTTGAAAAATCGTATAAAATCAGCCTTTGCTAAATAGCAGATTCTGAACGCACCAATAAAATTAGCAAGTGTTCTACATTTCATCAATTTGTTTTCGTAATTTTTTTGATCTGCGAACACGCGCACCTCCCTTGTAAAAGCTAAAAATATCAAGAATGACCCAAAAATCGATGAGACGACATGATGTTCTAGAAGGATTTCTCGTGGGAAATTGGGTTCCAAAATGGTAAAAATAACGAAAGTTATAGTAAAATAAGCAATTTAGAAGCTTGGGTTACTGTAGATGAATCCTTGTTTCACCAATTCTCAATTCATTCTTGCAGATTTTGATGATTGTTGTTGAAACTCCAGCAATTCTTACCCAGAAAAAAACACAAAAAAGTACACAATTGTTGAAGAAATAAAAACATTTATTTAAAACAAATTGAATACAATTCAAAAGTTTTCGAAATGACAAAATGAAGCTTGAATTTATCAAAATTAGGAGTTGAGAAATTTGGATTCTCTATTCTGAAGCCTATCGCTTGACCTAGATAACTGTACCTTGACCTAGATTACTGTAGCTTGACCTAGAGTACTAAAGCTTGACCTAGATTACTGTAGCTTGACCTAGATTACTGTAGCTTGACCTAGAGTACTGAAGCTTGACCTAGATTACTGTACCTTGACCTAGAGTACTGAAGCTTGACCTAGATTACTGTAGCTTGACCTAGAGTACTGAAGCTT
>LR539425.1:7573-21393 GCA_900536315.3 Caenorhabditis becei | reverse complement strand
GCAAAGTGTACACTTTTTCTGCAAACACCGACAATTTCTGCACGTGCAGCCGCGTTTGAAAATAGTTTTTTTGCAACTACAAAACCGATTTTCCTGGTGAAAAATAATTTTTTCCAGGAAAAAATTCGGATTTGGTAAAAAGAGAGCGGAAGAAGTAGGAAAATGCAAAAATCTCAAAAAAAAATTTTGGGTGGAGTATTCCTTTAATATAAAAAAATTTTTTAAATTCAAAATTCCGCTCAATCGCCTCACCTACTCGTCCCTCCACCACCAAAATCATCTCCGACCACTCCAACAGCTCTATTAAGTCTCTTCAACTCTTGCTCGGCGAGCTCCTGAGCCGTCGGTCCTCTCTGCCGAATCGGAGCACTGACACGTGGCATTCTGGACATAAGATCCGAAGCGAACGTCTGAATAGCTGGGGAAATGGGGAAATCTCCGGATTCCCGGAACTTTTCGACGAGATCCGCGGGGGATTTGGACTTTTTTGCGAGCGCATGCACGTATTGGCAGATTCCTCGATCACTGATACCAACGATCGAGTGTAGAGAGTCGTTGATGAACTGTTCCACTGACATTTTGCGGGTTTTAGCTGGAAAAATGGGTTTTTAGGGGATTTTGACGATTTCAGGATGGAAAACAGACTGAAACCGAAAAAAGGGATAATACTGAGGAATATTGCGATTTTTCCGAGCAAACTTGGAATTTTTAAATTTTTTTCAGCGAAAAATTGAGATTTGTTGAATTTTTTTTAAATTTTTTGGTTTTTTGAACATTTTCCGCTAATTTTTAATTGAAAATGAATGAAACACATCAAATCTAACTAAAACGGGTAAAAACTTAATGAAAATATATTTCTGCGAAGGGAAAAAATGAAAAATTCACTTTTGAAATTGCGAAAACCTGAAAACCCCGAAAATTTAGCTATTTTTACAGGATTTTCAGGTGGAATAGGTTAGAAACTAAGGAAATTATGATTTTTCTATGAATTTAACAAAAAAAACCGGTTAAAAGTTGGATTTTAAGCTGAAAAACAAGAAAAAACGATGGAAAATAAATATTTTTCGAAACGGAGCGACGCGCAAATGGTGTAAACACCGTCACGGCAAAATGCACACATTTTCGGAAAACAATGAATTCGGATGGAAATTGGAGGAAAACAGGCTGGATTCCAGTGATTTCAACTGGAAAGTGTTCTGGAAAAATAGAAAAACAACAACAATATTTTAAATAATTAATGAGTTTATTCAAATTCCAATAAAATTAGTGATTTAATACTGCGTTTCTCATTGTTGATCTCATGCTTTTCGTATAACCCGAGGGAGAACTGTCTGAAAATCAGTTATCAGTTGCTGATAAGGGGCTTTTATCACTTACTTATTACCCAAAATACATCAACCTGCTAAGATCGTGTTTGAAGTGATTTCGCAGTGGAGGTGATTGTTCAAAGACGGAGAACTGAAGTTCTTCTGATCGATTGATTGATTATCAGAAAAGGGGCGGGGTCACGGGGTCAACTGATAAGATCTTTATCTTTCGGAAGGTCAGGGTCACGTTTTCACGTGAAACATGTTCTGGAAGCTTCCAAAACGTGAAAACGTGACCCTGAAAGATAAAGATCTTATCAGTTGACCCCGTGACTCCGCCCCTTTTTTGATAATAAATCAATCAGAAGTCCAGATAACTTTTTCCATGAAAAGTTCTTCTCTTTCTTCTTTGTGATGCTCATGTATCATACGGTTGTAGGTAGGTGATAAGAAATCCTTATCAGCTTATCACCGATTTTCAGACATTTCTCCACGGTATCGGTTATACGAAAAACATGAGATCAACGAAGATGGTTCTCAAAATAATTACCAAGAGAAAATTGCCCTCCCTTCAACTCATTTAATAAATTTTTATTTATCAAAAAATTTTTTTTATTGATTTTTCACACTATCAGCTTATCAATGAACAAAAAATCGATTTTCTAGAAAAAAAATCCAAAAAAAATAAATTTAAAGGGGGATTGAAGTCAAAAATCAAGTTGATTTTAATCGACGCATTTGGTCCCCAATAGTCTATTCTGAACGTTAAAAAAATTTTCCGACGCGCCCTGATTTTTTTAAAAATCGCGCAAAACTCGCGAATGGCATTTGGTGGCCGTGGCCTAGAAAACGCACATTGCGAAATTTCGGTCAGAATGATTTTCAGCGAAAAACACAGGGTTTTGTCGCCAATTTCGACAAGATTTGTGCATGAATTGAAGGAAAAAGGGTGAGCGACACGAAATATCACAAAAATACTGAGAGCGCCGCGAGGAAAACCACTGAAAATCCATCGCTTCACTTCAAGCCAATTTCAGTGAATTTCCGAAGTTGCGCTCCGGTACATCTGACAGCACCGTCCGACGTAGAATTTCATGCTGATCATTTCTTATCACTGCCGCTTCTCCCGAAAATGCTTCATCCTCGAGTTATTCACCGAGGCAAGTGCAAAAAATCGGAAAATATGGGTTCAGAAGAAAAATCATAACTTGTCAAGGAAGCTTGCAAATAAAAAGTGGTCAACTGAAAAGTTGTTTCTCTTGAGATTATCTATCGATTGCATATCTCACCTGGTTACTGAAAAATTTTTGAAAAATTCTATGCTGACCTGAACTTGACCTTTTATCAGGATAATGAAAAATTTTCCCTTATTTTTTTAGAAAACAGGAAACATGTGTAATCGATAGAGAATTTCAAGGGGATTTCAAGGGGAATAACTTTCTAGTTGATCACTTTTTTGTTTCGAGCCTCCTTGAAGAGTTATGATTTTTTTCCTGACCCCATGTTTTCAGCAATTTTCAAGTTTTTATCAAAAAGTGAGTCATCTTTCCCTTGAAATATCTCGAGAAGGAGGCTTCGGCTCAGAAAGTTATCAACTACAAAGATGTTCAGCAGCCAATTTCCAGTCGATTAGACATGTTTGCAAAATTTTTCAAGTAAAAATAAAATATTTGTATTCTGTACAAGTTGGGTGACTATCGAAGTCCATAACTGGATTGTTTTTGAAACAATGATGGATTTCAAAAAAGGAATCGACTGGGAATTGGCTGCTGAACATCTTTGTAGTTGATGACTTTGTGATCCGGAGCCTCCTTCTCGAGATATTTCAAGGGGAAGATGACTCACTTTTTGATAAAAACTTGAAAATTGCTGAAAACATGGGGTCAGGAAAAAAATCATAACTCTTCAAGGAGGCTCGAAACAAAAAAGTGATCAACTAAAAAGTTGTTCCCCTTGAAATTCTCTATCGATTACACATGTTTTCTATTTTCTGAAAAATTTTTGAAAAATTTTTCATTATCCTGATAATAGGTCAAGTTCAGGTCAGCATAGAATTTTTCAAAAATTTTTTAATGCCCAAGTAAGATATGTAATCGATAGATAATCTCAAGGGGAACAACTTTTCAATTGACCACTTTTTATTTGCAAGCCTCCTTGACGAGTTATGATTTTTCTTCGGAACTCATATTTTTCGATTTTTTGCACTTGCCTTGGTGAATAACTCGAGAATGGAGCATTTTCAGGAGAAGCGGCAGTGATAAGAAATGATCAGCATACAATTCTACGTCGGACGGTACTGTCCGATGTACCGGGGCGCAACTTTGAAAAATCACTGAAATCGGCTTGAAGTGAAGCGATGGATTTTCGGCAGTTTTCCTCGCGGCGCTCTCAGTATTTTTGTGATATTCCGTGTCGCTTACCCCCTTTTTTCTTCAATTCATGCACAAATCTGGTCGAAATCGGCGACAAAACCCTGTGTTTTTCGCTGAAAATCATTCTGACCGAAATTTCGCAATGTGCGTTTTCTAGGCCACGGCCACCAAATGCCATTCGCGAGTTTTGCGCGATTTTTAAAAAAATCAGGACGCGTCGGAAAATTTTTTTAACGTTCGGAATCGACTATTGGGGACCAAATGCATCGATTAAAATCAACTTGATTTTTGACTTCAATCCCCCTTTAAAAATTTTAATTAAAAATTTTTTTTAGTTTTTAAAAAATTATTTTTGTTCAGTTTGACAATTTCAATGTTAGGGGAACATTTTGAAACGTACAAAAATTTTGAAAAAAAATTAAAAAAAATTTTTTTTTGAGATTTTTTGAAAAATAATTTTATTTTGGATTTCTGGTTTTTTTCATAATTTTTCTGGATTTTTGTTGAATTATTTGGAGTTCTGTTGGAATTTAGATTTTTCAGTGTATTTATTGCACATTTTCCACACTTTTCTCATCACTAACACTCTAAAAACCCGAAAACTCACGTTGATGGGCGACACCTTTCACCTGCTTCAATTGCCGTTGAGTAACATCGTCGGCGGCCGCAAAAAGCGTGGGAACCAACAGAAGAAGAATGTTTTTCAACATTCCTGAAAAAAATGCGTTGAAAAATTGAGAAAACCTGGGAAAATTGGGTGGAAAATGAGAGGAAAATGATGAAAATTCAAGGCAAAAAATTTTGGATTACGGTTTTAAAGGCGCAGTACTCAAATTTAGAGCCTGGGTCTCGAGGGGAAATCAATTATTTTTGAATTTTATTGAAAAACAAGGCGATTTTTTGTGTTTTCAACTTGTTTTTCATCATTTTTCACTCAAAATCCGACAAATTTCCATAAAAAACAAGCGAAAAACGCCCAAAAACGCGATAAGAAACGGCGGAATTGGGTCGGTGTGTATGCAAGCGCGCTCCACCGCACTGCTTATCTGACGTGTGCATAAACGTGGTAATGGATGGGGGCGGAGGAACTGCAATATGCACTTTTTCATAATTTCTGTTAATTTTCAAGGTTACCCTAAAAATTGGCTATTTTTTGAGATTTTTTTGGAATTTTTTCAGTGGCTATTGATTTTTCTACGATTTTTCTTAGATTTTGGGTCAATTTTCTTAGAAAAATTGAGTTTTCTTGAGATTTTCGTCTTTTTTTTTTGTTTTTTGCTCTTTATCAATTATCAGTTAACAATTATTGATTTTTTTCAGAATGCGGATATCCAACTTCTTCCTACTTGTCCTCGCCACTTCATTCGTCGAATTTGTCACTTGTGGAAGGGATTTTTATAAAATTCTCGGAGTTTCCAAAAATGCCAATGCTAATCAGATTAAAAAGGTGATAGTGATAAGTGATAATGATAGTTATTGATTTTTTGTTCAGGCCTACAGAAAATTAGCAAAGGAGCTGCATCCGGATAGGAATCACGATGATGAAATGGCAAATGAAAAGTTCCAGGACTTGTCGGCGGCGTATGAGGTTGGTGATATGATAAGGATGATAAAAATGATTTTTGGGAAATTATAGGCAAAATTTGAATTTAAAAAAAAAAAAAAAAATTTTTTTCAAAATTTTCAAAAAAAAATGTTTTTTTTTTATTTTTTAAATTTTTTAATCATAAAAAACTATCAAAAATATGTTTTCAGAAAAATTTACAATTTTCAAAAAATTTCTAAAACTTAGAAATTTTTAATTTTCCAAAAAAAAAATTTTTTTCCAAAATTTTTTTTTCAATTTTCAATTTTTTAGTTATAAAAAAATTTTTAAAAATGCTCAGAAACATGAAAAAATTATACAATTTTCTGAAATTTAAAATTCAATGTCAAAATTTTTCAAAAAGAAATCTTTTTTTTCCCTATTTTCCCTATTTTCCCCCATTTTTCTCCATTTTCCCTGAATTTTCTCAAATTTCCCCATTTCCAGGTGCTTTCCGACAAGGAAAAACGTGCAATGTACGACCGACACGGCGAAGAAGGCGTCGCAAAGATGGGCGGTGGCGGTGGAGGTGGACACGATCCGTTCAGCTCGTTCTTCGGTGACTTCTTCGGAGGAGGCGGTGGTGGCGGAGACGAGGGAACGCCGAAGGTAGGGATTTGATGGAAAATTTGACAAAAAATAAGGAAAATTGCTGAAAAATTGAGCAAAAAGCTGGAAAAATCGCAAATTTTTGAGAAAAGTCAATAATTTCTAGCTAATTTCCTTGAAAAAATATTTTTAAAAGTTGAAAAAAAAAAATCAATAACTGTCAAAAGTCACCAGAACAAATAAAAAATTCAAAATTTCCATCAAAAAATTAGTTTTTTAGAAATATTTTTAAAAATTGACAATTCAGTGATGCTGATAATTTTTTTCCAATGTTTTGGATTAAAAAAAATTTAATTTAGAATGTTTATTCGAAATATTTTAAAATCGCCAAATTTTCAAAAATTGAAAAAAAAATCGCTGGAATTTGCTCAAATATATCAGAAAGATTTTAAAAAATTTTCTTGATTTTTAAAAATTCAAAAAATTGCCAAAATAATACAAAATGCCCCATTTTCCATACTTTTGCTGTAGAATCCTGAAAATTCTACCAAAAGCAAGATTTCCCTCAAATTTCGAAAAATCCGTGTGAAAATCCTAAAAAATCCAAATTTATTTCTGAAATTTTAAAAATTCAAACAAGAATTCTAAAAATTGAAAAAAATAACTAACATCACTAAAAAACCCTCGTTTTCCCAGGATTTCCCCCTCCCCAATTTTTTCTCAATTTTTCAAATTTCCAGGGCGCCGACGTCACAATCGATCTGTTCGTCACCCTCGAAGAAGCCTACAACGGTCATTTCGTCGAAGTGAAACGAAAAAAGGCCGTCTACAAGCAAACATCGGGAACCCGGCAATGCAACTGTCGACACGAAATGCGAACCGAACAAATGGGCCAGGGAAGGTTCCAAATGTTCCAAGTCAAAGTGTGTGACGAGTGTCCGAATGTCAAGTTGGTCCAGGAGAACAAGGTGTTGGAGGTGAGTGATAAGCTAATGATAAGCTCTAGAAAACAAAAAAAAACAACCAGATTTACATTACAATAATCTTTATTTCATCCACTATACAAAACTATACTATACTATTTATTTCCTTCTCTCTCTCTAATTATGAACCTCAAGCGAACATAGTCATTTGAATGAGCTGACTGGATGGCAACCGCAACACAAGCACGTCCAACTATGGGTTGTACTCGATCGGAAGGTTCTTGCGACGAACCATTCCGTCTCCCTGGAACCACTCGCGGCGGAATTGTTTGGCGGCGCCGTCCGGGGTGTTGGTCCACTCGACGGTGATGCGGTCGTTGTTGGTGTCCTGCAAGTGATAAGATTAGTGATTAGCTGATAAGCTGATGATAATCTCATAGAGGACCACTGGATCCAGAAGCTGTAAATCCCAAGATCCCATAGAGGATCACAGCTTCAGGATCATCCAGGATCCCGTACAGGGCCACTGGATCCACAAGATTCGAGCTTTCCAGCTCCACCAGGATCTTCCAGATCCTTCCATCCATCCGATCAGCTTCTGGAGCCTAGGATCCAGTAAAGGATCACTGGCTCCCGAAGTTGCGAGCTCCGAAAGCTCAGGATCCCGTTGAGGATCAGAGCTTCAGGACCATCCAAGATCCCGTACTGGACCAATGGACCCGCAGGTGGCAGGCTCCAGAATCTTCCAAGATTCCAGCTCCACCAGGATCTTTCCGATCCTTCCATCCGATTCTAGAAGCTCCTAGAAGCTCCTGGAGCTCAGGATCCCGTACTGGACCAATGGATCCGGAAGTTGCGAGCTTCTAGAAGCTTAGGATCCGGAAGCTCGGGATTCCATAGAGCTTCAGGATCATCCAAGATCCCGTACAGGACCACTGGATCCTCCGATCCTTCCATCCAATCTTCCTCTTACCTCCTGTCCGTAGGCAAAAGCATCGCAGGAAACGGCGAGGAGCACAGCCTCCTTGGGATCGAGGACTCCGCACGGCGGATCGACTCCGAGACGCTTCATGTTGGTGGTCTTGATGCCGTATCCGATGCGGCGGGCCGACGAGTTGATCACCTTGATGTGGTAGGTGTGCTTGTCGTCGTACGGCGCGTTGAACACGATCTTGGCGTTCGGCTGGGTTTGGATGTCTCCTGGTGGGACGGATTGGGCCATCTTGTCGATTGGATCGATTTGATAAGAGAAACTGGCGGAGAGAGCCCCCTTTTATAGCGATCTCTTATCAGTGATTACGATCTTTGGCACAGTAACCTAGGGACACGTGGAGCCGGGGTCAGGGTCAGGGAGTTTCAGCGTGTAACTGATTAGAAGTTTTGAGAGATTAGGAAAATCAAATTGTAAAGTTCACGTGAAAATCAGAGCAGATTTTCACGTTTTGCTTCCAGGTCGAAGTGGAAGTCGGTGCCGACGAAGGTCATCAGCAAATCTTCCACGGAGAAGGCGAACCACACATCGAAGGAGACCCGGGAGACTTGAAATTCAAGATTCGCATTCAGAAGCATCCGAGGTGGGTGTTTTGGGATTTTTACAAGGGAATTGGGCCCAGTTTGATTTTTTTAAAAAAAAATTTTTAGATCTGATTTTTTTTGAGTTCTAAAATCGTAAAAATTGGAAAATAAATTCCGGAACATTGAAAAAAATTGGAAAACAATTAGATTTGAAACAAATTTGGCTTCAATTTTTACAATTTTCAAAAAAATTGAATTTTACGATTATTCTGAAAAAATTGTTTTCATTTTCAAAATTCTAAAAAAAAATAGGATTTTTTTTCAATTTTTTAAATTGGAAATACTATTTTTGGCAATTTGAATATCATTTTTTTTCAATTTAAAAATTCCAAAAATTTCCAAAAATAATTAGAATTTTTTTTTCAAAATCTGAAAAATCCCGAAAAAATTGAAAAAAAGTTTTCCAAATTTTTCAAAAATCCATAAAAAATTACAATTTGTTTTTTTTCAATTTCCAGAAAAATCAGATTTTTTTACTATTTTCACTATTTTCAGCAATCTGAATTTTTTTTTTCAATTTTTTAAATTTTTAAAAAATGCAATAGAAAAAATCGAAAAAATTTTTTTTTTTTCAATTTTCTTTCGAAAATTTCCAAAAATCCCCATCCCATTAGTTTTCCCTAACTATTCCCCTATACTTTATCCTCTCGTCGTTTTGCCGTTTTCTCCAAGTGCTCAGCTCAGAAAGTGTAATATTACGCAATAGCCCCCATCCGCCAAGTCCCGAGAGAAACCACGCAACTGCACTCTTCCCCTCTCTGATCACTTGACACCTTTCACTTTTTACTGGAAAAAAATGGGAGAAAAGTAGTATCGGAAACGGGAAACCGACCGGTTTACACACGGTACCAACCTAATCCGTTTCATTTCACTGAAAAACGGACAGAATCATAGTTGTAATGATCCGATGACGGCGTTTATTTGGTTGTTGGATGGTCGCGACATCAACAACGCATTTTTTCATAGAGATTGGGTCCCGGCACGGAAAACAGCCAATATTGAAGGAACTTGATTTTTCAAAAAAATGAGATTCGAAATTTTAGTTTTTTTTTTGAAATTTTTGAAAAATAGATTTTTGGGTCTTGACACGAAAATCAGCATTCAGAAATTTTTTTCTGATTCTGGATATAAAATCCCATTCTTTGTGATAAGACCCTCTATCAATCGGTAATTTTCATGCTTCAAAAAGCAAATTTTCAATTCTGAAATTTTTTTTAGTTTGGGTCTCGCAACGAAAACAAGTTCATTTTGAATGCATTCTATTTTTAAAAAGATAAGATTCGAAATTTTAGTTTTTTGAGAAATTTTTTGAAATCATTTTTTTTCAGAATTTATTATTTTTTGAAAACTAGATTTTAGGTCTTAGCACGAAAATTAGTCTAGAAAAAAAAATTTTCCGTGATTAGAAACCAATTTTTGAATTTTTTTATAATTTATAATTGGGTCTCGCAACGAAAATCAGCTTTCAGAATTTTTTCAAAAATTCTGAACAAAAAATTATATTTTTTGTGACCAGACACATTTTTTCGAATTTCAGCAATTTTAGTTTTTCTCATTTTTGTTCAATTAGGTCTCACCACGAAATCTACTCTTCTAGATTTTCATCTTATTTTTTTTTGAAAATCCCATTTTGAAAAGCCCGTTTATCAATCGATAATTTTCTTTCTCCCTTGTAAAAAACGGGATTTTTTGAAAAACGGGGATTTTTGTGACAAATCCTCTCAACAACTCGTTCGTCATCATCGCCTCCGTCATCATCCATCAGCAGCAGCACAAGTTCTCTTCCCTTCTTTTTCCACTAAACAATCACTTCGATCACATGTTCCCTCTTGCTCTCTCGAAACGGACGAAACGGCCGCCCAGTCAGTGAGCACACAATGCGCAGTCACCGTCTTCCGCACCCGCCCGCCGACTCACTCACTGTTCATCTCCGGCTCGTGATTCTACACTTTTTCGCCCGATTTTTCCGCGTTTTCTCTCTCTATGCCGGTTTGTGCTCTTCTTGCTCACGAAGTTGAATTTTTGGAAATTCCTGAAGCCGGAATTTTTGGTTTGAAGCTTTGAAATTTGAAATTCGAAATTTTGGGTGGTCTGAAATGTTTTCTGAAAGGTTTTGAAGATTTCTCTGATTTTTGGAGCTTCAGGGAGTTTTATGAAAATTTTTTCCAGATGTCTGAAATTTTTTCTAGAGCATTCTGGAGCTTTCTGAATTTTTTTACAGGGATTTTTAGATTTTTGAAGCATCAGAAAATTTTCAGGATTTTTTTTCCAATTTTTCCCGAGGTCTAGACATTTTTCTGGATGATTCTGATGCTTTCTGAAAATTTTCTAGAGGATTTCAGAAATTTTGGAATTTTTAGAATTTTTTTCTGGTGATTTTTGATTTTCTGAAGCTTCCCAAATTCTTTTTTTCATTTTTCCCTGATTTTTTTAAGTGGAAAATTTTTTTTCTGATAACGAAAAATTGATCTGAAAATTTTGAATTTTTCCAAAATAAAAAAAAATTCGAAAATCCCAAAAAAAAAATTTAATTTTTTTTTAATTCCGCCAAAAAATGTTCTGCAGAATCTAATTTTTTTTAAATCCAATCAGAATTTCGCCCAATTTAACCCAAAAGTTTTCTTTAAAAAAATTTTTTTTTTCTCCTATTTTTTGTCCATCACTACTATCAATCACACACACACAATACCGTCACCACCGCCCAGTACCGAAAACACATTGTTTTGCAAAACAAGGTGTTATTTTCCATGTTTCATAGCTGTCCCGGAGTGGGCCGATTTTAACTTTTTAAAAACTTGAAAAATTTTTTCTGAAAAGTGTTTGGTGCTACGCCCTTCAAAATTTGCACACGTTTTTAAAACCATGCCAGGAACCCCAGATAAAAAATGGAAGGGCTAGGCACCAAACACTGCAAACTTGCAAAAAATGCGTTATCACTGTCGCCCGCAACTTGGGACAGCTATGCCATGTTTCCATCTATTCATGATCGGTTAGAAAACGAGGAGGGGCGTTGTGTTGTGTTCGATGCATACACATTCCATTCCTCTCCTCCGATTTCTTTCTCTTCTTCGTTTTCCGATCCATCGGAAATTAGTTGTACAACTGGATTATTGATTTTTTGAGAAATTTTGGGATTTTTGGGAATTTTTTAGAGTTAAAATTGAGGTTCTGAAGCTATCATTCGATTTTTTTTAGTTTTGAAGAAATTGGAATTTTTCTAAAATTTTGGGATTTTTAGAATTTCTGAAATTTTTAAAAGGTGAAATAGAGGTTCTGAAGCTACAATTCAATTTTTGAAAAATTTTAAAAAATTGAAAATCTGCTAAAAAACCGAAAGTAATTTTTTTGAAATTTTGGGCTTTTTCCAAATTTTCAAAAATCAAAATTAGATTACTGAATCAAAAATTAAATTTTTCAAAAATTTGAAAATGTTGAAATTCTGCAAAAAAATTATTTTGGAATTTTTGAAATTTCTGAAAATTGGAATTGACTTTTTGAAGCTATAATATAATTTAATTTTTCAAATTCATTTTTTAAACATTTAATTTCTGCTGAAAAAACAAAAATTCATTTTTTTTTTCCCTAAATGCTCCCCGGAGCCAGAGTCACATAAGCACCTACCCCCACATTGTGCTCATTTCCCTCCTAAAATTTGTCTATTTGTTCAACTGATTGATGGAATGGAAAGTGTGTGTTAGAGAGGTGGGGAGGAAACGAGCCAAAGTTCGCTGACAGACACTTGACAAACCGTTTTTCCCTCTTCTATTTTTTGTTGTAAAGTTCGAAATGGAATCAATCGATAATTTGGGATTTCAGGGGGAAAATTGAGGGAAAATTGGATTTTTAAAAATAAAAATGTTGGAAAATTTTTTTAAAAATTCAGAAATGTTTAGTAGGATTTTTGGGATTTTTCTGATATTTTTCGGTTTTTTAGAAATTGAAAAATATAATTTTCAGTTATAAAAAAAATTTCTAAAATTTTTGAATGTCCCAAATTTTTTTGCAATTTTTTTCAACTAAAAAACAATTTTCTGATTTTTAGAAAAATCCTTAAAAATTCAAAATAGCTCAAAAAAACTGAAAAAAATATCCAGAAATTTTTAAAAAATTTCTGGATTTAAAAAAAAGTTTCCAATTTTTGAAAAATCATTGAAATCTCTGAAATTCATTTTCAGACTCTCAAAAAAATCCCTAAAAATTTGGAAAAAAAGTTTCCAGAAATTTTTATCAAAATTCCTGGATTTTTTTTCTGATTTTTTGGTGGTTTTTCTGAATTTTAAACGTTTTACCAATTTTTTAAAAAACTCAATCAAAATGCTTGAAGTTCATTCCCAGACTTTCATAAACCCCCAAAAAATTCAAAAAGTCCCCTTATTTATCGATTGATCACTTCCCCCTTCTCTGCTGATCAGTGATCCTCTGTCCCGCGGATTGATTGATTAGCCATGTCATTTCGGCTATCTTCTCTGACTTTTCGCCTTTTTTTTCGTGAAAACCTTCCTCAACAAAGTGTACAAGCTGTCCACATTCCTGGAATTTCTTCTGGAAAAAAGGGAAAAAAATGTTTCCCGTTATTGAAAAATTCCCATCCGACACCCCCGCGGAACCAAAAAAAAGAACATTGTTTCCGCCTGTATATATATCGTTTCGTTCTTCTGTTTTTTCGCCATTTCTTCCTTCCCTCCATGTTTATTGGGAAAGGCCCCGGTTTGTTATCAGTTGGCCCTTATCACTTGGAGGAAATCGATACTTTCTCTCGTCTTTTCCGTCGAGACAGTTCCGGCTTCTTCTTCTTCCTCGGGAATAACCCGATTGGAATCAGGTTCTTCTTATTCGGTTCTCGAATCTCGGAGAAAGCGAAATTGAATGTTAGATAAATAGATTAGACTAATTGGAAAGGATTACGGTAGTTTCGGTGGGTTTATAGGGGTTGGGGTAGATTTACGGGGAAATTGGATTAACAAAAGTTAGGATAGATTTACGGTAAAGATAGTGTAGATTTACGAAGTCACGGGTAGATTTACGAGGCTTCGGGTAGATTTACGTAGTCCTTAGTGTAGATTTACGAAGCTTAGTGTCGATTTACGGAGCTCTTATGTCGATTTACGAAGCTTCTCCTCCAATTTTTCGCATTTAGTGTTGATTTACGGAAAAGTTGGATTTACGAGAGTTGGTGTCGATTTACGAAGCTCTGGATAGATTTACGGAGCTTCGGGTAAATTTACGAAGTTCAGTGTCGATTTACGAAGTTTAGTGTCGATTTACGAGTTTCTTTTTCAGTTTTCCGCCTTTAATGTCGATTTACGAACTTCTCCTTCAATTTTCCGCCTTCTCGCCACAAAACTTGAAACTTTTGTTTCATCTTGGCAATCAATCAGTGCGTACTATTCTGCTGATTTACCTTGTCTAGTCTCTAGATTGAAATGACCTTCTTCTCCTCCTCCTCCCTGTAATCCAATCATTTGTAATGGCGGAAGGACACGAAAAGGCCCCGATCGGGGGGGGGGGG
>LR539424.1:40310-56703 GCA_900536315.3 Caenorhabditis becei | reverse complement strand
TCTTGCAAAAAAGTTCAAAATTTTACTGACAACGACTCTTAAATTTTCTCCATTCTTTTTAATTAAGAATTTTCAAAAAAATTTGCGACTGCTTCAAAATAGAACTGATGTGCATTCCGTCTTCATTTCACTCTTTATCACTTTCGAAAAAAAAATCGACAAAAATTGAACAAGTTCAAATCGAATCAATCACTCCGCCATCCCATTGCTGTGTCATAGATGGACTGGCTTATCACTTTATCCCCATTGGCGGCGCCCTTGATGATAATCTTTTGACGGCCGCCGCGCCACCAAAAGGGAATGTTTGTTCAAATTTGAAAAGTTAGTCCGCTTCTCTGCGTCTCTCCCGATTCACCGTTACTCGGCGCCTCTCTCCCTGTGTCCTTTTAGCTCCTAGCGCCTCACTAGCATCTCCGAGGGATTCTGGAGCCCACCGTGTCCATTTAGGGTAGTTTCGCTCAAAATCAACCGATTTCCACCGTTCTTTGACTGATCAACGGAAAATTGCACGGAAAACATCAATTTTACAATTTAGCTCAGAAAATGATCGCTCAAGCACCAAGTTGCATAATTTTGTTTCGCTTAAGATTTTCCTACGCTGCCCCTGGATAGGCCACATCGGAAAAGCTCGGCTATGGGGGGAAAAGCTCGGCCACGGCCCTGAAAGAATGTGTCGGCACAAGGCTACTCTTACGACTTCTTGTTCGAACTTGACCTTTCATTAAGCGATAGGCGCCAAATTGAAATTTCGAATTGTTTCTGTACCAGGGGGCCGTTTGTTCACTTAGCGATCAATTTTGTCTGTCTTTCTGATTCTTTGCGTCTCCAATCACAATAAGCTGTTTTGTTCCAGTGATTCATGGAGAACCACTCTCGCGTCAAGCAGGAAGAGCCTGAGGCTCGTGAAGACGACGACCTCATCTGTGAAGCCTGTAAGTTTTTCTTTCTTTTCTCCCAGTCCAATTTTCCTCTTTTAGACATCCGGACTCCAGAAGGTCAGCAGCTCCAGCAGGCTAAATTTCTGGCCGAAATCCATCTGAAGGCGCAGAAGAACCATCTGAAGGCGCTCAAAGACGAGGAGGAGGCCAAGGAAATCGAGAAGAAGATCCGGGAGATTCTGAAGGTGAGGGAGAAGTATATCATAATCTGAGTGGGGAGATTTCCGCGGGTCTCACAACAAACGGAAGTATTCGTCGCGAAACGTGCTGACGGGGTACAGGAGTTGCGCATGAATTATATTTGTCTTTTTCCACTAATTTTTCTCAATTTCATTGGATTTTCACTCTTACAACACCAAAAACACCCTTTTTGTTCTTTTTTGACGTAAAAAGTGCAAAACCCGATGAAAATGAGGGACAAGAGCGGAAAAAGACAAAACGGAACTACCGTACTTTAAAGGCGCAGCACGTTTTGCGTTTCGCGAAATTTTCGTCCGTTGCGAGACCCACTCCGATTTCGAAATTCAACGAAAGTAACTCATTGCAATTTCAGAGTCGTGGTCTTGGCCCAGCGGTGATTGAACTCACCATGAAGATGGGAGTCGACGGAGCCATCGAACTTGCTCCGGAAGCCGCCGAGGAGAAAAAGAAGAAGGAGGTGAACGATTATTTCTAGATTGGTGTTGAGCGCTGATTTTCACAAAAACGGGCCTTCCTTAATCGTTTTTTTGGCGAAAAACTCTTTGGTTTTGGCAAAAATCGCGTTTTTGTGCGACCAGAGTTCAAATTAGAACCGCGCGGCTTTTCTGTACGTGAAAAATCGCCTGGAAACGCATAAAACTTCAATGTTCTGACAAGGGAAGTACATAACCTCGCAGATTACGAAAATCCCTAAAAAATACAGATAATGCACAGAAAATGCGCTGAATTCAATGGTGCTTTCAGAAATTGCCAGTTCGCAAAAGCTGCCAGTCAACTCATTGTAGGCAAATAATCTCCCAATTATGGAAAAATTTGAACTTTGAGAAATCACAAAAATCAGATTTTGCCAACCGGCAAATTCTGAAGGCGCAATTGAGTTCAGCTCATTTTTTTTCAACTAGCGCATTTTAACAATCTGGAAATTTGCTGTTCTCTAGCGTTTACAGGCTAAAATAGCAAAAATTTGTTGCCCAGCGGCGCGCGGCGCTGCTTGTGTGCGATGTCTCAAAAGTCTGATCTCGAGTCAGTCAAAACTTCTTACAACATGCTGAAATTCCGGGAAACGTTTTTTTGCAGTATGAAATTCATGAGTTGGAGAAAGTGTGTTCGTAGTGAGAAGTGAAAATTTGGTTGCAGTATTCCTTTAAATGTGGTTTTAAAATTTGAATTTAATAGTAAAAAAATGAAAATGTGGTTTTATTTACAGCAACAACTTCTGGCTCATCAGGAACGTGGAGCTCGCCAGCGCAACCCGTTCATCCAGAAGCAACAAGAGGAATTGGACGCCTGGAACAAGAAGGCCGAGGAGGAGGCTGCTCATCGTTTAATTGTTGTTCTGAAATTGTTTGATTGTTATTCTGAAACTGCTGTTCAATGTTGAAAAGTTTGCAATGAACGAAATCGAGAGAAAATGCTTTTGTTCTTGTCGCTATGAAACAATTGGCTTTGTAGTGATAAGAAACAGATCAGAAAAGACGCTGTGCAACAGAGCGCGTTTGCAGCATGTCTGCGGCTCTCCTCTCAGCTAGCCTTCAGTCTATAGCCAACTGGCCGGCCAACACGCGCATAGCAAAGCCTGCAAAGCGAACTGTTGAACGGGTGTGTGCGTGTGGGTCTAGGGAAGGGAATAGATGATAACTCATAACTGATAACAGTGATAATTGTGGAATGGGATATGGGCAATTGAATGGGTGTTAGGAAAAAAAAAGAGTTGAAAGTTTCAATGTTCCATCTAAAAAAACGTGAAATCTTCACGAAACTGTTATTATTTTGGGAGTTTGCCTACTTTTTTTATTGAAAAGAGAAAAGTACAACCTGACTGGATCTGCATGCTATCAGCGGTTTCACGGAAATGAAACAAATGTGAAACCCGCAAAATAGACGCTTATCTCTAAAATGAGGAATTTGATCTCTTATGCTTCGAAAATCAAATAATAACCCAACCTCTTTTCTAAATAAATATTTTTCGAATAAACCTGAAAGTGTTCTTTTCTGTTTTTTACTTTAGAGTCCTTCCAATTTGATTCAATCTTTGCACAATGTTTTCAAAAATGTCTTCTGTCTTCTGTATGTTTTCTTTTTTGCTTCCGACATTGAGAGCGCAGAAAATAAGGTGTTATTCTACTCGGGTCAACGAGTGGCCTCCACGCGGGGTCATCCGTTCCAAAACACCGTTGACTTTGGGGATACGCAGACAAAACAGGCACATTGGGCTAGTGGAGTGTCTTTCCGGACCACTCGTGTCCGACGGAACTTAGCCTGCACATCTAACCGTCTCTCACCGTTTCCGTCTCTCAGATCTGCACACTATCTCGGTGAGCGGGGTCGATGAGCCCCTCCCGCGGTCACCCTCCTCATTCATACATTGTATCGATCGTCCCGATGTGACACAATTGTGAAAAGTGAGTTTATTACCTTTGTTTTGCATGTTTTTCCAGCAGAAATCTTTCCTAAACCCATATTTTCAGATTTGACACCTGAAGGTGGCTATTCCCCCGATTTTTTTGAAGTTTCTTGGTGATTTTGAAGTGACTTTGTGAAAAAACAATCATTTTTCTCGATTTGAAGGTTAGTTGCATTTTTTCAAGTCCATTGCTGTGTCATAGATGGACCAGTTTATCACACAGCCGCCTTAGTAATAATCTTCTGACGGCTGCCGCGCAACCAAAAGGGAATGTTTGTTCAAATTTGAAAAGTTAGCCCGCTTTTCTGCGTCTCTCCCGATTCACCGTTACTCGGGGCCTCTCTCCCTGTGTCCTTTTTTCTCCTAGCGCCTCACTAGCATCTTCGAGGGATTCTGGAACCCACCGGGTCCATTTAGAGTAGTTTCGCTCAAAATCAACCAATTTTCACTGTTCTTGGACTGATCGACGAGAAATTGCACGGGAAACATCAATTGTACACTTGTTGTTTGTACAGTAGGCATAACTAGTCGGTACGCAGCGCCGTAACTCAAAATTGCAAAGAAACAGCTAAAAATGTTGTATTTTGAGTTGATTTCTCGCCTTTTTCACTCCATCTCAGCCGCGAATCTTGAAGATTTCCAAGTTTTCCTCCTAGCTCCTTCCATTCCAATCTGTCCAGCCTAGCTTCCAGTAGTTTCTTTCCCTTACCATTTTTGAAAAAAAAGAAAAAAAAAGGCAAATGGCCAAACTTTCGCCTCGGCCACCTTCTCAGTCAATCAATTTTCAGATCTACTAGCTAGTTCAATGAACAACCAACCGAACAATCACGCTGGGCTTCACCCGATGAGTAAGTCAAAGAAAGAAGCACTCCCATTAAACTTCTGTGATTTCAGGGAACCAGCAAGATTTGCATGTGTTCCAAGCTGCTCAGATTGCCATGTACCAGGCTTATTGGCAGAATCAGTTGGCTCAAATGGGCTTCCGGCAAACGGCTCCGTCATCACCGCTCCCAATGGCTATGGCTCCGGCGCCGGCTGTCAATCAGCTCGTCCAGATCAAGCAGGAGATTAAAGAGTTAGACACGGACGAATTGCAAGTCATCCGAGGTAATTTTATCATTTCTTCATTCCCACATATTCTTTTTCAGATGATCTGAACGATGCCGAAAAAAGAGAAGTGGTGAGCTGTAACGCAAACAGCAAACTCTGGAAGAGGCGAAGCACACGGCTCATCTCCTGGAAACTCGTTGCAAGCGTCTGAAACACGAGAGGAACGCGGAGCAAAACCGTCGCAAAATTGCGAAGCCAGATTTTATTCTGATGTTGTTCAATTTTTTGATATTTTTCAATAAAGCTATCTGGGAAATTTCTTGTTATTTTTGTGATTGCTTTCCGCGGCTTATCACCTTATCACCATTGGCGCTGCGCCACGATATGGCTCCAATTGGATTGCCTTACTTCTATCTTTCAACAATATAAAGTCCGAAAGATCAGAAAAATATGGTCTTACCGCTTCTCAACTCGTTTATCAGTGTCCGCGAGCTGGTCTCTCTGCGTCTTTCTCGTTTCACCGCTATTCGCTGCCTCTCTCCGTGTGACCTCTTGCTCCTCGTAATCCCGCTGCATGAGTGGCATGGAATTCGGTTTGTGTGTGTCTGAGGTGGAAGACGGCACTCGCTTCCTCCTTTTTGCCGTGTTTCTTGTCGTCGCCAAGATGGGAAACTTCAGGCGCGCTACAAGGCACTCGTTTGTTCATTCTACGTTACCTTGCTGTGTGGCGCTTCTCCTTTTGTGTGTGTGTGCGAGAAGGTGAATGTGGGGCGCTGTCCCTATTCTTCTCTCTTTCACATAACTTTGCATATTCATGAGCTAGCCACGTATAGTGACAATATCGTGTCACTTCTACACTTTCTATCATAATGTGCCACTTCTCTATATTCTATTGAAATCTGGTTGTGTTATCGATCGATTCGTGGCTTACTCTGTTTTTTCTCTCTTTTCTTTTCTAGACTTCGCCCTTTTCCCATCTAAAGTTGTGAATTTCAGGGCTCTTAATAGGCCTGATAGCAAGGATAGTTAAATCAGTAAGTTTCAAAGGAACACGTCATGAAAAAACAACAACATTTTTTCAGAAACCTACCACCAGAAGGAGGTTTCCCAGATTAGTTTTCTGAAGTTTCTAAAGGATTTTTACTTATTTTTTTATTGATTGGTAAGATTTTCAAGGTAAAAAATCGATAAAATTCTTTTTTTTCAGATTTTGTTGCGCTACCAGAAGGTTGGCCGTTTTCGTGATTTTTATCAAAGTTGTTTTGCATTTTGTGGATGAGAAGTGGATGGAAAAGATGGAAAGAATATGCAGTTGTAAGTATTTTCCGAAAAATCACAAAAATTCAATTTTTTGCAGCGACTTGCTGAAAATTGTTCTCGAAATGACAGCACTCTCTTTCTAATCAAATATGAGGATTGCAAGAGGACCAAGAAAACGATTAGTAGGAATCTACTCTGTGACTTTTCAGTTCAATTATTTGATTTTCAGAATTGGAACGAGAGACGAGATGGTGGGCGAGAAGTTTGGAGAGGCACTCAAAGATCCTGATTCTGCATGTGGCAATGGCTACCTTGAAGATAATGTACAAGAAGGTGATACCCAAGATGGACAAGCCGTTACCTTACGTGTAGTTCTAGTTTCTGAATAAATTGTGCTAAACTCAAGAAACTTCTACTCTTTGAAAAATCCTGTTCGAGAAAATCTAGTACACAAAATGACCGCAAAGTAAGGACCGTTTACATAGGAGAGCCTCTTGGCACGGTGCCAAAAGCATTTCCCAAAATATACAGAGCATTTCAACGATCATAGGAAGTCGGTACCGGTCTCAAGCTCACCAGGACGGGCCGACTTGATGTAATCTCATCAACTTCCGCCTGGTTCCCGAGTCCGGTTCGAATTAGTTGAAAAACATTTAACTGACCTCAAACGTTCCGCAGAACTCCCTCGTTGTCGTCGTGTCCTCCTTGTCCGATTTTCCAAAGCTCCTTGCATTTGTCTCTTGTTCCACTTTGTTATCTTTCGCGTTTGCACTCCTTCTTTTTCTCCTTGTCACTTTCCAAAGGAAGATCTTGAATTTTTGTTCGTAGGACCCGTACGAGAAGCAACCTGAAAAAGTAACATTGAGATTTTGAAGATTGTTTGAAATATGTTACCTTTCCCTCATCTCAATCCAATTCAGAACAATTATCTTTCCACGTCCAGATTCGGATTCACTACGACGCTTTCTTCGTTCCACGAGGTTCCAGTCAAACAATCCTCTGATCCAAAGGACATACAATTGAATCGGTCTCCAGAAGTCAGGCAATGGATGAAGTAGCGCTACTTCGTTCGGGTTCTCCGCAATCTTGGATAGCTCATCACTAGGCTGGATTTTCCTTCAATTCATGATGTTTTCATGAATCTTCTGACGTGCTTGCAGAATTCCAGTGATGGTCGGATTGCGTCCTCGCATCATCTATTTCACTCCCTTATTCGTTGATTTGGCTTCTTGATTTGGAACTCATCCTTGTTTCCAGTGCCGATAAGTTTGAGGTGGCATAGCCTGGACGCAGAAACTGCGGGCCTATCGACTGGTGACTGCTAGTCGTCGAAGCGAATAGTTCCATCCTCTATCTCCTTGACGGAAAGGTTCTTGACGTTGAATCTGTCCTTATTCTCTGCTCCAGAGAGAGTCACGTGATGCATCTCGCTGGCTTGACTTTCATTCATAACGAATAATGGTGGCACAGCTGAAAATTTGTTCAGTTATGTGATTTCTTAAACAGGAAAAGTTTCGGCATGAGTTAAACAGATTCATCGACTATTTACTGAAACACTAACCATGTTTCTCAAATAAAAACTCACTTTTTTCACAATGGGACACAGCGGCGGAGGGTTGTTGTCGAGACGGGAGACGAGGAGGGAGACGAGGAGAGAGGCGAGAGGACGGCGGCCCACGCAATAGACCGGCTGTCGCACCAGAGAGACAGTGGGTCCCTCCTGCCTGTTAGTGCAATGCACCTCATCTTACGCGCAGCGCGCAGGTGGGGATGGTATGAGTGAGGGAGGCGAGGGAATGGGGAGAAAAAAACGTTCAAACAAGGGAAAGGGTTTGATAAGAATACATAATGATAATGACATAATTCAAGATAATAAAACGGGGAAAATGAAAAGAATCGGTAGGTTCACTTCAAATTTCAGCGTGTCCATCGAACGATTCAAAGTGTTTTTGCGATTGGACAATGACTATGCAGCTGGATTGGTGACTCTGAACCCAATTATGTTTGATTGAAGTGGAAAATGGAACAGAACAGTGGAATTGGTTCAATTGACAATCAATGTTAGTATTTGCTCAACCAGATCAGTCAAAATCTGGAACTTACCCTCCCCGCCCACCCACATCCCGTCGGCTCTTCATATTTTTTTGTGATTTGCTTATCTGGTTATTTGAAAACACAGTTTCCAAAAACTAGTTTTCTTTCAAAATTTCGGAACTCCAGCGCACAACTGTTCTGAAAAAAAGGCATATGTGTTTTGCATCTCACATTTTTCTATGTATCGATAGAATCTGAGACCGGTGTAAGTTGCCTCGTCTTAAGAAAAACCAATACGCAACGTAACGTGACGATTTCCTGCGTTTCTCGCTGACAGGAAAACCTTTCCCATTCATTCCTCTTCATTCTCCTCCACTGGTCTTCCTTCCGGCTCCGGGACATTTCGCAGCCAAACGCACTGTATTTTTGCGGGGTTTTTGGGTTTTTAGGTGTTTTAGTGACCTTTTTTTTGTTTTAGTGACTTTTTTATTCATTTTTTCATTCTCCGACCCAAAAAAAAGCGAAAATACACTGCGTTTGGCTGCAAAATGTCCCGGAGCCTTCCTTCCCTACTCTAATTTATTTTGGTTCACTGTTCCAATACACCTTTGATTTCAGAATATCAATTGTTCACATATCAACTCACAATGGTCAAGGGAATGAGACAGATCAAAAAGAAGCAAGTTCTCTCGAATGGAGAATTGAAAAAGAAGGTGACTCAACTCGAGAAGAGCCTTCGGGCGGCAAAATCTGAGATTCGAACCTTGAAGAAGGTCCAGACGACCCAAAAAGGAAAGCACGAGGAAGAGATCAAGAACATCATTGACTCTGAACGGACTACTTATGCCAACCAAGTAATCAGTTTAACCGGAATGGTAAAAGAAATCAACATGGGTTGGTCACAAAACTGCTCTAAATTGACAACGTCCTTGAAAGGATTGTCCGAAACTCTCCAGAGTTATTTAGAGCCGAATATTGCTGAAGATCAAGTTGGAGATTTGGTAAAACAGTTGACTAATTTGAAAGTTCCATTGGATGATATCACCTCGGTCGCCAATCAAATCCAGCAAATCGCTGTAAATGGAGCTTTGCCGACTTGCCACAAGTGCAAATGTGAGCTCAATAAAGAGGAAAATCTAATCCGTAAGTTTCGATTCACCCTTAGCTTTCCCAATTCAATCAACATCTTTTTCAGAGCCCAAAACCGCCACAGCTGCTCCAACCGAAGTTCCCTCCTGTCAAATTTGCCTGACAGGATTCAACGACCAGCCTGGACAAGTTCCGCGAATTCTGCGATGCGGTCACACCCTCTGCGAGTCCTGTGCCACCCAAATCAAGAGAGGCGGTGTGCTCTCGTGCCCCTTTGATCGTGTCGAGACACTTTTGTTGTGCGAGAATGCTAAGTTCCTGTCAAAGAACTTTTCGGTACTGGAACTGTGCAAATGAGAAGAGTAATTGTTTGATTTGTGATGATATTGTGATGATAAGACTTCGAATAAACTTTTTTCACTATCATTTTGTGTTTTTTCGTTTTTCCTTTTACAAAAACTTCATTTTCACTAGCCCGATGAAAACCAAAAGTGATGAGGTAATTTTAGAGCAACGTAGTTCAAAGTTTCACTGAAAAAACTCCCACTCACTAATTAGAGAAACTGGAGCATTATAGGCAATCTGTGAGAATTCCAGAAGTGGCTGAGTGGAGGTTCCTAGGCCACGACCGCGGGTTACGGTTTGGCTGCGACATACCCACTTTTTCAAATTTTGCATCAAAAAACAACGAAAAACCTGGTTTTCTGGAACATCTAAATTTGGTTCAAGAAAAAAATGCAAGCAAACAAAACTTGCAATAATTTAGTACAAGAAAGAAGAACCCACCCGAGGGGAAAGATGTTATTTGTATTTTTTTCGATTTTTTAAAACATTGAATTCTTCAGAACAAGCATTTTTGCAGAAACTTTTCGCTGGAATTCACTGGAGAAAGTGATTTTGCAAAACCACGTGCGCACATTGCAGACGCATCAGCGACGTTGGCCACGCCCCTTCGGCGCAAGCGCGCTCTACCGAAAATAATGAATTTTCCTGATTTTTTTGCAAAAAATTGAACTCTTTCTTTTTTTTCCGTGTTTTCCCTTGTTATTTCCATTCTCAGTGAAAATCATCAAAACAACATAGAGAAAACTTGTTTTCTGTCGTCTCTCACCGTCGCACACTATCTCGCCGTCGTGGCCGTCGTTCCGTGGCCGAACTTTTGCACTCATGTTTTTCAGAAAAGTTTCAGACGATTTTATTTGGAAAAGTTCCGCATCAGAACATAACGTTATATAAAAGTTCGATTCCCATATTGGACCAGAGAATTTTGAGCATTTTATTTTAAAACTTTCCAATTTTCAATTTTGCAAAATTTTTTGAAATCAAAATTCAACCACTTCTGAAAAACTCATTTTTCAAAAAGATGCTAATTTACCTAAAGTTTCTAGAAAGACTTTTTTTTTAAATTCCGTATACAACATCCCCGTTAATTCCTGTCAATGAGTTAGCCGGTTCACGTCAACCCCTGTCGATAAATTTAGCCGGTTCATGTCAACGCCACGTAGCCGATGTCAACGAATTTGGGGATCATCTGTCAGTCTTCTCCATTGTCTTCGTTTACGTTTCCTCCCATTTTGGTCTGCTCCTCTTTGTGCTCCCCCTTCATATTGATCTTTTTGGTCTACTCTACTGTTCTAATTCATCTTGTCTTTCAGATACTCGATTCCCTAACGAACAATGGTGTCAACTCGCGCTACTTCTAAGGCCTCAAAGGAGATTCTCTCCGAGAACTTCAAGTTAAAGCAAGAGATTGCACGACTGAAGAGTCAAGTGGCGTCTCTGAAAGATTCGCTTCGGGAAGCGAGAACTGATGCTGAATCGTTGAGGGCAGCTCAACGGGAAGCTCAACGAGAAGCGTCGATCAAGTTAGAGACAGAAAGGCAGGCTCACAGTATGCAGATTCAGAATTTGGAAGATAAAGGAAAACGGCTGATTGATGACTGCACAATGGGAGTCAGTAGCATGGTGCGAGGATTTGAGACGCTCAAGAAAAAAGTCCGAGCCACATGCGACCTGGTGAAAAGTGCAGTGGAATCAAGCACTGCGGCGGCAGTTGACAATGCTTGCACCGAGTTCGTCAAGAATGTTACTGAACCGGTCACAGAAATCAACAAAGTCTGTGAGGGTTTCCGGCGAATTGGCGCAGCTCTTCCAACATGTCACAGATGTGACAACAGGCTTAACGAGCAAAGAATCACCCGTAAGTTTCACTATTTTTTCATCTCTATCTGGATTTCATTTTTCATTTTTCAGAAAGCAACACCACCCCACCGACGACTCCCAAGGAAGCGCCTTCAAGCAAGATCTGCTTTGGCCAATTCTCGGAACAACCAGGACAAGTGCCAAGAATCCTTAGATGTGGACACACACTCTGCGAGGAGTGTACTGGGAAAATGAAGAATGGTAAAGAAGTGATGTGCCCGTTTGACAGAATCCCAACTCTGCTCCTCTCGCACAACCTGGCATACCTTCCGAAAAACTTTTCCATTCTCGATATGTGCGAGCAAGAATGATATAAGAGGATTGTATGAACTCATTGGAATCTAAATAAACTTTGTTGATTGATTTGTTCCTTTTTTTAAGTCATATCAAACAGTCCCATACAAATTTTGTGTTCGGCCACATTGAAAGGACTGGCTGCGTTTACATTAGATAAAGTCATCATTTCCGCGTAAAACCCGAAAAAAAACTAACTTGTATTATCAATCCGAAGTTGTCTCGCATGTCGCTTGTTGATTGCCGTGTCGTGAAGATGATGCCATCGAAGAGCAACTGGAAAATTACAGTTATTTTTTGAATTCTAATCTATTCTTACCAAATATCAGCCAAACCGGAGGTCACCGACTGCGACGAGAAAAAATGTAGGAATGGGCAGAGGGACCGTCTGGAAGGGGGTACAGGTGTCCCGTCGGTCAGATAACACAATTGACACAATGGGTAACACGGGATCCTCAAAAAAACAACAGATGTTGATGTGGTGTTTGGATGAGCCAATAACGTAGAGAGGAAGGGAACACAGATAAGAATTGATTAATTCCCCAACAACTGACTTTTAGTTCTAGCCAGATCTAGCTTATTATTGTCGAAAGATTGTTCGACTCACACTTGCACCAACATGTGAATTTCAAACTGCAATTCCCAAAACCAAGCATGTTTCAAAGATGTTTTGACCAAAATGGAGGCGTACCAAGAACTACTGGATCACAAGCGGCGCCACTGTGCTACGTGGGGTGCAAAATTGAGAAGTGCAAATTATAAAGTCCCGTTTGAGGTTCTAGAAAGATTGTTTGATATTCTAGGGAACATTGGCGAACACTTTTGTGTAGTTGATCACAGGCAACTTGGTCACGTAGGTCAGATATCCCATGACTTCTTTCCGCAACGGACTTCTGACAAACGGCTGGAGCCACTCGAAGCCGTCCTTGTTGTTGTCAATGGTTCTTATCTGGAATCTGAGCAGCTTCTTGTCGTTCAGCGGGATTTCCTGCAGGATGCTCTTGAAAATCGCTTGGGCGACTTTGGGCTCGTCGGCGTAGAGAGGGGTCAGGACGCATTCTCCAGATGGATAGATGACCACCGTTCCGATGCCAATCACTTTTCCGTTCTCGTCGTAGGCGACCTGAAAATAGGATTCTGGAACTGATCTTTCTGAGCTTCCTCATCTTTCCGAAACCAGCCGGATCCCTGAGATGCGCCAACATGTACTTGGACCTCTCGTACGGGAAGATTCCTTGATCGTACTTCGTAATGTCCTCATCCGGAACCTCCTTCGCACTCTTCACAGTGATCCCATCGAACGTCACCTCATGCGGAACCTTCATCTCACTCAACTCGAAATACGACACGTACTGCGTGTGTCCCGAGTCATTGTGCCCGTAGTTCTTCTTCCACACATTTAGCGACGGCGGCATGCACACAGTTTTAGATCAGCTAGAGCGAAACAATTCTGGGGAAAGATAGTGCTAAAGATGCCAAATAACATTTTCAAGACCGGGCCTGATTGGTTATTCGTTTGCCAAACCCCGACGATATGGGGAATTAGCCATGACCACCGATTTTTGTACAAAGGAAATCCGCACATTGTTGGTGTTTGGCCAATTGAAAAGTTCCAGCCTGTGTAGGTCCTTGAGCAGCTTTTTTTTTTTAGCCTGATTCGAGACTAATTGGCTGCGCTACACCCGTTTGAAGGCAAAACTACAGTAATCCGATCGCGAAATTGGGTAAGATTTGAATTGCAGACTTTCTGCCCTTGGTTGGATGCAAAATAAAAAATTATGTACGCAAAATAGGTTTGCATTGGGTAAAGTCATCATTTTCGCGTATGCCCCAAAGAAACTAACTTGTCTTATCAATCCAAAGTTGTCCCGCATTGTTGATTGCCGTGTCGTGAAGGTGAAGCCATCGAAGAGCAACTGGAAATTTTAGTTATTTTTTGAATTCGAATCGTTTCTTACCAAATAGCAGTCAAACCGTAGGTCACCTACTGCGACAAGGAAGAAATGAAGGAATGGGCATAGATGCCATTTGGAAGGGGGCCAGGTGTCCCGTCGGTCAGATAACACAATTGGCACAATAGGTAACACGGGATCCTCAAAAAAACAACAGATGTTGATGTGGTGTTTGGCTGGGCCAATAACGTAGAGAGGAAGGGAACACGGATAAAAATTGATGTATTATCAACTTTCTGATTGATTGGTTCCATCCAGATCTAGCTTCTCGTTGCCAAAAGATTGTTCGACTCATCAAAGATGGAAAGGACTGTTTCGCATTGATTGACAAGCTGGAACATGCTTCGAATAGAACTGCTCACAAGACGGACCCAATGGCCAACAATTGATGAGTATTCAAAAACGAGAAAGTAGCTTCTGGTGACTCACATCAATCAGGATAGTGAACAACGACGAAAACTTTGATGATAGAAAAATAAGAAAAATGCTATATCATTGTTATTCGCTATGATAATCTCTGACTCGTCGTTTCATTTTTTCTGTGGTTTTCTATCTGCCATGTAGAAACATTCGTGTTTTCAAATGAGCTCATTCGAGTTCATAAATACTACTCAATCAAATATCAATCTTGCTACTTTTTCCATCATCACTTTCCTGTACGCGCCCATAAAGTAGATTGAGAAATTGCACTTGCTTTATATCCGAAAGGAAGTAAAGACAACTGCAGTGATTTGGGAATAGAAAGAGTACCAAGACGACCAACGCAGAAAGCAGCAAATGGCCAGAGAAGGACCACCTCCAACGAAAAATTGCAGACTTTGCCTTCAAACCCATGCAATCTACGAATGTCATTCAGTGGACTAACGACAGAAGATGAGAAAAGTTGTGAAAGCCGGATTAAATTGCTTGACAACAAAAAACCATATATTATATATAAGATCACAGAAAACAAATAAACAGTTCATTAAAAATCAAACTTTTTATTGGAAGACAAAAAACAAACAACAAAAAACAGCAGAGTTGAGCCGGACGGAAGAACGGAGTGAGAACTGAAGATACCAAGAGGAAGCTCAATCACTCGAGCCAAACGGAAACGAAGTAGGAACCACCAGACGCCAGACTCAGTCGACGCGAAACTCGAGTAGTCCAAGTGGGACTACACCATGACTACCCAGCGCGACAGTGTAGTCGTGCGGATCAGCGGTGACCCCTTGCAAAGAGGTACGAGGCCACCGCCAACGGCTCACCATGGCGATCCGAATAAAAAATAACCTGATCGGGACTGAAAATGAAAGATTACTCCCCCACAAAAATTTCAAAAACAGACCGGTGAGCCAACACCATGGGAACGATTTCCATGTGCTCCGGACGGTAGACACGGTGCATCCAGATAAGTCCCAAGTAATCCAGCCGCCGGTTGACCTCTTGGAGAGGGAGGCGCCGCCATCCGACGCATCTTCTATCAAGATATACGTTGAACGTGAGCCACATTATCTGGAAGAAATTTTTATCAAAAAAAAAGGGCCGAAAAGAGAAACTTCATATTAAAATGTGTATGAAAAGACACATGAAGTACCACTTCTTTGAAAAAACGAAGAAAGGAGAAAAAGCAAAACTTCATATAAAAATGTGCGTACAAAAACACACGAAGTACCACTCCTTTTATACCAAGCTCCAGACTAGACGGAGCCACGCCCCACCACGAGTCGACCAAACTGAAACAAGCTTCGAAAAAAACCCGTCGAAGATTGCGAAATTGATGCTGAATTACGTAATGCTAATTAGGTCTGATAGGCATTTTTTATCACAGGCTTGTTACGCGTCGCTATCATTCTCCGTAAAACAGGCTTATGCCTGATCTGCCTCACAACGGAGAACCACCTCGCGATACACTGCAGAGCAGTCAAATCAGGCAAGCACCTATGTTCGTTGATGGCATGCAACGATAACTACCAATTCCACCACGCTTCGATTTGCGAGAACATGAGAATCCCGAGTCCGGAACCAGAGACAATGGAAGAGGTGCAACCGGAGGTCATCTTGGAGACTACGGAGAAAACCAAGAAGTCAAAAAAGTGAACATAACTGATAAGATCACCAACCATATGTTAAACCCCCAACCCAACCAAATAGCAATTAGTAGAGTCCTTTTTAATTTCCTCTCCGCTTTGCCCCTCATTTCATATAAGATCACAGAAAACAAATAAACAGTTGACAAAAATTCTTCATTAACAAAAAACAACTTGGAAACAACTCAATCGAAGTAGAACTCAAGCTACCCTAGAGGGACTATCCCGTCCCGAGCGAGAGATACGGTGAAGTCTTGGGAGTCAACAGTGACTTCATACCTGATGAACAGGTATGAAGCCACTGCAACACAGTGGCGGTTGCGATCGGAGAAGAAGAGCACCTGGTCCGGTCTGCAAACAAAAGATTACTCCCCAAAAAAAAATCTCACAAAAAACAAACCTATGTGGCAAGAGCACCGGAACCGCATTCAGCGGTCACTCGGGCCGTTACACACGGCGAAGGCTCACCGGACCGAGATGGGCGAGACGGGCGTTCCTGTAGGGGATCCTACGCCACCCAGGGGCACGTCTATCCAAGTAGATAGCTAGGGGAAGCCACATGGACAAGCCTGCAAATTTTTTTTTAAAAATGGGTAGAAAAAAGAGAAACCTCATATTGAAGTGTGTATGAAAAGACACACTTGAAGTACCACTCCTTTTATACCAAGCTCTAGACTAGACAAAGCCACGCCCCACCACGCGGAAGCCCGCTAAAACAGGCCTCACAAAACTCGTTGATAACAACCAATCAGGCAGACTGATACGGAATTTTGGCATATTCCAACACACATATTAACCTAATTAGAATTGATAAGCATTTTATTATAGGCTTGTGATATGCAGACATGCGTTTTGGGCCGGCCCGGCCCGGCCCGCCTCAGGCCCGGCCCGGCCCGGGCC
>LR539424.1:16086-31610 GCA_900536315.3 Caenorhabditis becei | reverse complement strand
AAAGAAATTCCAACACTCTCCAGTTGGATATACGGCCCCTGTGATAGGAGGACCGATGCTCCGCCGTAGGGAACAGACACACTCATTTGAAAGACTCATGCAGACTCTCTACTTGGGTTAGCTGCCAGACGCAAAATTATTTTGTTTAGGTGATCAAAATTCATTTCTAGTGGAAAAACCACAAACTTTATGAGTCTAGGCGATACGATTCGTCACGTACGCCACCGGATCCGCTGACCACGGATCACGTCTCTCGGTCTGAGACATGGCATCCGAGATACGAAGGAGCCCCTCGTCTTTTGAAAAATATTGACACCAGGAACAGGTACCGGTAGTTCTGATTGGAACATTTCTGAATCACGTGGAATTCACCACACACGCAGAATCCGATCTTTTGAGCATAAACCAGCGGATCACACTTGGGATACGGTAGTTGATTATCAGTCATCAACACCACACATCGACTCTGGAGAGGAATGTCAGCATGACGCAAGAAGAAACTGAAGACCAACGAGAGGAATGCTGTCATGGAAAAGGAACATCAAGGCCAGAAACCAACGAGAGAGAGACCGAACGCACGGAGGAGAATGCAGAAAGTGTTTGCGAGTTTCAGCAACTCAGCAAGAACTCGGAAGATAAGAACTGTGCGGAACACGGAATCAAATGGCAACGATTGTGTGGACAAATAGCGAGAGAGCATTGCGATAAGGAGACCCAGATTATGCATGCTCCGCTAATGAAGACTGAAGACCGCTGAAACACTACGTGATACACACACGTAAACAACCACGAGACTCAGAACGTAGCGTCCGAGAGACTCCGCCCATCAATCGGAGAGGAAAGGAATCGGGAGAACCTCATTCTCACTTTTCCTGTTCCACACCTCTAGTGACTAACTTTCTTGTCTTGCAGAACCTGTGGTAATTATTGTGTAACTCAAAGTCAACCTGGCCACCCCGTCGACCCGTGTGCTCCGAAGCTCCCGAATACCGACAACCTTCGAAGAGCTACCACCAGTCACCCGACGCAGGAAAGCCACCGCTTCAAGAAGTTCGTCTCCAACGACATCAACAATGCCACCAAAGTCTCCGTCAAAAACACCACTCCCGGACGAGAGCGAGGACGACGACCTGGATCGGACCATCATTGGAAGAGGAACCGAAACCCCGCATGTTCCATCACGGAACCCATGGAAGGAGAAGATCGAGATCATCAAGATCATTGACTCAAGGGTCAAACCCTTCAAGGAAGGAAAAGCCGCGGACCTTCGGAATTGGCTGGAGACCTTCTCAAGGACTTTGTACAACTTCAATGTCCCAAACGAAATGGGAAACAATCTATTGCCGCTCTACCTCAGTGGAATGGCCCTCGAGCGATACAATGGATTGACTCGGGACCAGACCAGCACCTGGAAGGATTCGGTGAAGAATCTGATGGCCACCTTCACATGCGCATCGGACAGAGAGCTGGCTCTTCAAGAATTGGCAGGAGCCCACCAAGGTACGAAAACGGTTCTGGCGTTCGGCGTTTGGATCAGGAAGCAAGGCAATTTTGCCTATCCCGACCTAACCCAAGATCAAAGGGATAATGTTTTGGCAACGCATTTCCTCAGAGGCCTGAAGGCACAGATCCGTCGAGCCATCCGACGTCTTCCGACCATGCCGAAGACTTTACAAGCAATGATTGGTGAAGCAGAGAGACTCGAAAGACTTCGTGAGATCGAGGAAGCCGAGGACGACGAGGAAGACGTACTCGCCGCAATCAACAATCTCAACTTGGCCGGAGCTGGATGGAACAACTCAGGAGGCTACAGAGGAGGATTCCAAGGAAATCGTGGTTGGTCCAACAACTATCGAGGAAATTGGCAACCAAGAGGAAACTGTGGCCGTGGAAACTACAACTGGCGTGGAGATTCGAGAGGAGGATTCCGTGGAGGATATCGTGGAGGATTCAGTGGAGGATTCAATGGAGGATGGTCAAACAATCAGTGGTCTGACCAGCAGCAACAACATCAGCAGCAACAGCAGCAGCAGCAGCAACATCAGCAGCAGCAGCAACAGCAGCAGCAACGACAGCCGAATGAACACGTGAGCTTCAACCGGAATACCGGTAGACCAACCATCAACAGCCTATCCCGGTTTTTGCTTGGTCTGGCCATGATCATCTTCTTTCCCCAAGCGACAGCACTAGCCCCACAACTGTGCGGATTCAGTACAGCAGGAAACTTCTTCATTCCACCGGAGCCGATCATCTGCGGAAGTGCCGCTCATCTGCCTCTACAACGATATCCAATCGATATCTATGTGCCAAGATCGGAGGCGATAGAATCGGAAGCCTGGAGATGCCAAAAGGTGGAAGTCAAGTCAACCATCACCTCATACCTCAAGGCCTATGTGAAGATAGAGACGCAGATCGGGAGACGGACAGACGTAACCGTCGACGAGTGCCGGAGGATTTCAGTGTCCAAGAAGTTCAACGATGCCAAGCTGGAGGAAGCTTCGAGAGGAATCTGGAAGTCCGCGAGTACTGTGGAGAAGTCCAAGGAAGAAGCTGGATGGATCGGATCGAAGGAACGCGAGAACTACGAGATCATATTGGAGAAGGGATTCGTAGCGACAGTGGACGGAAAAGCCATCATTTCGGACCTGGGCACTATGGAAAAATGCACATTCAGTGCAGGAAGCTGTGTGGAAGATCAAGCTACGATCGTCTGGTCATTGGTAGAAACTCGGAAGGAATGCAAATACCAGTATCAACAAGAAGCTGAAGCCATCCTGTCATCAGAATACATTGCGATTCCGACTGCCGGAATCTTCTCGAAGATCAGCCGAAACGTTCGACTACTTCATGAGGAGACATCTGGATGCCATGTGGAGCACGCCTACTTGACGGACGACGGACTTCTTATCGACTTCCCTACAGTGGAATCGGAGGAATGGATTCCTGATCAACTCGTGAGAGGACATTCAAGGAAGCGTGAGCCGAATCTACATCGCCGACAGCCGAGGGAAACGATCGAGCGCATGATGGGAAGAAATAGAGTGGCCCACTTCGACATTGGTGAGAATTTTACGACCCCAATTTTGCTGAAACTATATGGCACACGAAAGCTGACGGACGTTCCTGAAGTCACTTCGCCAATTACCGATGTCATCCTATTGAAGCAGTTTGGAATCTACAACGTCACCAAGGAGATTCTGGAGCGCCGCACCCACTTCTATCCGGAAGATCGGAAACATCCGCAGTCAACGCTACTGATTGCTCTGAAAGCGATCAGATACAAGCAGTATGCAGCTCGGGAGATGAGAAAGATCAAGGAACGTCATGGAAACCAACGCATGGGCGAAGAAACCATCGAAAACGAAATCAGAGTGGAAGATCCACATATCTTTGATGTTCTACTGGAGAGAGAGTTTGGAAGGAGTAACGCGGACACGTTGCACCCAGATATGACGGCAACAGCTCCATCATTCGACCCCAAGAAAGTTGCGGATCTGGCACCATTCATCTACGTGGAAGAACCGGAATGGAGTCCGCCTACGACACCAGCTCCCAGAACAACGACAACCACCAGGCCAAGGATCTACCCACCACCACCCCCGCCGACACCGAAAGCTGCCTATGCACCACCACCACCCCCGCCGACACCGAAAGCCGTCTACGCACCACCACCACCTCTGGCAACAACAACGACCTCGAAGCCGATTGCACGTGCACCTGACACCAGGAGTCAGGCTGCACAGAAGATGGAAATGAATGAAGCCGTCCCACAGGAGAACTGGAATGTCTACCATGAACCACCTGCCCCGCCAATGCACTTCCTCTACGAAGACGCCTGCCGACAACAATACCAGGAAACCACCCTGTTCCACACACTGCTTCAAATTGATCCGACAGCTGCAATCAGGAACCTGCTCAAGAGAAACGACATCTCTGCCAAGAAAGTTGGAGAAGCATTGGCCATCTCAAAATGCCGCAAACTGGATGTCGACAAGATCTACTGGGATCGCAAGGTGAACGGTTCGTGTTTTGAACTTGTTCCAGTGGAGGAGAAAGGAACAATCTGGTTCCTGCTACCTGGCAGTCAAGACGTCATCGCCTGGTCGAAAACAATACCCTGCGAGGAACGACTACCTTCCATTCGTTTCGAGGATGATCGTTGGATTGGCCGAGATCATCACGAGATGAAACCACAATACCTGGAGCGACCGAACCGAGGAATCCAGAAACACTTCTTGCTGAAGCCACAGGAGACGTTCCACACGAATCTCAACGATGAGTCTGGAGCGATGACTGCAGCAGACAAAGAAAGAATGGAGGAAACCCACGAACGGATCAGGAGGATCGCAGCCGGAGAAGGAACTGCTGGAGTCCTTGCTGGAGTCGTGGACACGGTGAAGAACAAAACAATGGCCATTGGATCATCCGCCAAGCAGATCTACAACGAAGTCACCTCATCAGTTGGTCGAGCGATCAGGAAGACATTCATCGATGTGCTCCTGCTGATCCTCATTTGCACACTTCCGGTAATTCTCATTCTCGTGATTGGATTGGGAATCTACTTGTACTTCAAATGGCGGATATTCAAAGCCGCAAGAGCAGCTATGCGAAAGGCAAAGAGGACTGGAGGCCAACGACTTCTGGACTTCGCTCAACGCCAGATGATGATAAATAACGTCCAGGAAGTGGAGCTCCCGGAAATACGCCGACCGTATCATGAAGAATATCCAACGTACGACATCAATGCCATTCTGCCAGTCAACTTCGGAGGAGTTCAAGGAGTCAACGCCGTGGTCGCCTCAAAGCTGCCACATATCGACATAGAATTCCAAGGACATCGTCTCAACGCCTTGTTCGACACTGGAGCAGCTGTATCATATCTGCCCATATCATCAGTCAAAGGAAAGATCGATACAACGAAACGAGTTTCGGCGAGAACGGCGAATGGAACTCCAATCGACTTCTTGGGAGGATATTCATCCACGATCAAGATCGGAAACCTGCACATTCCACACGATTGGCTCGTCTCAAAGGAACATGAATGCCCAGCGGAGATGCTCATCGGAGCAGACCTCATCGAAAAGATCAACAAGATGGGTCATGAAGTGAACATCAACCTGTACAACAAAACCATGAGCATTGGTCCGACCACACTCAGCATCAACGTCATCGAGGCAACGGAAAAGGAATCGGTAGTCGAAACAACTACGGAAGTCGTCATCAACCCACGGTCGGAAGCAGTAATCCCGGCTCGAATCAGAGACTACGATCAAGAAATAGGAACCGAGCTTCTCGTGGAGGACAACGGAGTAGAAGATGATCAGATCTACATCGTCGCTGGAAGCATGGTGAAGCCAGACAACAAAGGAAACGTCATGGTTCAAGTCTACAATCCTACTGCATCTACAGTCAAGTTCGAGTCAGGAAAGGCCCTCGGAATAGCATCAAGGATCGGGAGCGTGAAAACGACGGTGGAAGAGATGCCCTCTCCAGAAGCGCACTGGGAAGGACGTCTACCGAAAATGCCACAGATACCACCGAAAGACTTCAAAGTGTCACACCTGATCGACCTGACAAAAGCCAAGCTGAACGACAACCAGAAGCAAGTGCTCAGGAAAATAATAGATAGTCATGCTGCAGCCTTCGTGGGACCAGACGGAATCCTAGGAGAATATCGAGGACCGTATCGACACCGGATCGACTTGGTCGAAGGAGCAAAGCCGCCACAAGCGAAGATCTACCGAGTGCCACTGGAAAAGCGAGAGGAGATCGAGCGACAGATCAAGGAGATGCTCAAGCAGCGGATCATCCAGCCCTCGGAGTCACCGTTCTCCGCCCCGATCGTCCTCGTCAGAAAAGCCGACAAGACCAGCTGGCGTTTTACTGTGGATTTTCGTGGACTCAACGCTGTAACGGAAACGGTACAATCAGTCATCCCGAACATTCAAGATATTCTGGATCTTTGTGGGAATCAGGAGTACTATACGACTCTTGATTTTCAGCAAGGCTTCCACCAGATCCCGCTCCACCGCGCCCATTGCGAGAGAACGGCATTCGCGTGCTTCCTCGGGGCATTCAAATATCTCAGAATGCCGATGGGTTTGAAAGGATCGCCAGGAACCTTCCAACGAGCAATGAACGACATGATCAAGGAGATGAAAGCCAAGATCTTCGTTTATATGGACGACGTTATCATCACATCGGAGACTGCTGAAGAACACCTTACCGACATCGACGAGGTCCTCAGGAGAGTCGAGCTCTTGGGAATGAAACTCCGACCGGAAAAGTGCAAGATGGCCAGAAGTTCAATAAAGTTCCTTGGCTTCGTCCTGTCGAGGAATGGTATCCGTCCCGACCCAGAGAAGATCAATGCGATTGTCAACTACCCACCGCCACGGAATGTGAAAGAAGTCAGAGCTTTCATTGGATTGGCTTCATTTTATCGGAGGTTTATTCAAAACTTCTCGAAGGTCGCCAGACCTATAATTGACCTTACGAAGAAGGAGAAGGAGTTCGAATGGACCGACGACTGCAGAAAGGCCTTCGATCAACTTCGGACGGCATTGACGACCGATCCAATTCTGGTAGCTCCAAAACTTGGTTGTGAGTTCGTGATCGAGGTGGATAGCTCAGGCAAAGGAGTTGGAGCCGTTCTCATGCAAGCCCAGGACCCGGAAGGAAAGGACAAACGAGTCATTGCATACGCCTCAAGAGTCTACAACAAACATGAGAAGAACTACCCAGCCATTGAATTGGAAGCCCTCGGACTCACCTACGCTGTGCAGCAGTTTCGCCCATACATCGACGGAGCCCGAACCACCGTCATCACCGATCACTCGCCACTCAAGGCCCTTCTCTACCGGAAGGATCTCATTGGCAGACTAGCAAAGTACCAGCTGGTCCTTCAGGAGTACGACATCTCGATTCAATATCGACCTGGAAAGGAAAACGTGGTCTGTGACACACTCTCCCGTATCCACCCGAAACCAATGGACAAAGAGGAGAAGCTGATCGCGGCGACGAAAGTGGAGACTACGAAGATTGACTTCGAAGCGGTTCAAGAAGAACAACGAGCTGATAAGAAGATTATGGAGAAGATCGGAATGCTGACAAAGTTCAAAATTGTGGACGGAACGATGTTCGAGAAAGGAGAAGCTGGGAACCTGGTGATTCGACTACCGGAACACTCGGCATACGGAGAGTCGCTGGCAAGACAAATACATTCGTCAAAGTTTGAAGGAGCTCACCTGGGAAGAGACAAAACCGAACAACAAGTGAGGACAATCACGATCTGGCCTGGAATGAAGAACGACATCAGCAGGAACGTCGACACCTGTGAGATCTGCCAGAAGAATAAGGACTCTGCAAGGACAAGGATTCGAGCACCACTTGGAGCATTCCCAACAGTGAGTCAGCCGTTCGAGCGAATGCATTCGGATGTCATTGGACCATTGCTGGAGACGGATCGAGGAAACAAATACGTCATCGTATTTGTGGACGCATTCAGCAAGTTCATGATCGCGGAGCCGACCACGAATCAAACTGCCGAGACACTGTGTCAAGTCTACCGGGATCGTGTATTGGCAAGATTTGGTTCACCAAAGCTTCTGATGACAGACCAAGGAACGAACTTTCTGAGCAAGAAGTTCAAGGAGCTGCTGAAGGAGACAAACTGTGCCCACCGAACAAGCACAGCATACCATCATGAAGCAAATGGCTTGGTGGAACGTGCCAATCAGACAATCGAAACGATGTTGCGGCAGATCAAGGATGAGGAGGATTGGGATCGTGAACTTCAGCTGCTGATACATGCTTACAACAACTCAAAGCATGCTGTCACTGGAATCGAGCCCCACCGTGTTCTGCATGGCAAGCAAGCAAGAACACCACTCAAGAATTCGATGCCGACACCAGAGGAGGAAACAACTCCGAAGACACATGCAGAGAGGACGGAAGAATGCCAGAAGGACCTGAATCAGAAGTGTGAGGACAACATCAGGAAGGGCACTCAACGTCAACAACGAATCCACGACAAGAGTAAGCAGATCAAAGATGTGAAGATCGTGGTGGGAGATAAAGTCCTTATCAGGAAAGGACAGAAGAACAAGATCGCCCAACAGTTCTATGGACCCCTCGAAGTTGTCAACGTGGAAGAACCGAATGTCAGCGTCAGGATACCAGCTGTGTCAACAAGAGCCAACAAGGAAAGGATTCGGACAATCCACAAGAACAACTGCAAGATCTACCGAGAACCCACCACGTCGAAGAGAGATCAAGATCCACCTGGGGATCCGGAGACTCTCTAAAACATCAACTGTCATCAGCAAGGACCAGTATCTACTAATCCACAAAGACTGGCCAACATAGCTTGCAGTAATAACCAAATAGAATAGCCGAATAACCAACAACAACGATTTATCAACAATAAAGGGAAAAGAAGAAGCAGAAGGAGAGGAAGAGATGATGAGGAGAAGAAGGAGAAGAGGATGAAAAGGAAAGGAGAGTCAGAGGAAAAGCGACGAACAGAAGGACTTCGGGCTGAGTCGATCGAACTGGATGCGGTCCTCTGACTTCGCGAAGTATCGACGGTAGATCACGTAGCCGATAACAAGAGCACCGACGACGACGATCAGGACGAGCAGCACCCAGAGCACTGAAAAGAAGAAAACTACATATGGAGAAGAAAGGAGATCGACCTACCGACGGAAGCGGAAGTACCCTCGACGACAACCGGAGACTCGGTGACGGACGGGACGGCGACCTCACAAGCATCTCCCGCGTACGGAGAGAAGCAAGAGCAGAGGAAAGACGATCCGTCGAAGAGGCAAGAGCCACGATCGGAGCATCGAGACGGACACAGGGAGGAGTGAGCCAGAAGAAGCATGATGAACTGAAGAAACTGAGGAAGGAACCGCCTTTTATAGCCACCAACGAAGCCGACCGTTCCCACGCTTTATCATGAGCAAGCCACGCCCATTTCCCACGAAACATGTTTCGCGCGGAAAAACGTAAACAACCACGGGAAACATCGAAGAAAAACTGAAAAACGAACAGGAATGGATGAAACCGACTACGGAAGCAGGGACTGGACCCTAGATGGAGTGGACAATGGATCGAATCGGAGAGGATGATGAACGATGGAGAAGATCAACAGGAAGATGCGCCGACTTCAACTTCTGGTACCCGAGGACGGGTACAAGCTCGTCCAGAGGGGGGGATGTGACAGTCTAGCCAGCGCCCCACGCACGGCTAGCTGTCTCGTCCCTCTCCTCTCTTATCAAGGGAGACGGAGTTGCAGCTGAGAGAGTCAGTCGGGAAGAGGACGCCAACACGACCGGTGCTCTCTTTTATTGTCTTCTATTTCTCTATTTTGTTTCTTCTATTTATTTACTTATTCTTCATAATAAATCTGATGAAGCAACCATGGAAGTCCTACTGTAGTTTCCTTAGAGTAGAGGGTGCGCCCAATCGGGTGTACTACACTACACTTGGTAGTGTTCTCAGATGCATCGGAACATACGTACGGAGCATGCATATACTTGAAAGTGGAAAAAGAAAAAGGTGGGTTTACTTCCCATCTACTCATCGCTAAGCAAAGACTAGCGCCACGTAACAAGCAAACCACCATCCCGAGATTAGAATTACTCGGTATGCTCATCGGCACCCGACTATTAAAATACGTCACCACACAGTGCAAACAAACATATCGCTCCATTGAAATTCTTACCGATTCCACCATCGCACTAGCCCAAGTCACCAACACGTTTGAAAGAGAATATGCGCAACCCATATTCGTCGAAAATAGGTGCAAAGAGATTGCGAAACATTTGCGCAAAATCAAGTTTGACGATGAGAACGTCTGCATTTCCCTTGCCCACGTGCCGACTGACCAAAATCCAGCGGGTTTGATAACCCGCGGATGCACATCACTCATTGCAGTTGCCACCTACATATGTTGCATTCCCGCCATTATACAAATCCTAACGGGATTCAGAGCAGTCAGCTCTACATAATCGAGACAAAATTCAGAACGAATTTTTACGATCTCAGACGATCTCACAACTTTTTATCCCCGTCCATAATACCCTTTTCTCAAAAAACAAATACCCCCTTTTTCCTCTTTATCGTTCAAAAACAATCATTACACAAACTCCCCTCTCGCATCACCGATTACACAATCTCTCCTCTCGTATCGCCTATCTTCATCGCAATCTTATCTTATCTCCGAAGGAAAACCATCGAAACACTCGTTTTTTTCCAGAACGTTACCGCCCCAAACCAACCGAACGATGTCCAAAAGACAACTCCACGAAGAAGTGCAGGAGGAGGTCAAAAGGACCGCGGTCATATGGGGACTGAAAGAGTACCAGGACGACCAGCGCAGACAACAACAAATAGCCAGACGAGGACCACCGCCAACGAAGAAATGCAGATTGTGCCTGCAGTCACATGCAACGTACGAGTGCCAGTCAGTGGACCAGAGATACAAGATGCGTGAAGCAGTCAAGGCAGGCTTATGCCTCATATGTCTCACAACGAAAAACCATCTCGCCATCCACTGCAGAGGAGTCAGATCCGGAAAGCATTTGTGCTCATTGACGGCATGCAATGATGGATATCGCTTCCACCATGCCTCCATATGCGAGAATACGAGGATCCCGAGCCCAGAGCCAGAAGCAATGGAAGAGATACAACCTGAAGTTGTTCTCGAAACGCCAACGAAAGCCACCGATAAGCCAAAGAAACTGAAGTAGCCGATAAAAACCAAACCACTTGTTAAACGCCCACCATCCTAATAGCAATTAGTAGAATCCCTCATAAAAAGCCCTCTCCGCTCTTGGCCCCTCGTTTCAAGTAAGAAAACAAATAAAGCAGTTCATTGTAACACAAACTTTTTCGGAAAGGATGAAAAACAGAGGAACAAGGGAAAGGAACGAGCAGACGAACACGTTCAATCGATGCGGACCTCCAGCAGACCGGCAGGGACCACGCCGTGCCGACCAATCGACACGGTGTGGTCTTCAGGGTCGGCAGTGACCCCGTACCTCACGTAGATGTACGAGGCCACTGCCATGACCTGGCGATCGTGGTCGGAAAAGAAAACCACCTGACCCGGCCTACAAACAAAATATTACCCCACAAAAACAAAACAAAACAAACTTGTATGCCAGAACCACTGGAACCATGGTGACGAGGAGCTCTGGGCGATATGATCGCCTCAGGGTGAGAGATCCGAGATGAGCCAGACGAGCGTTCACATCTTGAAGTGGGCGAGTACGCCACCCAGGCGTGTGGCGATCGAGGTAGACGGAGAATGATTGCCACATGCTGCAAGCTGCAATAAAAAAAAAAAAAAAAAAAAAGAAAGGAGAAACATCATGTTAAAAGGTGTATGAAAGACACATGAAGCACCACTCCTTTTATACCAAGCTCCAGACTAGACAGAGCCACGCCCCACCACGAGTCAACCGAACTGAAACAAGCTTCGAAAAAACCCGTCGAGACAGAGAAAGTGATACTGAAATTAAACATAACGCTAAATGGGTTGATAAGCATTTTATCACAGACTTGTTACGCATAGCTATCATCTTCCGCACAAGGTCAATCAACAACGTAACATTTACAACGATCTAATAATCAACCACCCGATGATACAGAAAATGCAGATGACATATCCTAACAACAGAACAACAAGATCGACAGAAACGTCCGGAGAAGAGGCATATTGAACAACGACACTTGACTCAATCACAGACGTTGTCGCCAGAACAGCAGCACGTGTAGTAGACGATACAACCAACTCAGGATCACACATCTCACTACATGAATCAGCCAAAGTCCCGCCAATCTGTTTTCGAACCCAGCAGGGTATCTCATCAACTTCAAACACACAGAAGTGTGGAGCGTTGAATCTGAAAAAGGACACAAGTGAATTCGCAAGTTCTCTTTCAACACTGACCCAGCCAACATCAGACAATAAGGGCACCCATCGCAATTGCCGACGAGCTCCCAGTTCGGAACTATTGCACCACATCCAGAACAGATCACGAATAACCAGACCAACAACATCATAGGAAAAACAGTAGAAAGGTAAGAAACAATGAAAATTTATACCCGGCCACCGCATTGCGGGGGCGCCGGAAGATGGCGAGGATAAGCCGCCATTTCGCTGATTAAAAAGCTTCTCCCTCGGGAGAGGCTACTGTTCATCCCCAGTTTCCTACTCCTTGCTCGTCTCGCATCCGCATCGTTCAAATACCAGCGAACTCCGAAGACCCAAATTGCCGATCAAAAAAAGAAAGACACCTGCCACTGATGAAGGACCATCTAGCCCCGCCCCGGGAGTGTTGCGGCTGAAGACGCAACTCCATGAAGTACACGGGACCGTGACGTCGACAAACCAAGAGTTAATTGACCCCACCCTTTAATGATAGCTAGTGACCTTGCATTCCTTTTACTGGTCAGTATATAAGCCGAACCACTGACCATGTCAGGGCATCTTCTTCAAACTTCTATCTTGTCTTCTATTTTCTATCCGTTTTTATCTATTGACTGGTGTCGATAGAATTCTAATTCTTCAGTCCAATAAATACTTTCTTATTCGATCTGTACCACTGAACCACCGCCGCTTGGGACACTAAGACATTAGTGGATCCAACAAGTGTTGCGGCTAGAATGTTGCAATTCTATGAACTACAAAGGACCGTGACGTCTACAGGCCAAGAGTTAATCGACCCCACCTACTTCATGATAGCTAAATGACCTTTCATTCCTTTCCCCGGCTGCAATATAAGCTAAACTGCCCATCGCGTTATCATCGGTTTTCATTACTATTGAATCTACTTCGATAGAATCTGATTCTCCCGTTATTCTCTAATAAACTCTTATTTTATTCATCGACGCACCTCTGAACCACCGTGCTGGGCTTCGCAAAGAATCGTGGACCCAACAAGGAATATGCCATTCGACGAAGTACAAGGGACCGTGTCGTTTGATCATCACCGGACATTAAATGATAGCTAATCCTAACACTCAATAGGACGAAAAAGAGAACGAGAAAGCTGGCCGTGCTTATGGAGCGGGCTAAACTGCCACTTAGTCAACGGGAACCTGGTTTAAAAACAAAAAATCAGATTTCCCACAGCGAGTTGGAAAGAATAGAACTTACAAAAAAGGACAAATTCTACGAGACAGACAGCGGTAGGCACATCTCAATGAGAATGGTATCGGTATCCTTGTGAAAGTACCAATATCCAAATTACCAACAAACATCAAAAAAATCGGGGAGAACAAGCACCTTCAGGTAGCGAATCTGAAAATGTGTGTTTAGTGAGAATTTTGGTGGAAAAACATGCAAAACACAGGAAGAAAACTTACTTTTCACAATTGGATCACATCGGGACGAATGATACAATGTATTAATGAATGAATGAGAGGGTGACGGCCGGAGGGGCTTATCAGCCCCGATCACCAAGATTGTGATCGGGGAGACGTGTGCGGTTAATTAGAGAACAGTTCACGGATTCGACGTCTGCGTCTCCCCCACTGTTAACGATATTTCGTTATCTCCGAACGGATGACATTGCCTGATTGCCGTTGAAACTTATAGACCTGAATTAAATTAAACCCCATCTTGTTTCCTGCTTTATATCATTTGGAAACAAAGAGAAACACATTTAGAAACACATACAGTGATCCGAGAAAGTAACTTTTGCCAAGAAACTTGTCTGACAGTGTATCGAAATGAATTTTTTCAGTTTAGAATTTCATTGAATATCAACTGTGTGAAAACAAAAGGAATTAGCTGTGTCACAAGAGTACGTTACAGTCTTATCAGTTTGTGATATTGCGTGGAACAATAAAAAGAGTAAAGGTTTACTTCCAAATTGCACACATACACTCTATAATAAACCTGATTGTCTAGGTCTTATCGAGATAAAGTTTGTCAACCAGTTGAAAACAAAACTTTTCTCTAGTTTTTTTTTATTTTGAAAGTTTGCAATATTCACAGGATTTTCATTTTGAAAAAATGAATTATTAATTTATCGATTTATTGCTTAATCCAATAAAAATTCCAATAGTAATAACAATTCAAGAGTAGCAAACAAAGAATTGAAAAAACAATTTCAGACAAAATTTTCTAACATTTCAGATAAAAATTGATAAATTGATAACAAATCAAGGCGAAGAAATTCAAAAAAAAAACTTTAAAAGAAAATTTTTCCGAATGAGATCTGATAAAAATGAGATTCACTGATAATTTGAATTGCGAAACTCTTAAATTTTCTGACTGATTTGTTATCAGTAATGGCAGCCTCCTCCTCACAATCGGTGTTGGTGCCAGAATGGCGCTCGAAATGGCCATTAGGGGTCCCATGAGGGCTTCCACGTCCACCTTGACCTCCACCTTCATGTCGTTGACCACACGAATTCCATTGTTATCAGCTTCACATCGAATTGCCGAATCTTGATTCCACAAATTTCCATATGGGATTTGACCTCCACCTTCATGTCGTTGATCACATGGATTCGATTGTTATGGGCCGCACATCGATCCGCTGAATCCTTAGTCCACAAATCTCCATATGGGATTTGACCTCCACCTTCATGTCGTTGATCACATGGATTCCATTGTTATGGGCCGCACATCGATCCGCTGAATCCTTAGTCCACGGATCTCCACTTGCTCCAGAACACCAAAAGTTTCGAAGTAGGCGCGCAGCCCGGCCACCGAGTGTATCCCGTCCGGAATCCCAATGAATGTCGCTTGTCTCGTGGTTCAAGCCTCATGAACAACTTCCGCAGTTGAATCGGCCTGTCATGCTCTTGCCGGTGGGGAATGATGGTAGTTCTGGAAAATTTGGATCGGTTGTTGGGATTTTTTTTTTTGGGAAAATGGGGGGAATTTAGGAGATTTTTTGGTAATTTCAAACAAAAATTTGATGTTTTTAGAGGAAAAAGGAGAATTTTATTGGTGAAAAAAAAATTCTTTCTGAGAATAGGACAATACAATTTTTTTTGTTTGATTTTTGCTAAATTTTCTTTGGAATTGTTTTAAATTTCAGTAATCTTCTGGTTTTTTTGTTTCGAATTTTGAATCAATTTTTTCAATATTTTGTGTTTTTTGTTGAGATTTTTTTGTGGATTTTTCAAAATTCAGTGATTTTCCTGGTTTTTTTGGATGAAAATTTATGATTTTTTGGGTTTTTGAAAAAAATGTTGAGAAATAAAATATGGAGAATTTTTGTAAAAAATAGGAATTTTGGCGATTTTTATGAAAACTGTGTGATTTTTACCGAGTGATAAGAGAAGAAACATTTGTTTAGAACACCTTCATACGATCACATTTGATTCTAGGCTCAAACATCTAGAATTTTAAAAATAGTGAATCTTTTTTCGTTTTTGTCCGAGCACTGGCTCTCTCACCGTCTACGTCCCCCAGATCTGCACACTATCTCGGTGAGCGGGGTCAATGGGCCTCTCCCGCCGTCACCCTCCTCATTCATACATTGTATCGATCGTCC
>LR539422.1:203811-221099 GCA_900536315.3 Caenorhabditis becei | reverse complement strand
CCTGCGAGACCCGCTGACAAAAAAACGCTCCATTACGCATTTCAAATGAAAAGAATAATACTGATTCGATTAATACCAAATTTAACTGGAAAAAAAATTTTGAAAAAAAAAATTTTTTTGGATTCAAAATTCATTTTCAGTAATTTTTTTTCGAAAAATCAGATGAACCTTCATATTCTGAATCGATCAGTGTCAATTTTAATTTTAAAAAATTAAAAAAAAATTTTTTTTGAACGTTTTTTCAGAATGTTTCCCAAAAACCTAGAATCCCTCTCTAGAAGTCAAAATTTGAAAGAAATGACTACGTTAATCATAATCAGCACAAAATTCTGAATCGATTGATACTAATCATGCCCCAATTCTAAAAAGTTCAAAAATCCCGGGATTCAGGGATTCAGAAGACCAGAATTCTGAATTTTCGAAAAATCCGAACTTTATCATGATTAGTATCAATCAACGCAGAATTTCATGCTGGAATCGAAAATGGCAGTTAAAATCTGCAATTCTGACATCTAGGACCCCTAAAACCCAAAAAACCACCAACTTGTCATTGTGATTCGACTCCTGGACGTCCATTTTCACCACAATTCCATCTCGATTCTTCACTTGATAATAGATCACAAAAGTCGATCGAATCGGGAAATTCTGATCGTTCCAACGCTGAAAAACAGGAAAAATAGAGTATTTTTGAAGCTTATCACTGTTATCACTTATTCCTTATCACTTATCACTCACATGCATCATTTTGTTAATTCCAATGTCCGTGATGAAATCCGAGGCAAGTTGAATATGTTGGGCGTTTAGAAGGTTCAGAGTCCGATCGTCGAACGAACTTTCGTAGATTATCATGAGCTTTTTGAGTTTGCTCACCTGAAAATTTCGAAAAATCCGTTTAGAATTCAGAATTCAGAATTTTTTCAAATATATTCAGATTCAGCATGAAATTCTGAATCGATTGATATTAATCATGATAGAATTCTAAAAAATTCAAAAATCCCGGGATTCGGGGATTCAGAAGGCCAGAATTCTGAATATTTCAAAATTTTTCAGAAACCCCACGTGATCAGTATCAATCAACTCAGAATTTCACGCTGAACAAGTTTTACGTAGCCAGATTTCGAAATTCAGGGTCCCAAGTACCGAAAACTTACAAAAGGCAGTTGCAAGAAGCGATTCGAATCGAGGATTCCGTTTCCACGGAAGATGAACGACTCCATCGCCGGATCCATCAGTTGAAGCCATCCATGGATTCCATTATAGTTGGATTGAACCGAAATGTTCAGGTGCTTGATGCGGAATGGCCGTTTTTCGACGGTAAGCTCGGGGTTGTGCTCCTGGAAATTTTTTTTTGATTAAAAAATTTTTTTTAGGCCAGGTAATCAATTTTCCTTATTTTTCTCATAATTTGAATTGTTCAAGCAGAAAAAAATTTAAAAATGTGAAAAATCATTTTTCATTATTTTCAGATTTTTTGAAAAAAAAGAGAGAAATTGATTTTTTTTCCAAAATCGCTGATAATTTTTTTTCAGTGATAAGCAAAAAATTTTATCAGCATTTTTTCTTGTTTTTCAGCTTTTAAAAAAAATTGAAACTGAAATTTAATTTTTTTTTGAGAAAAAAATTTTTTTTGATTTTTTCCAAATTTTTGCTCGAATTTTTATTTTTTTTCTTTTTACCATTTTATCATTTTTTATCAAAACACTCACCATATCAATAGTAGCCGAATCAATATAAACATTAGGGTCCGACAGCCATGCCAAGTGCCATCTGGCCATTTCATTGAGTGTCATGTCGTTAAAAGTTGTAGTTATCTCTGAGATTATCGATGAGTTGCTGCCTTTGAATGTGTAGTCAGCTCTGGAAATTGATAAAAAATAAAAATGCAAATTTTAAAAATTTTGGGATTATTTTAGGTCAAACCAGAAGGTAAATGTCGGCTTCGCCGCCATTTCCCTTCTGGCGAAGCTTGCCTATGCGCGTCACAATAATAACAGGGACACCTTCTGTGTGTCTGTGAGTCGTTCGTCTTGCAACATTTTTCCAGCATGACCGAATTTATCATTTTCTCGCAGAAGAGCCAGATAGTCTTCCGTCACCGTGAAAGTAGTTTTCACAACGATTAGTTTCCTCTAATAAGGAGAGAGAAGCTGCTAATAATTGGCAGAAACAACCTGATCAATCTCTAACCTCTCGCAAAAAACGTTCGGTCTCCTTTCGTTTTTCCTATTACCTCCTCAGAGCAGACATCGGAATGCTCAACCAAGTTAAACAATTAGGTGAAATTTTGTGTGCGGTACTTTTGGAGACACTCTTTCTGCCGAATTTCTAGGGACCTGCTCTTCAGAAAACATCAAAAACTTCAGGCGTGTTGTGATCCTCCAGCATACTTCATACAAATTCATGTAGACTGTCACACAGTTCAGAAGTACCTCTCCGAAAAGCGACAGTTAGCACCACTCTTTCTTGCAATTGAGAACCCGCCTGAGGTTGAGAAGCCGGTTGAGACGGCGTGTTCTCTCTGTTAAACTTTGGTACTGAAACGCGCCTATCACTAAGCGGACTGGAGTTGTTTTCCTCACTGTAACGCAACTGCGCTTCGCAAGAAAGAAAGAATTCGACTTACGCACCACAGAAATCTACTTGTAAGCATGCCTCCTGCCAACGGCCGACGCCGTCTCCCGCCACATGGCTTTCCGCCTTCGGCGCTTTCTGTTCGCTGACCGCTCCTGATGAGTTACTGATCAGAGGATGTGTTTAGGCTATGCATGGGCATTCAAATGGCACTAATCACGGCTCTTTAGCTTTCGTTTGATTATCAGCTATCACTAATAAGGTTCCCTTTTGACCCAGTGGCCTTATCAGTGCTCCTGATGAGTTACATATTTTCGGAATTCACAACTTTTCTGACAATGACGCTGATAGGAATTGAATCCGCGTCCTACGTACCTCATTCCCACACACTGCCTACTGTCTCCTTTCTCCGCGAATTGCTCATTTGCTAAACCATTCCAAACGTCACGCCGTCTCTACAGTTTGGTTTCTCCGTCTTTGGCTCTGTCTCGCTTTCTCCCAACATTTATTTTGCACCAAAGCCCCGCGCCTTATGTGTGCCGTACACCTTATTCGTTGCGACACGCGGCTGCGTCCTACCTGTCCGCCAGCCGCCGGCGCTGTCCGCGCTATCAAACGTGGGTAATTGAACCGGCCGCCTCAACCACGCCCGCCGACCCAACCCCAGGGTGCAGCCGACATCAATCAAGGCCGTCGACAACCCATTCGCGCGGCAGTTTGCCATTCTGAACCCCAGAATCCTGTTATTCTGAATCAGAAGGCGTCGCGCCAAACAGAATCCTTAGAAAAATGACGTGCACCTTGCGGTACGCATTCCTGACCACCCTGCGAAAGAACGACGAATTTGGTCTTCTAGTTGCTGAGAAACGGCCGCGGACATACAAACTTACGGACAGACACACAGAATTCCTCGTTTAATAATAGTAAAGATGGGAAAAAATTCTGAAAGAAAATTTTTTTTTTGGAAATTAATTTTTTTTCAAGTTTGAAAAATGAGAAATATTATTTTAAAAAATTTAGGGACAATTTTAGGTCAAATTGGAATCTTTGAAATTTTTAAAGAAAATTTTGAAAATTAAAAAAAAAATTTTTAATAATTTTTTTTTTGAAAAATAATTTAATTTTTTTTTTAATTTTCCCAAATTTTTTTTGTGATTAAAATATCAGTTTCATTTTTTTAAATCAACTTATCACTATTTTAATTATTTAAAAATTTTTAAAAATTACCTGGACGATCCCTCTTTCAATCCTTCCGATTCCTTGGGTCCCGTCGAGAAACACACTCCCAATGCTCCATTAATCCATATTTCCTTTAAATTTTTTCTAGTGATAAAAAATGATAAGAGCAATGTTTTGAGACGATTTTCAAGTTTTTAGAAATTTTTCAAAAAATTGAAAAAAAAAATTTTTTTTTGAATTTTTTTTTCCAATTCAAATCAGTGTTTTTCAAATTTTTTAAGTTTTTCATCAAAATTTCGCTAATTTTTCTTCTAATTTTTAAAAAAAACTTCAACTCACGTTAGTATTATCCCCAATTTTCCACGCGGCATGTTTGACATGTACCTCCCGATCCATCAGCTTATCACCAGCTGATAACGCCTCTCCGTTGGCGCGTTTTACACATATTCTGTGAGAAAAACACATTTATCATTGATTATTATTGATTTTTCGATGATTTTTCCACTTTTTCCCATATTTTTATCAAAAAAACTCACATTCTCTCCAATCTCGTAAAGCTATCGGCTATTTTCTGATTTTCCACGTCGACAGGTGTCAGTTCTTTGAGTGGAGCCGGATCCGATGGCTTTGCCATAATTTTAGCCTAATTTCTGCAAAAAAATGAGAAAAAATCAGGAAAATTGTGGAAAAATGCGATTTTAGCGGATTTTGGAGCGAAAATGAGCCAAAATAGCGGGAAATTGATGAAAAGAACTTGTTTTGAGCGGAAAAATGAGAAAATCAGTTGAAAATAACAAGACAGCAGTGAAAACAGCAGGAAAATGTAGAAATTCTGTAAAAATTGCAAAAAAAAATGAAATTTTTTGAATTTTTTGTAAAATTGGATTTTTATTTAATTTTTTGGCAGTTTTTTATTGTAATTTGCTATTTTTTATGATAAACACAAACTTTTTGCTATTTTACAATTATTTTATTTGAAAAAAACCGGAAAAACCGCCGAAAAACTGGAGAAAAAGCCGAAAACTGCATAAATTTTAACTTGTCCTCGTGAACTACACGCGCCATGGCCGAAGTTTTGCAGTGTGCGGAAACTCGGCCATCGTTGGTTTTTAGTGGAGAAGCCGGGATTTTTGGGTGGAAAAGAGGTTATACAAGGCAAATTAAGAGAAAAAAAAACAGAAAATGAGTGAAAAATCAATTTATTCGTTAATTAATTCATAAATGCCTAAAAAATTGAAAAAAGGGGTCTGACCAGAATCCTTGAAATTCGGGAAACTAGTGATTTGTGGCATTTTGTGATAAAAGTGATTGATAACACTGATTAATTAAAATGGTCTCTATCCAATCACTCAAAACCAATGATAAGATGACACTGATAGTGTGACTCCCCGTTCGCATCCTTCAACCACATCTTCTGCACGTGACCGGGTCCATTCAGCTCTTCCGACACCACCGAGTTGGCCGAGTAGATCTGTGGATCACACTTTACCGAGCTCATTATCAGGTAGAATCCGCAATCAGCAAACACGGATTTTGTTGCGAATTGATATTGGATAAGATATTTCAGAGCACCGGTCCTGGAATTTAAATGTTAATTTTGACTTGATAGAAACCGGTTAAGGAGATTTTTTTAAAATTTTGAAATAAATTTTTTGTGTTAGAGAAAAATGTCAAAAACAATTTTGTAGTTGAACAAAATTGCTGAAAAAATTTTTGAAAAGGTGAAAAAAATCGGTGAAAAATTATTTAAAAAAAATTTTTTCAATTTTTTTCTTCGAAATTGATTTGATAGAAACCGGTTAAGGAGATTTTTTCAAAATTTTGAAATAAATTTTTTGTGTTAGAGAAAAATGTCAAAAACAATTTTGTAGTCAAACAAAATTGCTGAAAAAATTTTTGAAAAGGTGAAAAAAATCGTCGAAAAAAAACTAACCAGGTAAGATTGCCTTCGATGGTTTTCATTTGATCACGCAAATTTTGATACGTTTGAATGGGTAATTTGCAAGCTTTTCGACTGCGGTAGACGATTGTGATGCACTTTCCACCCTCGAAGTCTTAAATTTAGACTTTTTGTTGGGACATACAGTAACCCGGTCAGAATTTCATGTAGACCATCACTAGAACTTGAATAACTTGGCTCAAAATGCTCCGTTTGAGCTCAGCTTTGGATATTTTGTAGTCAAAGGTCTCTAGATAACGTGAGAAAAATTTAGGACAGATTCCGAGAGATTCAGATGAGTTACGTCATCTGAAACTTTGAGAAAAGTCAAAAATGCACATTTAATTTTTTGTTGTGAGCATAACTTTGCTCAAAATGATCCGTTTGATCCCCGGTTTGGATATTTTGTAGTCAAGGGTCCCCAGATAACGTGAAAAAAATTTAGATACGATCCCGAAAGATTCAGATGAGTTACGTCATCTGGAACATTGAAAAAGTTCAATAATGCACATTTTATGTCATTATTTTTTTGTTTTGAGCATAACTTGGCTCAAAATGCTCCGTTTGAGCTCTGATTCGAACATTTTGAACCTAAGAAGCTTAGTAACATGTCCAAAAATTTTAGAGTTCCTCCGGCCGTCACGACCACCTGCACGTAGACCGTTAGGGTCCCTAACATCTTTTAGGTCCTTTTTTCAAAAAATTCCAAAAAATTTCAAATTTTCGCTATAATCTTAAAACTTTTAGCAGTGAATTAAGGCCTATGGCACATTTTTAATAATAACTGAAACCTCTGAAAAAAAGGAGAAAAATTAAAATTTTGGATTGGTCACATTGATTTTTTTCAGAATTCCAGATGACGTCGCTCATCTGAATCTTCATGAATCTTCACCAAAAGTTTCGGGCATACTTCTAGCTCCCTCAGGTACAATATGTCAAAATCGGGGCTCAAACGGAGCATTTTGAGCCAAGTTATGCTCAAAACAAAAAATTGAGGCATAAAGTGTGCATTTTTGAACTTTTTCAATGTTTCAGATGACGTAACTCATCTGAATCTTCATGAATCGTACCCAAATTTTTTACACGTTATCTAGGAACCCTAGACTACAAAATATTCAAACCGGCCATCAAACGAAGCATTTTGAGCCGAGTTATTCAAGTTTTTGTGATGGTATAAGAAGTAATGGTCACTAAACTAACCATGTATAACCAATAAATTGTTTTTCTCATCTGAACAGTAGCAATAGAAATCCCACAACATTTGAGAATAGTTGAAAACACTGATGTAAAATTGATCGCTGAAAAAAGTTGGCACAAATTGCTGATAAAGATCACTCACTCTGTCAAACAGTTATCAACTCGTCTCCTTATCAGCTCTCCCCTCTGGACATTATTCAGGTGCGTGTTATCACTTATCAAAGTTTTTAAATCAGTGCAGAGCTCTTTCCAGTATTCATCACCGTTCTGTGAAAGACTCAGACATACTGTAGCAGTCATAATTTAGTGAGCTCTAACTGTTTTGACTATAACTTGGCTCAAAATGCTCCGTTTGAGCTCCGTCTTAAATATTTTGTAGTCAAGGGTCCCTAGATGACGTAAAAAAAATTTGGGGAAGATTGGGAGGGATTCAGATGAGTTACGTCATCTGAAACATTGAAAAAGTTCAAAATTCACATTTTATGTATTCCTTTTTTGTTTTTAGCATAACTTGGCTCAAAGTGGTCCGTTTCAGCTCAGATTTTGACATGTTGTACCCAAGGGATCTAGAAACAAGTCCCAAAATCTCTCAGGTACAACATGTCCAAACCGGAGCTCAAACGGACCATTTTGAGCCAAGTTATGCAAAAAACAAAAAAATATGTGCATTATTGATTTTTCTCAATGTTTCAGATGACGTAACTCATCTGAATCTCTATGGATCTGTCCTAAATTTTTTTCACGTTTGCTAGGAACCCTTGACTACAAAATATCCAGGACGGAGCTCAAACGGAGTATTTTGAGCCAAGTTATAGTCAAAACTGTTAGGGGTCACTGAAAATTGCTTCTCCTACCTCCTTCTTCCAACCAGCTTCCAGTTTATCCAAAATTTCCTTGAAATTTTCCCATTCCTTTTGAATTTTGCTCTGGCCATACTCGCTCTTGTTCAATAAACCTCTGGCAAATGCTTCAATGACCAACTGAAAATTGCAGGGGTTTTTTGCTGGAAAAGCTTCAAAAACCCACGAATTCGCCGAAAATTCCAGAAATGATGTTCTTCCACTTCATAAATGATCCTTTCGTTTTGATTTTTTCAGTGGACATTGCCATGAGAAGAGGGTTGGATGAAGGGTTTTCCAGAAGAGCTGCCAGACTCTGGAAACATTTGATAGTCATCACAAGAACTTGAATAACTCGGCTCAAAATGCTCCGTTTGAGCTCCGGTTTAGGCAATATGTAGTCCAGGGTCTTTAGATAACGTGGAAAAAATTTGGGAGAGATTCATAAAGATTCAGATGAGTTACGTCATCTGAAACATTGGAAAAGTTCAAAAATGCACATTTTATGTATGAATTTTTTGTTTTCAGCATAACTTGGCTCAAAATGCTCCGTTTGACAAGGGAAGTCCGAAATTTACCAAGCCTATTTGCACTTTTTCCGACGCAGTTCGATAGAGTTTCGTCTCCTGACCAATAGTGCAGTTGATCATTTTTGCAAAATGAGCCTCCTATGGCCGCTACGGGCGCCGAAAGTTTATCGGTTTTGGAGCTCGAAAAAGCTAGAAAAACGCCGCATTCATAACGGCAAACACGCGCGTGTATTTCCAACCGGCCGAGTGGCGCAGTTGGGTGTGGCGGAAGTTGAGGATATGCTGTCCCGAGTTCGAATTCTTTTGGTCAAAAATTTTTTTGCATGTTTCGCCCCGATTTTTCAGCAGAAACGCAATGATTTTGTTTAGTTTCCATACTCTCATTGATAATTTCGGTAAAACAGAACAAGAAAATGGTTCGAAAAGGTCTCTTTTGCCAGTTTCCCGCGGATTTCTGATTTTTCGAAACACGTTTCTTTATCTGTTATGATCGAGTTCAATCCCACCGCTGTTTCTGCTGTGAACAGTTGAGTTGCACAAAAATCAGGTCGAAAAGTGCAAAAAAATTTTTGACCAAAAGAATTCGAACTCGGGACAGCATATCCTCAATCACCGCCTCTCCCAACTGCGCCACTCGGCCGGTTGGAAATGCACGCGCGTGGGTGTCGTGATAATCGCGCCTTTTTCGAAACTGTTCGGCAGCTTCTCCGAGACCCAAAATTAGGCCAAAATCTTCCGGAGCCCGTAGCGGCCATAGGAGGCTCATTTTGCAAAAATGATCAACTGCACTATTGGTCAGGAGACAAAACTCTATCGAACTGCGTCGGAAAAAGTGCAAATAGGCTTGGTAAATTTCGGACTTCCCTTGTGAGCTCTGATTTAAACATTTTGGACCTAAGGCCTTTTCTTGGGTATAACAAGCCCAAACCGGAACTAAAACGGACCATTTTGAGCCGAGTTATGCTCTAAACAATAAATAATGACATAAAATGTGCATTATTGATTTTTCTCAATTTTTCAGATGACGTAACTCATCAGAATGTTCCGGGATTTGTCCTAAATTTTTTTCACGTATTCCAGAGACCTTTGACTACATATTGCTCGAACCGGAGCTCATACAGATCATTTTGAGCCGAGTTATTCCCGAAAACTCACATAAGCCATGCTCAACGGAGGGGTCTTCTTGTATTCCTCAGCAAAGTTCTTCAAATCTTGCTCGTCCTGATACTTGAGACAATTTCTTGTGTACATCATCAGCGTCTTTGCTGGAGCTGTGATGTTCGTGTGGAAGTTGAATTCGGTGATAAATGATTGCATATCAGCAAAGTGCACGTCCATCACATTTTCAAGCTAAACATGTTCTTATGAAGAGAAAATTAGAGGATACTATCTATTATTGCCCTGATGGGTCTCGCCACGAAAATGGTTTCCGGGCTGAAAAACTTTTCCAGGTGAAAACGGGTAAGATGACGTGAATTCAATCATTTTCAGCCAACTTCCAGCAGTTCCCACCGATAACTGATGGAAACTGCTGGAATCCACCCATTTTCATCAGAAAAAGTGCCAAAACCTTGTCCAGAAGCCGTATTTCAGCCCGAAAACCACATTTTCGTGGCGAGACCTACCAGAAGGCAATAATACCTCTTGTATAGACATTTCCAATTCTTTGTACTTTTCCACAACCGGATTAGGTCGATTGTCCGGGATGAGCTTCATGATCCACTGAATGCCCGATCCGACTCCAGCGATGAACAAGAGCACTGGAGCAGCCGGCGGGTACAATGCTCCGATTTTCGCCGCACCCTTGATAAGGTCAATGATAGCATCGGCTTTTCCTAAAAGCTCTTTTTCTTCACTGAATTCATTGTCAACTCACTGATGTCGTCATGTTGATCTCTTGGCTCTAGAGCCATCATTTCTGGAGCGATTTTCATGTATTCCACAATGAGTTGGGTATTGGAATCCAGTGGCTTCCGGTCGGAGCACTCCACCGAATAGACCACATCTTTCTTGACAGTTTCTGAAGATTTGAGAATTCAGAATCGCAAAGCTTCTGACTTACCAGACACCATAAACGCCGATTCGAATTCCATTTTCGATAAAGGTTCTATTCTCGAATCGGTGACTTTTTATACTAGATCTTGGGACAAAAATCACTACGTGAAACCGTCCGCCCTGTAGACACAAAATAGTGAAGTTTGACCATAACTTGAACCAAAATGCCTTAATTCGAATTATCATCAATTTGAACGATTTCGGACAAGGCCATCAAGAATCACAAGGAAAGGATTCTGAATCTTCTCTGAACCACGTTATCAGTGTATCAGTGATACAAAGAACCAAACTTCATTGATGTCTGATTCGAGAGATATCTTCATTTGATCTTTGTACAAACCGAGTATAAAAGGAAACACGGCGTCAGTGATTCTTTATCATTTTATCAGTGATAACATGACAGGTAGGTGAGCTGGCAAATCTAGAAACAACAGCTTGTTTTAGTGACATTCTCGGCAGTTCATTCGATCAATGTGGAAGATGTGAATGGAAAAGATGAGGAAAATGAGAAGGCACCGGTGACGCCGATGCTGGTGCAGGTCTCCATGGTGACTACCGTAATCCGGCCCATGACAAATTCCGAATGGGAAAATGCCATGGAGCTTCTGAAGCAGTTCAAGAACCATGTGACGGATACCATCGATAAAGGAAAGGCGTTTTATGAGAAACACGAGACAAAAGTTGAGAAGGCGAAATCGATTTATAAAATGTTGGAGGGAGTCGGCGACATTTACAGCGGGATTCAGAAACTGCAACCCGAGAAGGAGGATCCGATGGTGAAGATGTTGGCGGATCTGAACGGGGAAGTGAAGCGGCTCGCTGGGAAACTCTCGCAGCATTTCGCCGAGATGAAGAGTTTTATCACTGAGCAGGGCTTCTACTTGAAGATCACCAATCCGACGACGGTGCTTTTGAGATATTGGGCTGATTGTTTGGAAACGCCTGGCGAGGATTCCAGGGAGGCCTTCCGCATGGCTTATGAGAACATGAAGCCGTTGAAGTTACAATATGTGAGTGGATTGTCACTTTCAAATAAATTTTTTGGGAAAGGTCAAATTCTAAAAAACAATATTGTAGTTGATCAAAATTTTTGAAAACACTTTTGAAATGCCGAAAAAAATCGTCAAAAAAAATTTTTTTTCCTAAATTTTTTGACCTGTTAGAAATCATTTAAGAAGATTTTATAAAATTTTAAAATAATTTTTTTTGAATATATAAAAACTTCAAAAACAATGTTGTAGTTGATGAAAATTGCTGAAAATTTTTTTGAAATGCCGAAAAAAATCGTCAAAAAAAATTTGTTTTTAATTTTTCTTTTTTAAATTTTTTGACCTGTTAGAAACCCTTCAAAAAAATTTGTATCACTTCCAAATAAATTTTTCGAGATAGATAAAATTCTGAAAAACAAAATTGTAGTTGATCAAAATAATTGAAAAATTTTTTGAACAGGTGAAAAAAATTGATCTATATTTGGAGAAAATTGAAATAGCTGACTTTCAGGATCTGGCCGCCTACCTGTCTCAGAGAGTGACGAATCCTCTGCAGATGAATATGGATAAGGAAACGGCAAAGACAAAAGCAACATTTGATAAATGGGCGGACATGTACTCCCGGATCATGGATCAATTTGTGAGCATACTGAAGAAAAAAAAGTTTTTTCATTTTTTATTTATTTTCACCAGTTCAAAAAATTTTTCGAGAGTTTTCATCAACTAAAAAATTTTTTTAAACACCTTTATCAAACCGAAAAAATTTATTTTCATTTAAGAAAAAATCTTGCTTTTTAAAAAAAAATGAATTTTCGATGAACTGATCAACAAAAACTTTCAGTTGATGTTAGAGGGATTCGCAAATGGACTGTTTGGAAGCAAGAGTGAAACGAACAAGTTTCGCATAATGGATTCATTGGCTGATGTCTACAAAGCCATGGATTCGTGGAGGGAAGAGTACAAGAAAGACGAGAACTATTGGAATGAATTGAAGACGTTCTTTGTGCCCTACATGGAGAGTCACACAGATTTGACAAATTCACAGAAGGCTGCTGAACTTAAGGAGAAGCTCGATGGATATTTGACAAAGTACGGTGATGGTCATGATCGCCAACAGCTACAGTAATCTAGGTCAAGGTACAGTAATCTAGGTCAAGGTACAGTAATCTAGGTCAAGGTACAGTAATCTAGGTCAAGGTACAGTAATCAAGGTCAAGCTACAGTAATCTAGGTCAAGGTACAGTAATCTAGGTCAAGGTACAGTAATCTAGGTCGAGGTACAGTAATCTAGGTCAAGCTACAGTAATCTAGGTCAAGGTACAGTAATCAAGGTCAAGCTACAGTAATCTAGGTCAAGATACAGTAACCCTAGGTAAAGCTATTGTGATTTTTTGCAGTGACGCCTTCTACCTGGGCATTTTCAATCGAATGAACACTAACGATGGCTACTCGTATCACTGTCCGAACGAAAGCCGCCAACTGCTGACCGCCTGGGACACGGGCCTGTGCAACTGTTTCATCTACCGTAGTTGCTGGGCCCACAATGCTAAATTGGAAGATTATCAACTGATGAAATCATTTGTTATCAATCACTCAAATTTGACGAGGTGAGAGCTTTCTTCTTCAACATTTCTCGCATTTTTCTCAGAGACGGACCTTTCGAGAAGATGCTCGAAAACCTGTACTTGGAGTCTAAAACTGGCGATTTCCGACGCGGCGGCTTCTTGTTTTGGGTGATGGATGGGTTCAGTGAGCTCCAAATCCACTACCTCAATTCCATGGAGCCCGAATCCGTGAACATGGGCCCTGGACACTATGGACCGGTTAGAACCTTGAATAATGGCCACACGAGATTTGTGACAATGATTGCTGGATTTGAGTGATTTAAAAAAAAAAAATTTTTGTTATTTTTTTTATTAATAATGAATAGTTTTTTTCCTCGATTTTTTTCACCATTTCAAAAATTTTTTCAAAAGTTTTGATCAATTACAAAATTAATTTCGACACATTTATATATCGGAAAAAATTCATTTCGGCATTGAAAAAAATTTCCGAAAAGTATGCGAACAGGTCAATTTTTGAGAAAAATTTTTTTTTCAAAATAAGTTTTTTTTTCAATTTTTTTCAAATCTCTCACAATTTCGAAAAATACAAATTCACTTTTGACACTTTTATTTATCTGAAAAAATTTATTTTGGATCTGGAAAAAAATCTGAATTCAAAAAAAATTTAAAAAAAAAAAATTTTTCCATTAAAAAATTTTTTTTCAAAGTTCAAACTATAAACATTTCCTTGATCTTTCTTGATCTTTTAAAATCTCTCTCTTATCAGTTTATCACCTCCCATGAGCCCCACATGATCCAAATCAGTTGTCAAGTGGGCGGTGATTCACCAAAAATTGAGAAGCCCCTTTCCAAAGGTTTCCGAAATTCGAAAACGAGAAGTCCTTCTCGAAATTTCCCATTTCACATTTATATATATTTTCTGCCATGATATTACGAAATTTGTTCATGGTTTTCTGGAATTTTCTACTCTTTTTGCTGTTTTTCGATGGAGAATGTCAGATAACTGATAGTACGACAAGTTCGACGACTCCTGTGCCAGCTAGTCAAAAGATTACGGTAGGTGGGATTTTTTGGGATTTTTCCTGCATATTTTTAGGCTAATCTAGCAAAAAAATGAATTTTAAAAAATGAAAATAAAAAAAAAAAATTTTGAAAAAAAATTTTTTTTTTTTTAATTTTTTTTTCAATTTTTAAAAAATTTATCTTATTTTTTTGACTCTAGTGTTACTATAATTGATGAATTGATAACAATTAATATTTTCTTATCAATTTATCAATTCCAGATCCGAGTTGGTGTCGCCGCTGTTCAGGACGTTGAAAGTGACAGTATTGGCTGGGCCACTTCTGGTGGAGCCATCAATTTGGCCATTCAGAAATTGAGGGATGATGGATTTATTGCGCCGTTTGATTTTCAGTAAGTAGAGGGGCTTGGGAAAGTTCAGGAGTTTTTTTGGGATTTTTTGAAAAAATTGAAAAAAAAATTTTGCAAAAAAATTTTTTTTTTTTTAATTTTAGAATTTTTCCAGAAGCTCAAAAATTTGAAATTGGTCTGAAATATGTTCTACAAATTTTAGAATTTATTAGGGAGTCTCCAGAATTTTTTCAGAGTTTTTTGGAATTTTCTGAAAATTTTTTCAAAAATTTTTTTTTTAATTTTTTAAAATTTTTCAAAGATCAGAAAAATTCAAAAATTTGTTCATATTTTCACAGTCACATTAAAAATTGATCAGAATTTTTCTAGAAATTTCTAGAATGTTTTAAAATTTTCTAGATTTTTCAAAAAAAAATTTTTTCAAAATTTTCGAAAAAAATTTTTTTTTAGAAACAAAAAATTTGAAATCAGCCTGAAAATTGATCAAACATTTCAGGATTCATCTGAAATTTTCCAGAAATTTTCTAGAATTTTCTAGAATTTTCTAGACCTTCCCAGAATTTTCTAGAATTTTTCTGGCTTCAAAAAAAAAATGTCAAAAAACATTTTTTTTTTTTCATTTTTTTTTCAATTCTCTATTTTTCCCATATTTTTCCCAAAATTTCAAGGTTTTCTCAAAATCTTCCACATATCCAGACATCATTCCCTCCATATTTTCCAGAATATACGTCAACTACACGGAATGTGATCGCTCACTTGGGGCTTCTGTCGGCATGGATTTTATGCGAACAAAACAGCTTGACGTGGTCATCGGACCGCCGTGTCAAGATCGTAAGGGACACCGAACTATTTGAATTCCCGCCGAATTTCAGCGATGGAAATAATGGCGACGATGGCAACGTTCTACAGTACTCCACTGTTGGCTTGGGGGCTGGTGACGGATTCAAAGTTTACAGATGCGGAGAGATATCCGTATTTGACAAATATCATGGCGAATTCGTTGTCGTAAGTGCTGGCGCTTTTCTGGTGCAGCCTTGGCGCGGTTTTGGTGCTCTGGCGCAATTCTGGTGCCATGGCGCAATTCTGGTGCCATGGCGCAATTCTGGTGCCATGGCGCAATTTCGGTGACCAGGACGCAATTCTAGTGCCTTGACGCAATTCTGGTGCCCTAGCGCATATCTGGCACCCTGGCGCAATTATGGTCCCCTAGCGCAATCCCGGTGCTCTGGCGCATTTCCGGTGCACAGGCGCAATTCTAGTGCAATGACGCAATTTCGGTGCCCTGGCGCATTTCTAGTGCACTGGCGCAATTCTGGTGCCTCGGCGCAATTCTGGTACTCCTGACGCAATAATGGCTCACTGGCGCAACTCTGGTGCTTTGAAGCAATGCTGGTACACTGGGATAACTCTGGTACATCCTTGGCGCGACTTTGGTGCCGACGCAATTTCGGTGCACTGGCGCAAATCTGGTACCCTGGGGCTTTTCCGGTGCATTGGCGCATATCTGGCACCCTGGCACAATTCTGGTGCATTGTTGGCGCGATTCCAATGCCCTGGCGCAATCATAGTGCTTCTCGGTTTGTCTAGAACGTCTACGGCTTCTTTGCGCACTTTTAGTGCACTAGCGCTTCCTTTGAGTTGCTGACGCATTTCTCGATCCCTGACGCATTTCCAGTCTCGGCTATTCCCTTGTAAAACTCCTGGAACTAATGGAATGGGATCGTGTGGCACTGTACTACGAGTCATCCAATCAGGACTATCCCTTATCAATTATCAATGACGTGGAGACGGCAATCAATGCTTACGAGACATTCGGAGTGAATGTTGTTGTGAAACAGGCGTTGCCGAATGGAGATACGAATGAAGCACAGTACATACAAGCACTCACAAGGGCTAAATCGAGATGTCGAGGTGAGGCGGGATTTCGGAGTGTCGTACTAGATTACTGTACCTTGACCAAGATTACTGTACCTTGACCTAAATTACTGTACCTTGATCTAGATTACTGTAACTTGACCTAGATTACTGTACCTTGACCTAGATTACTGTACCTTGACCTAGATTACTGTACCTTGACCTAGATTACTGTAGTTTGACCTAGATTACTGTAGTTTGACCTAGATTACTGTAGCTTGCCGATCAATCCTTTATCAAAAGTCTTATCAGTATTCTTATCAGTAGTTCACATTATCACACACTTCTTCTTCTTCTTCTTCGTCTTGGTCACATTGGTCGTTGGGGTTACTGTAGAATAATCTTCTTTACGACGGTCATTTGAAATATCCTCTGAAAAATTTTCATCCTTATCACTGATAACAAAATCGCTATCAACTCACGATGATACTGATATTCGGCATAAACCCCATTTCTCATCATCTCGTCCTCCTTTTTCCAATCTTCCTCCTCCTTTTTCTCTCGCCTCTTCTCATATTCCACATCTCCATTCGTTATCACCTTATCAGTAAATGTCAATATCAGCGTTTCCACCTGCGTTGCGACGAATTCCAATCGGTTAGGTTCACTTTCCACTCGGATCTCCTCGTCCTTCAGAATCCCGCCCTTTTTCAGTTTTTCCATTTCAGAAGGCTTCAAATTCAAATGAACTTCCAGAATTTCCAAAGATTTCAATGTTTTAACATAATTTGATTTGAATACGGGCGGTTCCGAGCCCTTGATCGAAATCCCGATCTTCTGATGCTCAGGAAGTCGGAATGTCACATTGATACTGGTTCTCGCGCGGTTTTTCACTGAAAAATGAGAAATTCTCATTAGAGCGCACTTCCAACTCACCCGTAAACATCGCCATTGGCTTATCAGCCGTTATCACTAACTGTTTCGGAGCGATTTTCAGCGGATTCCATGAGAATGTCTCGGGTTCTTCTTGTGGCATTATTGCCTTTTTTGGAATGATAAGAAATGTTTAAAATTAGCAATTGTCATCATTTTTGGATTGAGGAAAGTTCACGATTTATCAATCAAGCGTTTATCAGTAACATTTGCAAATTTAGATTACTGTACCTTGACCTAGATTACTGTACCTTGACCTAGATTA
>LR539422.1:154432-201507 GCA_900536315.3 Caenorhabditis becei | reverse complement strand
CTAGGTCAAGGTACAGTAATCTAGGTCAAGGTACAGTAATCTAGGTCAAGATACAGTAATCTAGGTCAAGTTACAGTAATCTAGGTCAAACTACAGTAATCTAGGTCAAGCTACAGTAATCTAGGTAAAACTACAGTAATCTAGGTCAAGGTACAGTAATCTAGGTCAAGATACAGTAATCTAGGTCAAAGTACAGTAATCTAGGTCAAGGTGCAGTACCTTAGATCAAGGTACAGTAACCAGAGGTCTAGCTACCGTAACCTAGGTCAAACTACAGTAATCTAGGTCAAGATACAGTAACCAGGGGGTCTAGCTACCGTAACCCAGTTCAATCAATAAATCAATAATTCAGGTCTGACCGGTGAAGTCTCCATCAACGCCAACAACACCCGTGTCCCGAAACTGATGCTCTACGCCCTGAATTCTGCCTATGATCAGGCGTCATTCATGAATTTGACCTACTCCTTGGACGGAGGCGCGGTGGGGGGTGTAACAACACAGAAATGATAAAATGATAAGGGTTCGTCTGATTACAGAGCGTATCAATTGGCTATACCAATGAAGCTGTTTTGTGGTATTGGTATGGAGGGAAGAGACCGTTATCAGTTCCGATTTGCGGATTCTTGGGAACTGATTGCCCGTTATCATTTGTGGATCAGTATGGGGCGCTGGTTTTCTCAATTGGTGGAGTTCTGGCTCTTGGGCTGATTTTGATAGTTGCTGGATTCTTTTATGTACTACGGTAGGTTTGGGAAAAGTTTGAACTGATAAAAAACCTTGAAAACCATTTTTTTAAAAATTTGAAATAAATTTTTTCTGATAGATAGCATAGTCAATAACATATTTGTAGTAAAAACTTCTGAAAAAATTTTTGGAAGGGTGAAAAAAATCGGTGAAAAAAATGTAAAAAAAATATTTCAGTTATTTTCCTAAATTTTTGACTTGATAGAATTCACTTCTGGAATTTTTTTTTACCCTAAAATAAATTTTTTCTTATAGATAACAATGTATATATCAGTTTTATAATTGATTAAAACTTCTGAAAAAATTTTTGAAATGGTGAAAAAATCGTCAAAAAAAAATTTTTTTTTAGTTGTGATTTTTTTTTCATCAAATTTCAACCTGATAGCATACCTTTCAGAAAAGTTTCAAAAATCCAAAATAAATTTTTTCTGATAGAAAACAATACAAAAATCATTTTTGTAGTTGATCAAAACTTTTGAAAAAATTTTTGAAATGGTGAAAAAAATCGGTAAAAAATTCAAAAAAAAACTTTTTTCAATTTTTAGGCAAAATAACGGTTTTTCAGCTCAAAAAAGCAAGAACGTGACCGAATCAACGCGGAATGGCAGATTCCCTTCATGAAGCTCCAGAAGCCTCCAAAAAAGGAGAAGGAGAAAATGTCCAAGAGATCCCTTCAATCAGCCCAAACCTCCACTTTCACGGATGCTTCAAAAATCACCTTCGAATCGGTTTTCTCCAATTACACCATCTTCTACCTGGAAAAAGAACCAGTTCTGACCACGGCCCACCCAGCTTCTAACCTTTTCCGATCGGATTATGACAATTTTGTGAAATTGAGGAAGCTGGAGCATGATAATGTGAACAAGTTCATTGGAATGTCTATTGATGCAGCAGACTATATTGCGGTTTGGAAAATGTGCATGAGAGGCAGTTTGCTGGTGAGTTTGGCTTGAAAAATCAAAATTCTGGGGTATTCTGAGGTCTAAGTCCCAAAAATTCGAGACATTCAAGCAAAACCATTATGTTCTCCGTGTTCAGCGTAAAATTCTGCGTCGATTGATACTAATCATGATAAGATTCTGAAAAATTTGATTTTCAGGGATTCAGAAGGCCTTCTGAATCCAGAATCCTCAAATTTCCAGAATCTAGGTATTATGGGTGTCAAATGAATCCAAATCCTGTGCTGAATAACTTTGACGATGTAAAAAATGTTCTAGAACTCGGATTCAGAATCCCAACGACTTCTGGATTCTGAATTTTACAAAAAAATCCATTTTTAGTTTTCTTTTCTGGTTTTTTTTGTGTTCAACGTGTTCAGCGTAAAATTTCCCGTCGTTTGACACCCATCAAGCCCCAGCTCTGTGAATTTTGGGATTCAAGGATTCTGAAGGCCTTCTGAATCCGGGAATCCCAACTTTTCAAAATATAGCCATTATGGGTGTCAAACCTCCCCAAATCTTCCTCTCTTTAACAATTTCCACCTCTCAGGACATCATCGGCCAGGGGAACTTCTCCATCGACCCATTCTTCATGTTCTGCGTGATCCGAGACATGGCCGAGGGCCTAAAGTACCTCCATAACAGTTACCTCCATGTTCACGCGAATCTCCGAAGTGGTACCGTACTGGTGAATGAGAGTTGGCAGGCAAAACTCACGGATTTCGGGTTGGGAGCCCTGGCGGAGGAGAAGAAACCGATGAAAAGGAGACAGTTGTGGATGGCTCCGGAAGTGATAAGAGGGACATTGTTGCCTGATCAAATCGAGAAACCTGCTGATATATATTCACTGGCTATTATAGCATCGGAGATTCTGACAAGGAAGGAGGCATGGAATATGGCGGAGAGGAAGGATACGGTAGATGGTAAGGGTTACTTTTGATCATAACTTGGCTCAAATTGGTCCGTTTGAGCTCCGGTTTGGATATTTTGTAGTCAAGGGTCCCTAGATAACGTTAAAAAATTATTGGGTACGATCCATGAAGATTCAGATAAGTTACGTCATCTGAAACATTGAACAAGTTGAAAAAATGCACATTTTATGTATCAATTTTTTGTTTTTAGCATAACTCGGCTCAAAATTCTCCATTTGAGCTCAGCTTCGACCATTTTGTAGTCAAGGGTCCCCAGATAACGTGGAAAAAATTTGGGTACGATTCGGGAAGATTCAGATGAGTTACGTCATCTGAAACATTGAAAAAGTTCAAAAATGCAATTTTTATGTAACAATTTTTTTGTTTTGAGCATAATTTGGCTCAAAATGCTTCGTTTGAGCTCCGGTTCGGATATTTGGTAGTCAAGGGTCCCTAGATAACGTGAGAAACATTTGAGATTGATATATGGAGATTCAGATGAGTTACGTCATCTGAAACATTAAAAAAGTTCAAAAATGAACATTTTATGTCATTTTTTTTGTTTTGATCATGACTTGGCTCAATTTGGTCCGTTTGAGCTCCGGTTTGGACATGTTGTAGTCAAGGGTCCCTAGATAACGTGAAAAAAATTTGATGACAATCCCGAAAGTTTCAGATGAGTTACGTCATCTAGAACATTGAAAAAATTGAAAAAATCCATTTTTTTATGTCATTTTTTTTGTTTTGAGCATAACTTGGCTCAAAATGCTCCGTTCGAGCTCCGATTCGGATATTTCGTAGTCGAAGGTCCTTAGTTGACGTGAAAAAAATTTGAGTACAATCCATGAAGATTCAGATGAGTTACGTCATCTGAAACATTGAAAAAATGCACTTTTTTTTTGTTTTGAGCATAACTTGGCTCAAAATGCTCCGTTTGAGCTCCACTTTCAAAATTTTTTTTCAGAAGTGATCTACCGTATCAAAAAGGGCGGTATGAACCCGATCCGGCCGGATTTAGAGCTAGACGGCATTGAAATCAATCACAATCTGCTAACCCTTATCAAAGATTGCTGGTCGGAAGAACCGACTGATAGGCCCAATGCAGACACAATTTGTAATCTTCTGAAGGGAATGATGCCTAAAAAAGGGAATCTGATGGATCATGTGTTCAATATTCTGGAGGATTACACCACGAATCTGGAGATGGAGGTCGAGGATCGGACAAAGGAGTTGACGGCGGAGAAGAAGAAGGCGGATGTGCTATTGGGGAGAATGTTGCCAAAGTAGGGTCTGGGAATGATCAGCGGAAAATTCTGAATCGATTGATACCAATCTTGATGGTTTTTCGGGAAATTTTTGATTTCCGGGGATTCAGAATCCTCCAGAATCCTCCAGAATCCTTCAGAATCCACTCCAGTACAAATTCTGTTCCGTTAATTTTGTTCTCCATAAAATTCTGCGTCGATTGACACCCATCAACCCAAGATTCTATAAAATTTTTGAAATTCAGGATTCAGAAGACCCCCCCCCCGGATTCTGAATCCTGGAATCCTGAATTTTGCGTAACTAGGGCATGATGGGTGTCAAATGACGTGGAATTTTACGCTGATTACTGATAAACCAGTGAAAATGTTCCTAGGAGCCTGATTCTGGAGATCATGGGATTCAGAATCCTCAAAAATCGAAATTTAGGGCATTTTTCGTCATTTTTATCATTTTTTACCATATTTTTCATGAAATTCGGAGTATTTTGACACCAATGAAGCCAAAATTCTGGGAATTTCAAAAATAGAAAATTCGGAAGACCCTCCGGGATGCTGAATCCCAAGTTTCCAAAATTTTTTTTCAAATTCCACCTTTATCGGTATCAATCGATTCCAAATTTCCTACACATCATTTTTAACACATTTCCTCTTCCAGACAAGTCGCCGAGCGTCTGAAACAAGGCCAAACTGTCGAACCGGAAGGCTTCGATTCAGTAACTGTATTTTTCTCGGATGTCGTGAAGTTTACGCAGTTGGCTGCGAAATGCTCTCCGTTTCAAGTGGGAAAAATCAATAAAAAATCAATAATCCAACTTTTCAGGTGGTAAACCTGTTGAACGACTTGTACAGTAACTTTGACTCAATTATCGAGGCACATGGCGTTTATAAAGTGGAATCGATTGGAGATGGCTATTTATGTGTCTCAGGATTACCGTCTAGGAATGGCAATCAGCATATCAAGTTAGTGAAAAAATGATAACGTCATCTAGGGACCCTTTCGGGACTTTTTTAAAAAAAAATGTTTTTTTTCCATTTTTCACCGATTTTTTTCACTATTTTCACAATTTTTTCAACAGTTTTGATCAACTACGAAATTGTTTTTGATAATGTTATCTATTAGAAAAAATTCATTTCAAATTTTTAAAGATAGTTTGAAGAGTGTTCTATCTGGTTGAAAATTAGAAAAAAAAATTTCAAAACTTTTTTTCTCTAATTTTCACCGATTTTTTTCACCATTTCAAAAAATTTTTCGAAAGTTTAAATCAACTACAAAAATATTGCCAACACCTTTATCTATAGGAAAAAATTTATTCTAGGTTTTTAAAAAATGATTGAAATGGTTTTCTATCATTTCAAACTTTACCAACCCATTTTTCCAGACTTTTTCCCGAAATTCCCGAAATTTTCATATTATTTTTCCAGACAAATCGTAGAACTCTCGTTAGACTTCATGTCCTACTGTAAGTCCTTCAAAATCCCACATCTTCCACGTGAACAAGTCGAATTACGTGTTGGCGTCAATTCGGGACCCTGTGTGGCAGGAGTGGTAGGTCTGAGTATGCCACGTTACTGTTTGTTCGGCGATACCGTGAATACTGCGTCGAGAATGGAAAGTAATGGAAAACGTGGGTTACTGTAGCTATTTTTTCACTGATTTTTGGTGTTTTAGCTTCCCATATCCACTTGAGTGCAGCTTCCTATACACTTTTGATGAAACACTACCCGAATCAGTATCAAACAGCTTCAAGGGGTGATGTTATCATCAAAGTGAGTTTTTTAACGCCTTGATTCTAGAAAAAAATCCAAAAAGTACAAAAAAGTCCAAAAAAGTCCAAATTTCCAAGTCAATTCTATGCTGTTTTCGAATATTCCTCATTTATAGCCATTTTCTCTTCGTTAACCTTTTTAGTTCTCACATTTCGTGAGTTTTGACACCCATAACGCTTGGAAAATTTTTTTTTCAAACATTCAGAATCTTCTGGGATTCTGAATCCTCAAAAACCAAATGTATCAATAATAGGCCATGATTAGTATCAATCGACGCAGAATTTCACACTGATTATCATTAACGTCATGAAAATTCATTTGAAAAAGTTCTGAAATCAGAATCGGGTCATCTGAATCGTCGAAAATCAAAAATGTTCCCAAAACCCATCATGATTAGTGTCAATCGACGCAGAATTTTACGCTGATTATCATTAACGTCACTAAAATCGATAAAAATGGCTCAGAATTCAGAATCAGGTCTTCTGAATCCTCGAAAACCCATTTTTCCAGGGAAAAGGAGTCATGGAGACGTTCTGGGTCCACGAGCGCAACAATCAGTTCATGTCTTCCTCCAATAATCACTACAAAGAGACTTCCGAAGAGACATCTCCAGAAACCACTCCACCAACAACTCCTCCAGAAGCCACCAGACCAGATAGTCCAGTGAGACTTCGAAAACCACCGTCTTCCACAATGTCCGAGCGTTCTGTGAGCCCAATTGTCGAGGCAAAGGCTCGAGAAATGCATAACGAAGAAACCGAGGCATTGTACAGACAATTCCGACGACAGGAGACATTGGCGCTCATTTAGTGGTCCCTTATGGGACCCTAGACATTTTTAGGACCCTTTTTTTCAGAATTTTTTTGTTTCAATTTCTATTGTATTATTGATTTTTATGTTAAAAACTAGCTGAAAAAGGGCAAGAATTTGAAAAAAAATTTTTTTTTTGAATTTTTGATTTTTTTTCAGAAAAATTCAGAAACCATCAGAATCCTTTTTCAAAAAATTTTGAAAAATCCCTAAATCCTTAACCCACCACTTATAGGGTCCTAAAATCTCTAGGGTCCTTTTAATGACCACTTTTTAATTTTTTTTTCCAAAAAATTATTTTTTTCCATTTTTTTTTCCCTGATCCAATATTTGCTCATATCACCGTGATAACAATTGATAAAAATACTGTATTTATTTTTTTTGCAAAAAAAAAACAATTTTCAGAGAAAAATAATGACGCCAAGTTCCCATGAATACCAAATTTCCCCAGAAAAATTGGAAAAAAAAGTTAATGAAAAAAATTATTTTTCAGCCTCAAAAACAGCCAAAAAATGCTCTAGACGCTTCAATAACTCGCCACAAAAAAATTTAAAATTTTTTTAGAAATTTTGGAAATCCAGAAAAAGCCGTCCTTGATCATTGTCTAGAACTCTAGACGTTTTCTCAGAAATTTCCAAGAATTTTTAATGATTTTTCTTTTATTAATCCACTACGTCTTCTTGTTGTTCAAAACTTGAGAAAGTTCATCCCTAGAATTTCCAGTTTTATGATTTTCAGCCTATAAATTAAAGAAAAAGCTATTTTTGATCGTCAGAAGATTCGGAATTCAGAATTCTCACGACTACTTTTCACTATGATTCATTGTTCTTCTTTTTTGGAAGAAAAACAAAAAAAATGGACAATAAATATAATTTTCCGCAAAAAATGCCATTTTTTATTCATGAATCTGAAGATTTTTAGTTTGGACCCCATTTAATAGAATTTCCATTTATTTGACAACCCGAAACGCTGGAATTCTGAAAAGAAAATGAAACAAATTTTTTTTCATTTTTTTCAACTTTTTTCTTGTCAATTTTTTGTTTTTTTACGATATTTTCTCTTTTATTCTCATTTTCTCGTCGTTAACCTTCTTAGTTATCGAATTTCACGAGTTTTGACACCCATAATGCTTGAAAAAAAAATCTTCAAAAATTCAGAATCCTTGGGGTCTTCTGAATCCTCAGAATCCAAAAATTTCCAGAATCCTACCATGATTAGTGTCAATCAAATCAGAATTTCACGCTGATTATCATGAACGTCATGAAAATTGATAAAAGTGTCTCTGAATCCAGAATCCTCTCATCTGAATCCTCGAAAATCAAAATTTTTCCCAAAACCCACCGTTATTAGTATCATCCCACTCCAAATTTCCCGCTGATCATTTCTAACATCACCAAAACTCCTGATTCCTGAAATACTCGGCATAAAACCCCAAAAACCAAACCTTTCCCATGCCATGTCCTGATTATTTACCCCAACCTGTCTAGCCCAGGAAAAGTATAGAAATATCACATTTCCCACAAGTTTTCCCACAACAATTCCAAAAAAAAGCGGAGAAAATTGATATCCAGAAAAACCACACCATTTTCTCATTTTTTGTCATTCCAAAAACCCAGAAAACCCAAAAAGCCAGAAAACGGGATTATCTCATCCTATCTGCAAAAGAAGCCAAAAAATCCCAATTAATTTCAGAAATGTATGTCTTTCTTGTTTTTTCCTTCATTTTCCGATGTTTTCCTCTTCCAGAATTCATTCATTTCTGAAACATGTCTGTTTTCAGTCTAGGGACCCCTAACACAGAACTTCCTCCTTATCAGCCACTTTCCCGAAAAGAGCCACGCCCATTTCCATTGACGTAGGGAGCTCACATATCAATAGAGTTCTAATTTCCGGTGCTTCTCACCAGGTCTGACACATATTGAATATTCAGCCGAAACGACTCATTCTATGGTGCTAAAAAGGCGCATTTTGTGTTTCTTTTTGTTCAGAAACACTAGTGAAAACGTCATTCTTCTGGAATTTTCGATTAGGGAAAACGAAGAAAAGGACGTTAAGCTGAAGCTTTTCAAAAAAAAATTTTTTTTAGGACCCTAGAATTCAGATGACGTTAGTAGGGTCCGGAACTCTAAAACATTCCTATAAGCCTCAGAAAACTTCAAAAATTCCAAATATCTCCAATTTCCACTCTTCTGAAGCCATCAAACTTCAGAATCCTTACAGCTTCTGGAATCACGTGAAAATTCAGATTTCTTACGTTAATCCCCGTTGAAAATCATGAGTTTTGACACCCATAAAGCTTATATTCTGAAAAGTTGAAAATTCAGAATTCAGAAGACGTATTCTGAATTCTGATTTTTCGAAATTTTCAGATTATCAGAACCTAGGCGTTATGGGTGTTCAAACACATGATTTTTCACGGAGAGAAAGTTAAAAAATTTGAAATTCCCTGTAAAATTTGAAATTTTTGAAAATTTTCACTTTTTCCACTTTTTCAATGTCAAAATCAGGTTTTTTATGAAATTTTCTCTTCTAGAGTCATTTTCCCATCGTTAACCTTCTTTTTCAATGAATTTCTGAAGTTTTGACACCCATAACGCTTGAAAAAAAAATCTTGAAAAACTCAGAATCCTCAGGGGTCTTCTGAATCCTCAAAAAGCAAATTTTTCGAAATCAGGTCATGATTAGTATCAATCGACGCAGAATTTTACGCTAATTACGTTTTACGTCATGAAATTCAAAAATATCCAAAATTCAGAACCCTCCCACGTCTTCTGAATCCCAAAAATCAAAAAATTCCCCCAAAATCCCTCATAATTAATGTCAATCAAATCAGAATTTCACGCTGAAAACGATGCGCATACTGGCGCCTCTTGAAATCCGTTAATTCTTTAGATTCAAGCCATTTCCCCTCGAAAATCCTGCAAAACTTCCTGAAATCTGGTGCAAAAACCAATAAATCACATCCCAAGTGCACTGCACTTCTTCTCTCCCACCTGACATCACCTCCACATGACAAATCCCGCGTTTCCCGAAAAAAGTGTATTCCTTGAGAGGGAAAAAGTAAAAATCGTGACTTGCATGTGAAAAATGACGAATGGACGTCTTATGTTCCGTCGTAAGTCCTCAACGTCACTTTTTTACGATTTTACCTCGGCGAACCCTTTATAAAGCCTTAGAAACCCTTGAAAACCTTCACAATTCGAATTTTAGGGACCCTAGCCTCTCTAGGGTCCTATAAGGGACCACTTTTTCCCAAAAATTTCAATTTTTCCAGGTAAAATGCACTCTGTCAAGCTGTTCACCCTGTTCTTTGCCTTCCTCGTCGTTGCCACCGCACTACCGTACCAGGGCTACCGTACCTACCGCAGCCCGCTTCGTGACGGAACATTCGATCACTCATCCATGTTCAGGTAGTTTTCGGAGTGGGGAACGCTCTTCAATTTATCGATTTTCAGGTTCACCGACGGCGGAAATGGAGCCAACCTACCGAGGTTTGGTTACGGTTTCAGGTAGTTGTTAGACACCTCTTTCCTATCTGTTTTTGGTTTTTTTCTCCTTTTTTCGGGGCAAACTTCAGAATATGTATTCTAGATTCAAAATCTTGATGTCTCCATAAAATTCCAGAAATTTTGACACCCATGAAGCCCAAAATCTGGAAATTTTGAAATCCAGAATTTTATAGGGTCCTAAATCTTCAGAATCCTCAGAATCTCCAGAATCTGAATTCTAGCTTCAGAATCCCGTCGTTAACTTTTTTCTCCATCAAATTTCACGTGTTTTGACAGCCATGACCCTTGGATTCTGAAAAATCGAAAAATTCAGAATCTTCTGGGATTCTGAATCCTGAATATCAAAAGTTTTTCAAAATCTCACCATGATTAGTGTCAATCGACTCAGAATTTCACGCTGATCACGTTCCATGTCACCAAATTTGAAAATTTTCAAAATTCAGAATCCTCCCACGTCTTCTGAATCCCAAAAATCAAAAAATTCCCCCGAAACCCCTCATAATTAGTGTCAATCGACTCAGAATCTCTTGCTGATCACGTTCCCGACCATCGAAACCCTCAATTCCGTCAATTTCCAGAGACTACCCGTACGCGCCGATCCAGTACGGCGCCGCCTCGTCGCCGATGTATGTTTTTGACGGTCGTCTGTACAATCTGGCGTCAGCGCGCTCTTAGACCATCAAAACGCTTCGATGTCGACTATTAACCGAAGAAAAAATCGACTTTTTTGTGAAAAACCAAAAAAAAATATTGTCTGCTCTGAATAAATGCAAATCTGTGTTGTTACATACATTTTTCGTTAATCCGTCTCAAGAAATGACAAGAAAAAAGAGACATGTATACTAATCCGGATTAGTGTCATGTGATACTGATTAGAAGTGATTTGGCATGTCGGAGAAGGGGATAAGTTGGCAAAGTTCAGGAAAAGGATTAGGAAGGGGATCAAAGAGTTTTTGGGATGGAAAAAAGGAAAGAAAAAGAAAACGAAGTTCGGGGGAAATTGAGTGAAAGGGGTGAAAAATTGGGGGAAATCCGGAAAAATTGACAGAAAAACATGTTTCAGAACAGAAAATTGGGGTAAAACATGTTTTTCAGACAAAAATTCTGTTCTAAAACATGTTTCGAAACAAATTTTTGTTCCTAAACATGTTTTAGGGCAAGTTTTTGTTTTAGAACAGAAATTAGGGGTAAAACATGTTTTAGAACAAGTTTTTGTTTCAGAACTGTTCTGAAACATGTTCTAGAATTAAAGTTTGGCTCAAAACATGTTTTTTCAAACAACTTTTTGTTCTGAAACATGTTTTACTATTGAAATTGGTTCTGGAACATGATTCAGAACAGATATTTGTTTAGGAACTGTTCTGAAACATGTTCTGGAATAAAATTTTGGTTCAAAACATGTTTTGAAACAAATTTTCGATTTGGAACATGTTTCAGGACATATTTTTGTTCCGGAACATGTTTTAGGGCAAGTTTTTAATTCAAAACATGCTTTTTGACAAATGTATGTTTTAGAACATGTTTCAAGACAAAAACTTGCTGCGAAACATGCTTCCGAAAAGGAATTTGTTCTAGAACATGCTTTGAAACAAATTTTTGTTCTAGAACATGTTTCAGACCATATATTTGTTTCAGAACATGTTTTTCTGGAAGGAAACATGTTTTTTCATATCCTGGAACAAAACACTGTTCTCGAACATGTTTCCGAACAAATTTTGTTTCAAAACAGTTCTGAAACATGTTTAGAAACAAAATAAATTTATCCAAAAACATGTTTCAGAACTGTTTTTTGTTTCCAAAAGTTGTGGAACATGTTTTCCGGAAACCTTCGGTTTCAGAACATGTTTCAAGACAAAAATGTGCTCTGAAACATGTTCTGGAACAAAAACTTGTCTTCAAACATGTTTTAGCATTGAAATTTGTTCTAGAACATGTTTTTCGGCAGGAAACATGTTTCAAAAATGTCTTAGAACAAAAAATTGTTTCGAAACATGTTTCGAGACAAAAATCTGTTCTAAAACATGTTTTTTCACTACAAATATGTTTCAAAACACATTCTCCTCCCATCCTCCCCCTTTTCCTGCTCAAAAATCGCGCCAAATGCTCAAGGAATCGTGTCAACAAAAAGAGTAAATAATCTCCAAGATGGTGCTCAAAAATGCTCACTAATCAGTTATTCTCATCCAAAAAACGTGTCAGGGAACAAGATTTTCCAGTTCTCACACTAAAAAAATTGGATTTTGGCTTGGCCGGAAAAATATAAAAAAATAAATTTGTTTGGGAAAATGAGTTTTGTAGTTCGTATAGCTCCGGGTTACTGTAGCTATTCAGTTTTTTCCCCATTTTTTGTTAAACTTGACCCGAATATTTTCCATTTTGAACTTTGTGTTTTTAATGTTTTTCTTTCTGACTTTCACTGCTCATCAACTTGACATGAGCTCCGCGGAGCAACAAAAAGTTCCTTCTTTTTATTTCTGACGTCAACTGGAAAAAAAATCGCGAAAAAAAGAAGAAATATTGGCATTTTTTGCAGAAAAGTTGCATTTTTCCACTTTTTCCATGTCAATTCCATGGTTTTCATGAATTTTTCTCTTCTAGAGTCATTTTCTCATCGTCAAACTTCTTAATTATTGAATTTCCAAAGTTTTGACACCCATAACGCTTGAAAAAAAAATCTTGAAAAATTCAGAATCCTTGGGGTCTTCTGAATCCTTGGAAATCAAAATTTTCAGAGTTAGGGCATGATTAGTGTCAAACGACTCAGAATTTAACGCTGATTATCATGAACGTCACGGAAATTGATAAAAATGGCTCTGAATTCAGAGTAAGGTCATCTGAATCCTCGAAAATCAAAAATTCCCCAGAATCCTATCATGATTAGTACCAATCGATTCAGAATTTTACGCTGATCACGCTCCACGTCATCAAATTTCAAAATAATGAGAATTCAGAATCCTCCAAGGTCTCCAGAATCCCAAAAATCAAAAGTTTTCCAAAAACCCTTCAAAATTAGTACCAATCGATTCAGAATTTTACGCTGATCAACTTTAACGTCACCAAAATTTTCAATTCTCAAGTTTTCCCCCAGTTTCCCTTCCTAAACCACCCCAAAATGTCCCCTTGTGACTCCAAAAAGTCACTTCCGTCTTCCAATTCTCTCTCCTTCCATCCCAGGGGACATGCATCAAAAAATAGGAAAAAAGACAGGAGGAAATGGGTATTAGGGGTCCGGCCGGCACAAAGGAGGAGGAGAAAAAGAGAGAAAAGGCCTCTTCTCACCTAACAATGTGTGTCCCCCCTTCACTTGAGGAGAACTCGACTTTCTCTTCCGTTTTATCTCCTATTTTTCTTTTTTTTTCGTTTTTTCCCGACTTTTTTGTTTTTCGTTTAGGGTGATTTTCAGAATTTTTTGAAAAATTTTGAAAATTGACTCCAAAAAATTATTTATAACACTTCTAGCTCATTTTCTTTATCTTTTCCATGAAATTTGACTAGTTTTGACACCCATAACGCCTAGGTTCTCATGGATTCTAATTTTGAAGGATTCTGAATTCTGACGTCTTCTGAATCCTGAATTTCAAAATTTCAAAAAATCTCTAGAATTCTAGCGTGATGGGTGTCAAATCACGTAGAATTGAACAAAAAATACATTTGACGTGGAAAATTTGCGAAATTTTGAACTTTTCTCGAAGAATTCCAAAAATTCAGGTCCTTCTGAATCCTAGTCTTCTGAATTTCGATTCTGAAGTGTTTTCCTTTATCTCACGTTATTCTTCATAAAATTCCGAGTAATTTGACACCCATAAAGCCTAGGTTCTCGAAAATTCCAAATTCCAAGGATTCTGAATCCTGACGTCTTCAGAATCCCAAATTTTAGAAAATTTTCAGAATTCTAGCGTGATTAGTGTCATTCGACGTGGAATTTCATGCTGAATTCGGAAAACGTCACCAAAAATTACCACAAAAACTAAAATTTGAGAAAAAGTAAAAATTTTGAAAAAAAAATTTTAAAAAAATTTTTTTTTCTGGAAAAATTTTTTTTCTATTTTTTTGCTCTCTTTCCATTCCACAAAAAAGCAAAAAAACGAGCATCTAACACGAAAACTCATCAGTCTTGTCCCCAAAAAAAAGCAGTAAAAAGTTGGGAAGAGATAGGGAAAAAGAGGCGGAAAATACTGAAATTTTCATGTTTTTCGCCAGTTTTTCCGCTTTTCCCAGTATTTTTTGGCATACTTGTTCACTTTTTGACTGGTTCAGGACCACCAACAACCAATTGAATTTTCGGACAATTTCCCGAGAAATTCTGAATATTGGCTTTTGGAAACATGGTTTTTGGTGGTTTTCCAAGGAAAAAAGTGCAAAAATAGCCAATTTTCCGTTGAAAATTCAATTTTTGCGTTGTAAAAATGGGGAAACGGGAACTTTGCACCAGGCCACAATTATTACACTAGAGGGCCAGTTGGAGCACATCTTTTTCATTTTTTTTTCCTTTTTTGAAAAAAAAAAATTTTTTAGGACAAAAAAATAGTAGGATTTTTTTGGAAATTTTTAAATTTCTAAAAAAATTTTAGGACCCTAGAAAAAAAATTTAAAAATCTGAAAATTCCAAAAAAAAATTTTTTTTAAAAATTGAAAATTTTTTTTTTAATTTTTTGGTTTTTTCATATTTTTTCTAGAATTTTTAAAAATCTATTACAATTTTGAGGACCCTAAGAAAATTATAAAAATCCCGAAAATTTGGGAAAAGTTTTTTTTTAAATTGATTTTTGATCATTCCCTTCCACTCTGTGACTATGACATCTGCATGAAATTAGGCTTTTCTTATTCAATTTCACACCTGTTTTCAATCTTATCTCCACATTTCATTGGATTTGAAACTGGTGTCAAGCTTAAGAAAATTAAAAAAATCAGAAAAATTTTGCTAAAAAAATATTTTTCGCACAAAAAAATTTTTTAGAATTTTTTAAAAATTTTTGAAATTTTCAAAAAATTCCTAGAAATTTTGACATTTCTAATTGAATTCCTCATATTTTTAAAAATCTGGAAAATTTTTTCAAATCACAAAAAAAAATTATTTTACAATTTTTCAAAAACATTTTTTTTAATTTTTTTCAATTTGCAAAAATTTTTTAGAAGTTTCTGACATTTGCAATTCATTTTTCCATATTTTTAAAAATCTTAAAAATTTCTTAAAATTCGAAAAAAAAAATTTATTTTTCAATTTTTCAAAAAAATTCTTTTAATTTTAATTTTTATCTTTTTTCAATGTTTCAAAATTTTTTCAAAAATTCCCCAGAATATTTTACATTTTTCATTCATTTTTTCATATTTTTTTAACCTCAAAATTGTTTTTTCAATTTTTTCAAAATTCCCCCCAAAATACGTGAAAAACCCCACCCGAGAAATCCAATTCCCAGCAGGTGTTTCTCCCCGCCAAAAATCCAATCACCTCCTTCTTATCACCTGCTTATCACCCTATCACCACCCCTTTTTCCCGAAGAAATCCACAAGTTATTCATATATTTCCGCGGCTTTTCGACGTCAATGGCAACCCGAAAATCGGGGAATTTCCGCCGAGAAAAACAGCGTTTTTGACATGCTTCACTGACTTTTTTCAACTTTTTCGTTGCTTTTTTTGGATTATCGATTTTTTTAATTATTGATTTTTTCCAGAATGGGAGATCAAATAGAATTGGTTCGAAATGGCGGAAATCACGGCGAGGAGCCGTCAAGGCCACCGCTGAAGGCTCAATTGAGCCGGCAAACGACTATGGGCACAAATCACGGTAGGAACTGATAAAATGATAAGTTATCCGGGTTTTTAAGTCAAAGAAAGCTAAAAATTCCTAAAAATTGGTCCAGAAACGCTCGATTTCCCCCTTTTCTTCTCTTTTTTCCCCTTTTTCCACATTTTTTCCCAATGCACCCTAGGTTTTTTGACTTTATCTCAAAAACTAGCGAGTTTCGTGAAAAGTGTCAAGAGACAAAGTTGATCAGCGTAAAATTTTCTACAAAACTCATGTAAAAAATACAAAAAAATTTTATTTTTATTTTTCATGAAAATTTTGATTTTTATCGGTTAGAAACTTGTTCTCTAGGCCTAATATTGAGTTTTTGATTGTTTACCATCTCTTTTATGCTTTTAAACCCAACTTTTTATTCGAATTTTCAAAAAATGCAATTTTTCCTCCGGTTAACCATACAACAGGGTCGGCCGTCAACAACCGGCCAGGCGCCGCCGACCGCGCGCTTTTCACCGCCCTCGGCGACCTGCTTTGAGTGTGCAGTCATGTCCGAGTGGTTAAGGAGATTGACTAGAAATCAATTGGGCTCTGCCCGCGTAGGTTCGAATCCTGCTGACTGCGGTACCTTTTTGCATCTTTTGCTTGACATAATTGACCTAATCCTAGGCTTTTCCACTTACAGTATCAGGTCATTCCCTCTGTTATCATCCATTATCAGTAGATTTCGGTCCTTGACCCCTCCCAGGCCTTTTAGGCCTTTTTGGCACCCGTTTTGCACTGATTTTCTGGTCTTTTTTTATTTGCTCGTCCTTGTCACTGATCTCCTCTTAATGATCACAAAATTACATTTTTCTTTTTCTTATTTCTCTCTGAATGACAATGCAAATATTTGACGGCTTTTTCCCCGCGCACTTTTTCTCGTTGGGGCTTTCATATTGTAAATCGTGAATATTCTGCAAAAATGACAGCGGACAAAACGGAACTAGTCAAGAAAAAGAGTGAGTTTTGATTTTTAGGTTTAGGACCCTAGAAAAAAAATTTTTTTTTAGGGTCCCAAAATTTTTTTTCAAAAATTCAAAATTTTGAAAAGGCCATTTTGTTGCAAATTTTACGCTGAACAACTTTGTCTCTTGACACTTTTCCCCAAAATCAATGCTGCCCGAGTTACAACTAAAAACATTTTCGACTTCAAAAAAGAGTGAAAAACTCGTCTCCAAGACACGTCTCATCCATCAAAACTCTCCAATTTCTCCGTTTTCTCTTCGTTTTTTTCGAAAAAGAAATAGCTTTTTTCATTCAAAAAAGGGAACGAGAAAAACGTCGTTTCGGCCATGTTTTGGCCCGTTTTCTCGTCCCACCTGCAGTCAACATGTGGTCCCGGAGTGTGTTTTCTTCCGGCTCACGAGCAAGTAAAAGTTGGCATTTCACTCGGGTTTTTATACGTTTTTTAGCGTTTTCTTACACTGGAGAATTGAGAATTCACTGAAAAAGTTAAGAATTTTCACTTTTTCAGTGGAAAATTGCGATTTTCTGGTGTTTCTTCGATTTTTCTCAAAAACCATAAACTTTCATGTTTTGCGTCAAGAGACAAACATGATCAGCGTTAAATTTGCTATCGATTGAGTATAATCATGATAAGCTTACAGTAGAAAAGTTTTTTTCCCCAAAAGTGGCCCAAAAAGTAGAAAAAAATTTTTTTTCAAAATATGGCATGATTATACTCAATCAATAGCAAATTTTACGCTGATCATTTTTGTCTCTTGACAAAAAACATGAAAATCAATGGTTCCAGAGATAAATCGAAAAAACCCTAACTTGAGCCAACTTTTTGAGGTTTTTCCAATTTTTCTCGAAAACCATTGACTTTCATGTTTTGCGTCAAAAGACAAAAATGATCAGCGTAAAATTTGCTATCGATTGAGTATAATCATGATAAACTAACGATGAAAAAATTTTTTGTCGAAATTTGAAAAAAATGGGGCCCAAAAAAGTGAAAAAATTTTTTTTCAAAGTATATCATTATTATACTCATTCCAACGCAATTTTTACGCTGATCATTTTTGTCTCTTGGCGTGAAACATGAAAATCAAAGGTTGACGAGATACAGCTCAAAAATCCCTAATTTGACCCATATTTTGAGGTTTTTTCAATTTTTCTCGAAAACCATGAACTTTCACGGGTTTGTGCAAGAGACAAAAATGATCAGCGTACAATTTTCTATCGATTGAGTATAATCATGATGAACCTACGCAGAAAATTTTTTTTCACTTTTTTGACTTTGTAGTGACCAAAAAATAGAAAAAAAATTTTTTTTTTTCAAAGTATATTATGATTATATTCAATCGATAGCAAATTCTACGCTGATCATTTTTGTCTCTTGGCACAAAACATGAAAATCAATGGTTACCGAGATAAATCGAAAAAACTCTGATTCAAGGCTCAATTTTCAATTTTTTAGGCCTAAAAACATGTTTTTTATCAGTTTCAACCCGTTTTTGCTCTATTTTTTCTCAAAAAAATTCCTCCAATTTCAGTTTCAGCTGAAAAGTGCCAGTGAAATGAGTGGTGAAAGAATCCGAAGTATGTCATCCTAAATCCCTTTCCTGGATAATCCCTTGTAGGCAAAAAGCGGCGAAAAGTGTGTTTGCCCATCACATGATTACTTTTGACAGCTACTTCCTGAAGACACGCACACTTTTCTCATATCTATGTGAATATCTGAGAGACGGCCTTATTTATTGCCTTTTCTGAGCTAGGAAGTTTTTATTTTCCACTTGAGACCCTTTTTTGGATTGAATTTGAAAAAAAAGAAAGAGAGAAAAGTGAGAATGATAAATACAGCGGCTAGAAGACCTACTCGTAAGTTGTCAAAAATGTATTTAAAAAATAATAATAAAAATTTTTTCAATTTTTAATTTTAAAAAAAATTTTAGAGGGATAAGAACTGATAAATGATTATATACCAAAATTTATGAAAAATTCTGAAAAATTCTGGAAATTAAAAAAAATTTGAAAAATTCAGAAATTTTCAAAGATAATTTTTTTTCCAATTTCAAATTTTTCAAAAATTTCCAGAGTGATAAAAATTGATAAAAAAAACAAAACAAATTAACTAAAAATTTTTTGAATTTTTGAAATTCAAAAAAATTATTTTTGAAAAAAAAAATGAAAATTTTCAAAAATTTTCAAAAAAAAAAATTTTTTTCCAATTTTTAGAATTTTTCAAAATTTTTCAGTGATAAAAACTGATGAATAATCAATCAAAATTAAATACTCAATCCTGGAAAATTCTGGAAAATTTTTAAAAATTAAAAAAATATTTTTGAAAAAATGAAAATTTTCAAAATTTTCCGAAAAAAAAAATTTTTTTTTTGAATATTTTAATTTTTAGAGTGATAAAAATTGATGAAATATCAATTTAACAAAAATTGAGAATAAAAAAAAAATTTGAATTAAAAAAAATTATTTTCGAAAAAATGAACTTTTCAGAAACTTTCAAAAAAAAAATTTTTTTTTCAAATTTTTTTAAATTATCAAAATGATAAGAATCGATAAATAATTGATCAAAATAACTACTCAATTCTGCAAAATTCTGTAATTTTTAAAAAATTAAAAAAAATTATTTTTGAAAATATGAAATTTTTCAAATTTTTTCGAATTTTTAGGAATTTTTAGAGTGATAAAAATTGATAAGTAATCAGTACAGATCAAATAGAAAATTCTGAAAATTCTCAAAAATTCCACAAAAATCCTAAAAAATCCCAAAACCATCCCAAAAAATCCTTATCACTCCCCACTCCCTTATCACCTTATCATTTTCCAGAAATCACTCTCGGAACCGATCAGGACCCGTACAACAAGGAGGAACTTGTCAATACCCTAAAGGTAAATTTTTTTCAAAGCTCCAATTTTTTTAATTTTTCAAAAAATGATAAAACTCCTTATCACCAACCCTTATCACTACCACAAATTTTATTTTATCAGTAAAAAATCAATAAAATAAATTTTAGGGTCGAGAACTGGGACTTTTCGTAATCTTCTACATTTTCGCTGTCATGTGCATCGTAATGGCATTCGAATTCTTCAAACCCATCATTTTCACTGATAACTACCCCAACTGATAAGGAATTTATCAAATTCCTTATCCATTATTGATTTTTCCATTGATTTCATCACAACGGGTTTATCGATTTTTTCCGATTTTTTCCAATTTTTTTCAAAAATTCAAAAACCACAATTTTTCTTATTACTTTATTATCCTTATCATTATTATCACCAATTATCACTAAAAATAAACAATTTCAAGTATATCTCTCCAAAAACTGCATAACAGTGTCAAAATTCCGTTCCTTATCCATTTTTCTTATCAGTCCAGCGGGATTACGGTCATGGATCTGGGAAAAATCAGAATTTCAGCAAATTTTGATAAAAACTCACAACATAGGCGATATTATCATCATCAAAGAATAATTCTCCAGTTGAACGGACTTTTTCAAGAACTCTGGGCCAAATGGGTCTGGAAAATTCACTAGAAATGCGTCAAGGATCCAGAAAAGCGCAAGAGATCGAGAAACGCGTCAAGGATAGAAAAAGCGCCGAGGAAATAGATTTGCGTCAAGGATCGAGAAATGCGTCAAGGATCCAGAATTGCGTCAAGGTTCGAGAATTGCGTCAAGGATCCAAAAATGCGTCAAGGATCGAGAAATGCGTCAAGGATCCAGAAATGCGCCAAGGATCCAGAAATGCGCCAGAGATCCAAAATTGCGTCGAAGATCTAGAAAAGCGTCAAGGTACCAAGCATGCGTCAAGGCACCAAGAATGCGCCAATGCACCAAAAGTACGCCAACTCACTTTCCGCCAACATATCCAACTGGCTGCATGAAATCTCCTTGCCTAATCCTCGAATCAAATGTATTTCTGGTCTCTGCAAACCTTATCAGTCGTTATCACCTTCCCTTATCACTAACCTTGCTGATATTTCAAATGATCCAGTAAATCTTGTCTAGTCAATGCAAAAGAGGGAACTGATAAAACTGATAAAATAGTGATAAGAGTAGGTAGAAATTTGGGTGAAATCATTATCATTATCACTGATAAGGGGACTGATAAGAAAAGGGAAAAAAGAAAAAGGAAAATCTAGTGATAAGAAAACTGGATCCAGGGGCTTTGTTTCGAGAAAAACCTGTTGGCGCGTTTCTCGATCCTTGACGCATTTCTAGTGCTTATCAGTTCTTATCAGTTCTTATCAATATTTATCAATTTACACCAAAATTAACAAAAATTCAAAAATTCGACGTCTGAATGTACAAAGTAGTGACACTGCGATGTGGCAACTTGAACTGATAATGATTTCTGTTATCAGCGGCGTCCTGGATGACAACTGTGTGTTCCGTCGAGACCAACTGATAAGAAAATCAATAATCAATCGATAATCACTGATAACAACTCACTGATCCCTTATTCAACATTATTATCACTTTTGATCCGTCTGGATTCAAAAAAGCTGACGATTCAACCTCGAGTTCGATGACATTTAGGGAATGGTCGATTCGGACGGCTCCGGGCTTGATGAAATGACTGAAAAGGCTGAAATTAATGAAAAAAGCAAAGAATTTGAGCAAAAACCATCAAAAACCGTCAAAAAACGACTGAAATCGGTGGAAATGCAAGTGCGCTCCACCGAACTTTCAAGTTCACTGGGGCGCGTTTGCATTTTCAAGTGGTTTTCTGGGGGTTTGGACTTGAAACTGATGAAAACTGCCTAATTTGATTTAATTAGACTTAATTTTACCAAAACCGACCAAAATTAGGCCGATAGTGCAAGTGCGCTCCACCGAACTTGCTCTCTCACTGTTCAATAGAGCACATTTGCATTGTCGATTGAATTTTCGAGGAATATGGTCAGATTTGGGTTGAAATCACTGGATTTGGCCTAAATTGAGCTGAAATGAGCCAAAAACCGAGCAAAATGCAAGTGCGCTCCACCGAACTTTCAAGTTCAATGGAGCGCAGTTGCCTTTTCAAGTGGTTTTTTGTGGTTTTCCAGTCAAAAGTGGGTAGAAAACCCTAAAATTCATCGAAATCGAGCAAAATTAGGCCGATCGTGCAAATGCGCTCTATTGAACAGCGTGAGAGGCAGTTCGGTGGAGCACACTTGCACTATCAGCCTAATTATGATCTATTTGGTAAAATTTGGGTCAAAAACATCAAATTTGGCCTAATTTGACTAAAATCTAGCAAAATTCGACCGATAGTGAAAGTGCGCTCCACCGAACTCTCTCTCCCACTGTTCAATAGAGCACATTTGCACTATTCCACCTCATTTTTTCCCGTTTTTCTCGTATTTTCCACCAAAAAACGGGTAAACCTGAAGTGTGCAATGGCATAAAACATTGGTTGTTTGTAGAACTGTGCAAGTGCCGGAAACGCGATGGTCGGCGCATCGGAAAAGTCCGAAACCCACGACGGACCGCCCTGAGCGTCGAGAACTAGGTTACGGTCAGTCCAGCCGACGACCCAGTTATTTAGGTCCTGAAACGAATGGGTTACGGTTGGAAATATGGGAATTTAGTCAAATTTGGGGAAAAATGGACCATTTTGGACCAATTTTGGTCAAATTTGACCAAAATTGATGAAAAATAGGCCAAAATTGGTCAATTCAGGTCAATTTAGACCAAATTTGAAGAATTTCAACCTGAAAAACATGTTTTTTCGTGTCTTACATCCAAAATATCCGAAACATAGTCCTCTGCCCGATCCCAGCCTCCATACTCGACATTTGACCCGTCGCTGGCCTAAAATTCCCTAATTATCTTAAAATTTGAAATTTCCATGCCTCTGTGCCAAAAATGAAAACATTCGGGTGATTTTTATTAGTCTCATCCAGATGCTTATCACTTTCCGAGTCCTGATAAGAGTGAACGCCGATTCCGGAGACGTAGGCAGCAGCGTCTTTGTCTTTAAGGACCTGGAAGTTGGGGGTTATCAGTTGTTATCAGTTGTTATCAGTGGAGCGCAGTTGCATTACAATGGCAACCGGCAGTCAACAACCGGCCAGCCGCCGTCGACCGCGCGCTTTTCACCGCCCTCGGCGACCTGCTTCGAGCGTGCAGTCATGTCCGAGTGGTTAAGGAGATTGACTAGAAATCAATTGGGCTTTGCCCGCGTAGGTTCGAATCCTGCTGACTGCGGTACCTTTTTGCATCTTTTGCTTGACCTAGTTGACCTATTTTGACTCACTGTATCCGCCCATTTTGGCAGATTTCCTCTGTTATCATCCATTATCAATAGATTCAGGTCCTTGGCAACACTTGAAGCTTTCAGAGCGGGTCCCAAGTCGTTTTTGATGAAATCCCGTTGAGTTTCCGCTGTGAAAAGTGTCGATTGAACCTTATCTTTCTTATCAGAGCCAGTGGTTGGGGAGTTTTGAGAGCTTAGGCCCCAGAATTGAATTCCGGATTTTTGGTATTCTTCGAAGAATCTGGAAAAACAAGGAATTTGACAAAAAATGATTTTTTCAAATTTTTAAAAATTAAAAAATTATTGAAAAATTAGAAATATCACTCTTATCACTAACCTTATCAATTGAATCACATCAACAATTTTTTGAATTGAAAAAAAAATTCCAAAAAAAAAAAATTTTTTTTCGAAATTTTTTTTAATTCGAATTTTTTTTTCAAAAATCAAAATTATCATTCTTATCACTTATCTTATCACTAATCTTATCAATTTCAAGACAAACCTTGTAAAATACGTGGCATAAGCCTTATGATACGTGTCGCCAGCTTTTCCCTGTAGAGCTCCAGGGCCATTCATCTGTTTGGTGGTTTTTAGCCAGCCTAAACACAATTTTCTGCAAATTGTCGTCAATTCTGGTGCACTTGGTGTTTGCGTATATTACACCAGAGTTGACGACAATTTTCAAAAAATTAGATTTTTCAAATTTAAAAAAAAAAATTTTTCCAAAAATTTTTTGAAATTCATTTTTTAAAATTTTTCTGCAATTTGTCGTCAAATCTGGTGCACTTGGTGATTGCGTACTTTACACCAGAGTTGACGACAATGTTCAAAATTTTTTTTTTAAATTCAAAAACTCCCAAAAACCCACCAGGAGCACTCCATGGAACTGCGAAAAGCTTCAAATTGGCATTGTACTTTTGAGCGGCTTGAATGTAAGGAATCTGGAATTCTCTTATCACTCTTATCAGTTCCGGGTTACTGTACCTTCCACTGATAGTCCTCTTTGGTCAAATTGAAATTCTGCATCGCATAGTCTTCAGGAACATCGTTATAGCTGTAGACACGACTGGAAAACTCGGTACTGGCGATTGGAACACGACCGAATTGGAGGTTTAGGCCTGGAAGGATCGAGAAATGCGTCAAGGATCGAGAAATGCGCCAAGGATCGAGAATTGCGCCAAGGATCCAGAATTGCGTCAAGATATTCAGAAATGCGTCAAGGTATCCAGAAACGCGTCAAGGAACGAGAATTGCGCTAAGAGTCTAGAAATGCGTCAAGGTATCTAGAAATGCGCCAAGGAACGAGAAATGCGTCAAGGATCGGGAAATGCGCCAAGGATCGAGAATTGCGTCAAGGTATCTAGAAATGCGCCAAGGAACGAGAAATGCGTCAAGGATCGGGAAATGCGCCAAGGATCGAGAATTGCGTCAAGGAACCAAAAATGCGCCAGGGATCCAGAAATACGTCAAGAATCAAGAAACGCGTCAAGGCACAAGAAATGCGTCAAGGATCCAGAAATGCGTCAAGGATCGAGAATTGCGTCAAGGGAACCGGAAATGCGTCAACGCTCTAGAATTGCGCAAAGGTATCTAGAATTGCGCCAAGGCATAAAAAAAAGCGCCAAGACACCAAAATCACGCCAGCAACCCACCAGAATCCGAAAAGTACTGTCTTATCAGTGTATCAGCCAGCTTATCAGGTAAACTCTTCAAATTCGCTCCAGCTGCATCCGAAAAAGTTGTGCCAAATCCCTGAATCGTTTGGAACTTTTTCGAAGAATCAATCGTCAAGTGAAGGGTCCCGACTGGAATCGATTATTGATTTTTTTTCCAAATTTCAATTTTCTAGAACTCACAAGGCTCCGTATCAGTCGCATAAACCACATCCCGATGAAGTCGTGCTCCAGAATGCGATGACGTGTAAACGGCCGCTTGTCCCATTGTGATGTCCAGAGCGGGAATCTGAATGCATCAGAATTGACGACACAAAACTACAGTAACCCACTTCATCACAGTAATCCATGCCGCATACGCATACTGTACCGGTTTTGAACGATTTTTCAGCGCAATCAGCAGAAAAAACGGGTTCTGGAAATGGGATGGTGGGAATTGTCGTAAGATCTGGTGTAAAGTCCGGAATGCACCAAATACACGGTACTTTACGACAATTTAAAGAAAAATCTTCAAAAAATCTGTAAAAATACAAAAAGTTCGAAATTTGGTGCAATTTGTCGTGAAATCCAATGCAAAATCCGTAATGCACCAAATACACCATATCTTACGACAATTTCCAAAAAAACTCACCAAAACCCAAAAACAGCACTAAAAGAATATAGTTTTGATGTTTCATTCCAAATGGAAACTGACACTTTCTCTGCTTATCAGTTGACCGGTTTTCCGTTTCTGATAAGAGACACAAAGCGAGCCGTAAAGTCTATAGAACACGTGGTCGATGGCATCGAAGTGACGTCAAGGAAATACCGTGGTTTCTGCAAATTGTCGTCAAGTCTGGTGCAAAGTCCGCAAACACCGAAGGCAGCGGATTTGACGACAATTTGCATAAATCCTCAAAACTCTGTATTTTTGGTGAAGTTTTGTGAATTTTGACAAAATTTGCAATTTGTCGTCAATTTTGGTGCATTCTGTGTTTGCGTCCTTCGCACTAAACTTGACGACAAATTGCAAAATCCGCAAACACCGAATGCACCAGATTTGACGACAATGTGCAGAAATCCGAGGAAAAATGGTTTTTATCAAATTTCTTGCAAAAAATATTATTGCCGTCCCGCAGCGAGTCACCTGATGGGTCTCGCCACGAAAATGGTTTTTGGCTGAAATACGGCTTCTGGACGAGGTTTTAGCACTTTTTCTCGTGAAAACGGGTGAAATGAGGTGAATTCGATCATTTCCAGCCAACTTTCAGCAGTTTCCACCGACTTTTAGTGAAAGTGAGGTGTTTTAGGTAAAAAGCGGCAAAATACCCAAAAATCCATGGTTTTGCACTGAAAATTGGTGTAAACGGCTGGAATTTGGTTGGAAATTATTGAAATCATGTCAATTTATCCGTTATTATCATAAAAAGTGTCAAAACCCCGTCCAGAAGCCATATTACAGTCAGAAACCATTGTCGTGGCGAGACCCAACAGGTGACTCGCCGCGGGACGGCAATAATAGCGAAAATTTTCATTTTCTGCAGATTGTCGTCAAGTCTGGTGCAAAGTCCGCAAACACCGAATGCACTAGATTTGACGACAATTTGCAGATTTTCTCAAAATGCACTGAACTTCACGAAAAACCACTAATTTTGAGAAAATCTGCAATTTGTTTTTTTTTTTGAGAAAATCTGCAATTTTTTTTTCAAATCTGGTGCATTCAGTGTTTGCAGACTTTGCACCAAACTTGACGACACTTTGCAGAAAATGAAAATTTTCTGTTCTTTTGCAGGAAATTTTTTAAAAAATCATTTTTCCTTGAATTTCCGCGTATTCCCGTGCATTCGGTGTTTGCAGACTTTGCACCAAACTTGACGACAATTTGAAATTGTGTGATCTAATGTCAATTAATAAAATCTTTATATCTCAATAAAAAATCGATGCTCAATTTCTCTCATCCTTATCGGAATCCATCACGTCTTCTAGACCTTCTTGGAAAGTGCTCCATGGCTAACTTGAAGGTCATTTCCACGTGTCTTCAGGGCGTTTCCAAGGGTTTGAAGGGCGGATGCGTGTTCCACGTGTTCCACGTGGGACCCCTGGGTCACGTGGGACTCTGGGGTCACGTGGGACCCCTGGGCCACGTGTGATCCAACTTCAGCCATCTCATTCAACGAATCGCCCACATTTTTGACTACCAGAAGAGCTTCATCCCAGATTTTTTGAACTTCTAAAAACAAAAATCCAATTTTTCAACTGGTCCATCGTTGGCCCACCTCTGGCACCCAGTTCCAACAGCATTCCAGCCAGATCCACGTGTTTCACGTCATTGTACGATGGTTTTTTATACCCTCGTCGAAAAATGTCCATTGGACATCTTCCTTTCGGAAATTGGCCGATGCAAGCGTGCTTCAGGCCATTGTTTCCAGAAGATTCTTGAGATGGTGGTCCAACTTGCGCCATTGGGACACCGGTGAAGTACTGGGTGCCGGCTGGAAGATTCCGTAGATTCAGAATCCCAGAATCCGCCACGTCAACTCACGTGGGCATGGATACTTGGCGCAGGCGTCGATGACGAGAAGGTTGGTGAGCAGCAGAAGGGTGGTTCCGATGGCTGCAAACGATCAGTGATAAGGATCCCCTTGGATCAAATTACCTCGCATTCCGATGGTTTTTGAAGTGCAAACTGATTTTTCTCCAGTTTTAGGGGTCCTTTATAGGGGAGCTTATCAGTTGTTATCAGTGACTGATATCATTATCAGTTGCTATCAGTAGCTGATAATACTATCAGTTGGTTATCAGGTACTGATTAGAGATCCTTATCTTGATAAAAAAGGTTTTACGCCAGGATGCGTCAAAATCCGTCAAAAAACGGCTAGAATAGGTAAAAATGCAAATGCGCTTCACTGAACTTTCGAGTTCAATGGAGCGTATTTGCATTATCGGCCTAATTTCGGTGGATTTTTATGAAATTTGGTTAAATTCGTGTCAAAAACATTTAATGCGACCTATTTTGAGCAAAACTGAGGCGAAAATCGAGAAAAATGTAAATGCGCTCCACTGAACTCCACCTTTCATTGTTCAATAGAGCTCATTCGCATTTTCAAGTGGTTTTTGCATTTTTTCCTTTGGAAATGATGAAAAACCACTAAATTTGACCTAATTTGCCCCAAATTCCGCCGAAAATCAAGAAAAATGCAAGTTCGCTCCACCGAACTCCACCTCTCACTGTTCAATAGAGCGCGATTGCATTTTCATATCACAAGTCCGCAATTTGTCGTACAAATTGGTGTAAGTGTTTATCAGTTTTATCAGTTATCATTTATCAGTTATCAATTCTTTATCACCAAAGTAACAATTGACCTTGCAGGAACATGAACTTGATAGTGATTCGTTGATAATTGTGCGTCTTTTACACTGATATTGTATGGAGCCAACTAAAATTGATAATTGATATGTTATCAGTCCCTTATCACTAACCAAATTCTTATTCTGAATCACAACAACTTTTGTTCCATCCGGATTCAAAAAAGCCGACTTTTCAACATCACGAGTTGGAACATTGAAGGAATGATCGATTCTAGAGGCACCGGGTTGAATGAAGTGGCTGGAAATCAATCGATAATCAATCAATAATCAATGGAAAGATTGGGAAAAGCAAAAAATTTGAGCACAAACGGTCAAATTTGGGCGAAATTGACCAAAAATGCAAGTGCGCCCCACCGAACTCCAGCTTTCATTGTTCAACAGAGCGCATTTGCATTTTCAAGTGATTTTTTTGAGACTTTTGGGTTAAAATGTTGAAAAACCACAGAGTTTGATCAAAATTGAGCGAGATTAAGCCAAAAATCGAGAAAAATGCAAGTGCGCTCCACCGAACTCTCTCTCCCACTGTTCAATAAATGCATTATCGGCTGAATTTTCATGAATTCTAGTGAAATTTGTGTCAAAAACATCAAACTTGACCAAATTTTATCAAAAACCAGCAAAATTCGCTCGTTAATGCAAGTGCGCTCCACCGAACTCCAGCTTTCACTGTTCATTAGAGCGCAGTTGCATTCTCGGCTGCATTTTGATGAAATTTGGTCAAACTAGTGTCAAAAACATCTAACTTGACCAAATTTAACCAGAATTTAGCAAAATTAGGCCGATAGTGCAAATGCGCTCCACCGAACTCCAACCCTCATTGTTCAATAGAGCGCATTTGCATTTTTGTTGAATTTTGGTGAAATCTAGTCGAATTAGTGTCAAAAACATCAAACTTGACCAAATTTGACCAAAATCCAGCAAAATTAAGGCAATAATGCAAGTGCGCTCCACCGAACTTTCAAGTTCAATAGAGCGCATTTGCATTTTCAAGTCGTTTTTTGTGATTTTCAGGCTAAATGGGTAATGACCCTGAATTTAACAAAATTAAGCCGATATTGCAAATGCGCCCCACCGAAATCCTTCTCCCACTGTTCAATAGAGCGAATTTCCACTTTTCCCCCTCATTTTTTCCCGTTTTTCTCGAATTTTCCACCAAAAAATGGGTAAACCTGAAGTGTGCAATGGCATAAAACATTGGTTGTTTGTAGAACTGTGCAAGTGCCGGAAACGCGATAATCGGCGCATCGGAAAAGTCCGAAACCCACGACGGACCGCCCTGAGCGTCGAGAACTAGGTTACGGTCAGTCCAGCCGACGACCCAGTTATTTAGGTCCTGAAACGAATGGGTTACGGTGGGGAATGTGGAAAATTTGGAAATTCGGGGGAAAATGGCCATTTTTGGTCGATTTTGGACCAATTTTGACCGATTTTGGCCAAAATTGATGGAAAATAGATGAAAATAGGCCAAATTTGGTCTAAATTGACCATTTTCCATGATTTATCAACTCAAATCAGCGTAAACCACCCATGAAACCCAGAAAACCTTACATCCAAAATATCCGACGCATAATCGGCTGCTCGATCCCATGCTCCGTACTCTACAGAGTTCTCCTTGGGTTTGTAGCCTTCGCTGGCCTAAAATAAATGCGAAACTGACTGATAATGATAAGAAATTGATAAAAAGTCAGCTTTCCCGCTCTTCAACACACACTCCCCCAACCCGTCGGCGACTGGCCTGCCGCCGCCGACCGCGCGCTTTTCACCGCCCTCGGCGACCTGCTTAAAGCGTGCAGTCATGTCCGAGTGGTTAAGGAGATTGACTAGAAATCAATTGGGCTCTGCCCGCGTAGGTTCGAATCCTGCTGACTGCGGTACTTTTTTGCATCTTTTGCTTGACCTAATTCTTACCTCCGTGCCAAAAATAAACACATCCGGATGATTTTTATGCGTATCCGTCAGGTGTTTATCAGTTTCATCGTCCTGATAAGAGTGAACTCCAATTCCAGCGACAAAACTTGCAGCAGTGATGTCCTTCAACACAGTATCCGCCCATTTCGGCAGATTTCCTCTGTTATCATCCATTATCAGTAGATTCAGGTCCTTGGCAACACTAGAAGCTTTCAGAGCGGGTCCCAAGTCGTTTTTGATGAAATCCCGTTGAGTTTCAGCGGTGAAAAGCAGTGATTGCACTTTATTTTTCTTATCAGAACCAGTGGTTGGGGAGTTTTGAGAGCTTAGGCCCCAGAAGTCAATTCCAGATTTTTGGTATTCCTCGAAAAATCTGGAAAAAAGAAAATTGGCAAAACAAAATTTTTCAAAAAAAAAAAAATTTTTTTTAATTCAAAAAAAAAATATCAGTCCTTATCATTTCTTATCATCTTTTATCACTTATCTAATCAAAATTCACAAATGAATTTTGAAAACAAAAAAAAAAATTTCCAAAAATTTTTTCCACAAATTTGAAAAAAAATTTTATCAGTCCTTATCAATCCTTATCATCTCTTATCACTAACCTTATCAAATACTTAACATAAGCCGTATGATAAGTTCCCTGTGTATCACCAAGCAAAGCGCCACCTCCCGAAGTGGAATTTGTCGTTTTCATCCAGCCTAAACCCATTTTTCTGCAAATTGTCGTAAGATATGGTGCATTGGTGTTTGCGTACTTTGCACCAGATTTGACGACAATTTTCCGAAATCCCTTAAAAACCCACCAGGAGCACTCCAAGGAACTGCGAAAAATTTCAAATCATGGTTATATTTTTGAGCGATTTGCATGTAAGGAATCTGGAATTTCTTATCATTGTATCATCTTTATCATTTCAGAGTTACTGTACCTTCCACTGATAGTCTTCCCTTGCCAAATTGAAGTGTGTCATACTGTAGTCATCGGGATTATCGTTATAGGTGTAGACACGACTGGAATAGTCATTACTGGCGATTGGAACACGGCCGAATTGGAGGTTTAGGCCTGGAAGGATCGAGAAATGCGTCAAGGATCGAGAAATGCGTCAAGGATCAAGAAATGCGTCAAGGATCGAGAAATGCGCCAAGGATCGAGAAATGCGCCAGGGATCGAGAAATGCGCCAAGGATCGAGAATTGCGCCAAGAATCGAGAATTGCGTCAAGGAACGAGAAATGCGCCAGGGATCGAGAAATGCGTCAAGGATCGAGAATTGCGTCAAGGCTCGAGAATTGCGTCAAGGAACGAGAAATGCGCCGGGGATCGAGAAATGCGTCAAGGACCCAGAAATGCGTCAAGGATCCAAAATCGCACCAAGACACCAAAATTGCGCCAAGACACTCAAAATCGCGCCTTGGACCCACCAGAATCCGAAAAGTACTGTCTTATCAGTATATCAGCCAGCTTATCAGGTAAACTCTTCAAATTCGCTCCAGCTGCATCCGAAAAAGTTGTGCCAAATCCCTGAATCGTTTGGAACTTTTTCGAAGAATCAATCGTCAAGTGAAGGCTGGTTACTGTAAGGCGGGAAATTCAAATTTTCAAAAAAATGGGTGATGTACTTGGATCATTATCAGTCGGATAAACGATATCCCGATGAAGTCGTGATCCAGCATTCGACGTTGTAAAAGTGGCACCTTGACCCATGGAAATGTCCAAATTTGGGATCTTTTTGGAAAAAATGAAAAAATCAATAAATCAATAAATCAATAACCAACCTCATCACACTGTGAAACATCACAAACACATACTGTACCAGTTTTAAAAGTCTTCTGATTACAATCAGCTGATAAGACCTGATAAGGGGTCCCTTAAAAGAAGAATGCGTTAGGGTCCCATAAGGGGTCCTTACCTAAAAGTGCTAAAACAAGGAATTGAAAGTTCATTGTGAACTAGAAGTGTCTTATCAGTTATCACTATATACCAATTTCTTATCAGTGATGATATCACAATCAGAAGCCACACGTAGCCAATGTGACACTTGTGAGAGCACACTTTTCCCTAAATGTAGTGTTTGTGATCGGAATTTTTATCAATTTTTATCAATCCTTATCAATTGTTCATTCAGAAGTGGATTCAGAAGACACAGAAGGGCCAGAATTTTTGAGAAATTTCAAAATATACAAATGTTCGATTCCGCAACGACGCTCCATCGAAATCGAGCCGATTAGACGGTCAGAATGCTTCAAAAGTTGCGGAATGTCGTTGGAATGAAGGGCGACGAGGTAGAAGACTCCAGAATCCGATAGAAGATCCGGGATTTTGGGAAGGAGACGGTCCAACGTGGATCTACCGGTTCGGCCACCGGCATACGTCAGTTCAATGTTGGTTTTGGGTTCTTCTTCGGTTGGCACGTATGGTGGGTTGAAGAGGAGCACGTCGACCTGGAAATGAGATGGTTTTCACGTGAAAAAAGCTTCATTTTCACGTAAAAATGAAAATGACCTAGATTTTTCACGTGAACATGAGAATGACCTAGATTTATCACGTGAAAATGAAAATGACCTAGATTTTTCACGTGAAAATGAAAATGACCTAGATTTTTCACGTGAAAATGAAAATGACCTAGATTTTTCACGTTTTTCTCACCTTTCCCTCCAAATTCTCCAATCCGGCAAACAAATCAGTGCGGACCACATCAATCTTGATATCATTCAATTTGGCCGTCTCCAAAGTGATATCAAGGGCATTAGGGTTGAGATCAGTGGCCATGGAAGTGACATTTCCACCGAGAGCCTGATGGACGAACGTGGAGACGACGCCAGAGCCGCAGCCGATTTCCAGAACGAGTTTCGGGCTTCGCGAACGGATTTCCTGGAAAAATGGGAGTTTTGGGCTTTGTTGAGCCTTTTCAGGCCGTCAGGCCTAGAGATTTCGGGATTTCCAGGATTTTTAGGCCTAGAAGTTTCGGCCTATTTAGGCTTTTTAGGCCGAAGGTTTCGGGCTTTTCAAGCTTTTTAGGTCTAGAGGTTTCGGGCTTTCCGGGTTCATAGGCCCAGAGGCTTTGGGCTTTCGATCTTTTCAGGCCCAGACGTCGTGGGCCTTTTCGGGCTTCTAGGTCTAGTGGATTCCGGCTTTTCAGGCCTACAGGTGTTGGGCTTTTCAGGCCTTCTTCTCTAAACTTTCAAGCTTCCTCTAGGCTTTCAGGCTTTCCCCAGGCTTTTCAGGCCTTTTCAGGCCCATTCAGACCCACCTTGATATCCTTTTCAATCGCATCAATCAACAGAAACGTGTCCTCGGACGGCTCATACACATCATGGGCCCGAATTGCACTCAAACGGTATTGTGGCGTTGGAAGTGACATTTTCCGCCTGGAAAATGGGAAAATTTGAATAAAACTGGGAAAATTCTGAAAAAAATCGAAAAATACGAAAAAGTGTGAAAAAAGAGCCAAAGCTAATCCAATTTCTCATCCGGTTTTTGTCCTTTTTTTGGGATTTCTGGGACCACAAAGTGTCAAGAAATGTGAGATGTGCTTGCACTTTTTCTGATCTTCTTGGACTTTCTCTTTTTTTGAAAATTTTTTTTTGCTACGGTCTCATAAGGGTTATGTTTATTGGAAACAGTCTAAATCAACTGGAAATGAGCTGAAAAACTGAAAAAATTGAAAAATTAAGGGAAAAATAGGATTAATTGGGCTTTTGAGGTAGCGGGATTTCGGAGCATCGTACTAAAATTTTTGAAAACTGGATAAAACGTCTATAATAGAATTTTCTATCTAAAAATAAGGATTTTAGGCCAAGAACAAGTGGAAAACCTTTATTCTGAACAGATTTGGGCCTTTTGAGCCACCGGGATTTCGGAGCATCGTACTAAAATTTCGCATTATCCAATTTTCTCGAAAAAACGTCTACAATTAATTTTTCCACTTGAAAACAGAATTTTTAGGCCAAGAACGAGTGAAAAACCACAATTGTGAACAAATTTGAGATGTTTGAGTTACCGGGATTTCGGAGCATCGTACTAAAATTTCGGAAAAGCCAATATTCTCCAAAAACCGTCAGTAACAAAATTTCCACTGGAAAATAGGAATTTTAGACCAAGAATGAATAAAAATTCTCAATTCCGAACAGATTTGTGATTTTCGAGTTACCGGGATTTCGGAGCATCGTACTAAAATTTTTAAAAAAGCTAACTTTCTCCAAAAAACTGCTAGAATCTAATTTTCCACATAAAAATAAGCATTTTAGGCCAAGAACGAGGAAAAAACCTCAATTTTGAAAAAATTTGAAATTTCATCCAAATCCAAATTTCGGCCAAAAACCACATAGAAGATTCCGTCAAAAAAAAGGCGCCCAATTTTACCCCAAAACAATCAACGCCTTTTCTTCTCAAAAAATGTGCATCTCTTCAACAAAAAAAAGAGGAGATGGCCCTTGGTGGTGCCAGACACGGACCACCCTTTTTTCCCAAAAAAAAAATGTTTTCTCTTCATTTTTTCTCGGGGAAAAGAGATATTGGTCAGTTTTTCTGTGGTCCCGGACGGAAAAATAAGAAGAGGGCGTGGTCCCCGGGGAAGGGACCACTGACCCATCGGGGGGCCACAAATTTGTGTCTTTGACGGAAGAGGGGAAACGGAAAAATGGGCGAAAATAAGGGATTGTCAAGTGGTGGCGTGTTGGGCCACTTCCGGAGAAGAGATGGGTCTAAGGGGGACCACCGGAATCGGAGGGTCCGGAACTTTAGAACTGGAATCAGAATTTAGTGAATTTAAAATTTTCAGTTTTCAATTTTGAAAACCAGAATTTCAGGATTTTAGAATTATTGGGGTCCCAAGAATTTCCAAAACTTCTGATTTTTCTGTATTCTAGGACTTATTGGATTTTCAGAATTCCGAAAACTAAATTTTTTTCTCAAAGTTTTGAAAAAATTGTCGTAAAGTTCTGTGCAATGTACGCAATTTAATGAAACATTGAATTCTACGAAAAATTGCGTACTTTTTTTTTTGAAAATTTAAGAAATTGTAAATATTTCAAAAAACCAATTTTTCTAAAAAATTTTGTAAAGTTTCGTGCAATGACCGCAATTCTAAAAAACACTGGATTTTACGAAAAAATGCGTACATTTCTCAAAAATTTTGAAAGAAATCCCAAAATGTCAATTTTTCGTAAAATTTTTCAAATTGTCGTCAAGTATCGTGCAATGTCCGCAATTTTTCGTGAACACCAGATTTCACGAGAATTCGCGTACCTTTTTTTGAAAATTGTAAAAAATCTCAAAAAACCTTAAATTTCTATTTTTTCTAAAATTGTTCATATTATCGTAAAATCTTGCGCCTTGTCTGCAGTTTCTAAAAACACCGAATTTGACGGAAAATTGCGTACAAAATTTCAAAAATCTCAAAAAAAAAAAATGTTTCTAAATTTTTTTCAAATGTCGTAAAATCTTGCGCATTGTCTGCAATTTTAAGAAACACTGGATTTCACGAAAAATTGCGTACAACATTTAAAAAAAATGAAAATTATCAAAAAACCCAAGAAAAAAATCAAATAAATTCCAAGAAAAAATAATCGGTACCAATAACCAGAAAAAATGGCAAAAAATTACAAAAATTTGAAATTCACAAAAAAATTGCAAAAAAATGGCTAAAAGTTAGTAAAACTTTATATAAAAATCAATTTTTAAAAAATTTTCAAATTTTTCAAGAAAAAAAAGAGGATGACGAGAAAAGTGGGGGGTTGGATCACAATTTCATGGAAATTTTTTTTTAAAAAGAGGGAAAAAAAGAGAAATTTGGCGGGAAAAATACAGAAGAAAAAATAAAGAAATACCCATGTGATAGAAGCATTCTACAGTAATCTAGGTAGCAATTTTTCCAAAAAATTAAAAATTTTAAAAAAAATCAATAAAAAAACGAAAAAATTTGGCAAGTTGGATCAAAAAGTGAAAATTGTCGCAAAATTTGGAAAAAATCGATATTTAAAAAAACTAATCGAAAAATTAAAAAATTACTTTTGGAATGAAAAGAAAGGGGATTTTGAGGTGTTTTTGGGGAAATTTTGATTTTTGAAATTTTCGAAAAAATCAGAAAAAATTGGAGATTATTCCTGATTGAACAACTCGTTCATGGCTTCGTTGACGATTCGATGAGCAATTATTTCCTCGGCATTTTGGGGTTCCCGTTCGATTGGTTGTTGTTGGTTGGTGGTGGATGGAGAAGACGATGAGGAGGCGGATTCTACTGGGGCGGCTGGAAGAAATAGGGGAAAATGGTGTAATTGGGAAAATTCTGAAAATTTGGAAAAAAAAAGGAAAAATGATTTTTAAAAATTGAAATAGGAAATTTCGAATTTTAAAAGTTTTGGAATTTTAGAATTTTTTTACACAGGAACCCGAAATTCTAGAAATCCAGAATTTTAGGATTTTGGGAAAATTTGAAAAATAATTGAAAAAAGAAGAGAATTTTAAAGAATTTCAGAATACGAAAAAATTATGAAAAAATTGAAAATTATGAATTTCAGAATTTTAGAATTCTACAAAAGAACCCAAAGTTTCAGAAACCTAGAATTCCAAAATTTTTGAAAATTGGTATTTTGCAATTTCGGCAATTCTGGATTTTTTTTCAGAATTCCAAAATTCCAGAAATTTTTAAATTTTAAAATTCCTGAATTTTCAGAATCTCTCAAATTTTCAAAAAAAGGAACTCTGCAATTTCGGCAATTCTAGAATTTTCAGAAGCTCAAAATTTTCAAAATGGTCAGAATTTTAGAATTCATACTATTTTTTTTTGAACTTTTAAAAATATTTTTTTTATTTAAAAATTACGAAAAATGTAGTTTTATACAATTTTAGAAATTTTTTTTTTGAATTTTGTATCTTTCTATTTTTTTTTATTTTATGTTGTAAATTTTTTTTAAAAAGAAATTGAAATTGAGAATTTTTTGAAGAAATCCAATATTTACCTGGTTGAAGACTAGGTCCACGTGCATCAAACACACTCGACGGGCTCAGCGGCTCGCTGGTCTGCAAAAAATTCGAGTTTCAATTTTTAAATAATAAATTTAAATTTTCCAAATTTCCTGTAAAAACAGGCATTACACAGGATTTTTACAGATTGAAAAAAAATAATAGTAATAAAATTTTCCAGAATTTTCTAAAATCCATTTTTTTTCCTTACCGGTTGCTGAAACTGATGCAATTCCTGATTCCCAGCAGCTCCAGAAGCATCATTCTCGGCCTGTCTCAAAAGTTCAGCTGCTTCGGCGGCTTCTGCCTCCAGAATCTCGGGTGGCGGTTGGTTGCGGTTGTGGACGGCGACGGTGATGGTTTGCACTTCGACGGTTCCCATTCCGTTCTGCAAAAACGTCTATGAAATGAATAAAATGAAAAAAAAATCTAGAAATACAAAAATGAATTTTGAAAAATGAAAAAAATTGAAAAGAAATTTTTTTGATTTTAAAAAATTCAGAAAAATCTAGAAATTGAAGAAAAATTACGAGAAATTTCAAAAAAATGAAAAACTTGAAAATTGAGAATTTTTTTAAAATTTAAAACTTCCCTCAAATTTTCAGATTTTTATATTTTTCAAAACTTCTAAAAAAAATTTATAGAAATCCAGAAATCACGGAAATTTCACGAGGAATTCCAGAAAAATCAAAAAATTTAAAAATTGAAAAAAAAAAATTTTTTTTCAATTTTTCAATTTTTTTCAAAATTTCAAATTTCCCCCATTTTTTCAGATCTCCAAACTTTTCAAAATTCCTCGAAAAAAGCCCGAAAAATCCCAAAAACCCCTACAAATTGATCAAATTAAGCCAAAACACACGCCTACACAAGATAGTATAGCTGGACACCGGTTAGGAAATCAAGTTAACGGTTCATACTGAGTTCAAAAATAAAACTCATTTCTGAGTTTCACGTGAAGAACAGGTTTCGTGCAAATGGAGAAATTAGTTAACCCGTGTTGATACTTTAACTACTCATTGCAGTTCAAAGCGTGAACTCGTTAGACTTCTAACCGGTTAATCAAACCAGTTCGAAACTAGCTAAACGTGACACTAAGTACTGACCGATGATTGGGAGTCTTGTTCCGGACCGGAACTTCCGGTGAAACTCAAGACTCTATTATTGCCGTCCCGAGGCCCAGTTTCCACCAATTTTCAGTACAAAAACATGCATTGTTGGGTATTTTGCCGCTTTTTACCAAAAAAGCCGCATTTTCACTAAAAATCAGTGGAAACTGCTGAAATTCGGCTGAAACCTTGTCCAGAAGTCGTATTTCAGCCAGATACCATTTTCGTGGCGAGACCCATCTGGTGACCCGCCGCGGGACGGCAATAATACTCTTTCTCAATCCTTATTGATGACTATGGGATCTTCAAGTCAATCTGACGACTCTAAACCGTTTTAGTAAAGCGCAATTTTGAATGGTGTTTTTTATGGTAAAAGGGTAAATTTAACCAGTTAAAACTCGAGTTAAACTGGAAACCAAACTCACGTTCAAAAATTTAACCGGTTAAAACTGCAAGTTCTTCGGGCGGTTAATTTTTGAACGACTAGTCTTCATTTCTGGACGATTTGAAAAACCGTTAAAATCAATTTGACCGGTTTGAACTCGTTTTTAACGTGAAAAATTGAACCGGTGTCCAGCTATACAAGATACTCTTTCTCTACTATTCATTAGGATTAGGATAAAAGGAAAATAGTCAGGGGATGGACCAGAGATGGACCAGAGAGGAAAGTTAATTGGATTGGGACAAGAAGGGGGGAGAATTTGGAAGTTATTTAGTCATCAGTTGGAAACAGAAGAGAAGAAAAAAGTTGGTCGAAATGGTCTAGAACAACAGTATCCAGAATTGCGTCAAGGCACTGGAAATGCGTCAAAGCACCGGATCCAGGAGTGCATTAAGGATCAAGAGAAGCGCCAGAGAACTAAAATAGCGCCAAAGATCGAGGAATACGTCAAAGTATCCAGGAATGCATCAGAGGATCCAGAATTGCGTCAGAGGATCTAGAAAAGCGCCAGGAAACTAGAATTGCGCCGGGGATCCCAGAATGCGCTAGGGTTCCCAGAATGCGTCAGGACATCGGAAATGCGTCAAGAAAAGCGCCAGACAACCAGAAAAACGCCAAAAGACACCAGAAACGCGCCAGCACCCCCTGAATCACTCGAAAAAGTTGCAGTTTTCGTATCAAAAGCTTCAAAACCCCACTACAACATCCCGGAAACGCGTCAGAATCCCCCAGAATTCCCAAAGATCAGCTGACAACGGAAACAAACAAACAACAACTACTGATTGTCGGACCGAACCCGGATTTTGACTAAATTTAGTCAAAAACCATTGAGAAAGCACCTGTTTCAGATTTTCAAATAAGGGAATCCACCTGTTCTAGTCTATTATTAACCAAAACGATGAAATTAGCCTAGGATCACTGAAAAAAGCTAAAAATCCAACTGAGCTTCACCAAAAACTGCTAGAAGACGAAAATGAGTCAAAACTAACGGAAAACTTGTGAAAATAAGCCAATTCGATGGGGAAACAGGCTTAATCAAGGAAAAACCGCCTAGAACTCGAGAAATCGAGCTAAAACTGGCAAAAATGAGCTAATTCGACGGTAATTAGACTAAATTGGGAAAAATCTACTTCGAATGGGAAACTGCCTAGAAGACGAGCTGAAACCACTGAAAATCAGCAGAAAACTGGTAGAAAAGAGCCCATTCGACGGAAAAAACGGCTAAATCCAGGAAAACCCATCAAAAGTGACTGTGAAATGTCAAACATTCAATTCAAACTGTAGATCCGTCTAGAAATCGAGAAACCGAGCTGAAACTACTAAAAACCAGCAGGAAACTGGCAAAAATGAGCCAAATTGGTGGAAAACTGGGATAAATCGAGGAAAAAACGCCTAGAAACAGAAAAATCAGTCTCTTTCTAGGTAAAACCAGCAAAAATGGTCGAAAAATGCCAAAAATCCACCAAAAACCACCAAAATCAAAAACTTCAGAAAAACAGTGTGCTCGCAGTGCTGCTGCTCCAAAAATAGCGGACGAGTGGGGTCTCGGCACGAAAATAAACCGTTCGGCGGCCGCCGGTCAGCTGTGAGTGTCTAAGGGAGAGAAAGACAAACAATTCTATTTGGTTCTTCGGGGTGGAACGAGGAGGTGAATAGTGTTATTTGCACAAGAGGGCCATATCACGGAGGTGCATGTACCGGAAATTGAAAATACGAGAAAACTGCAGGAGAATGAGTCAAAAACAGTAGAAATATGGTGTTTTGACTAGGGAAATGAAGGAAAGAAGGTCTAGAAACTCGAAAAACAGCCCTAAAGTTGGAAGAAGGACCTAGAAACTGGAAAAAGGGCCTCAAAACTAGGAAAAGGGCTTAAAAGCTGAGAAACGGGCCTAAAAGCTGGAAGAAAGGTCTAAAAACTGAAAAGAGAGCCCTGAAGCTGGGGAAAGACCTAGAAACTGGCTAAAAGTCCTAAAAACCAGCAAAATAACCTTAAAACTGGAAAAAAGAGCCTCAAAACTGGAAGAGAAGCCTATAAACTGGCTGACAGGTCTGAAAACCAGCAAAATAGACCTAGAAACTGGGAAACAAAGACCATAGAACTGGAATAATGGGTTCAAATCTGGAAAAAATGCCTACAACTGGAAGAATAGTCCTAGAACTGGAAAAACCGCCATAAATCTGGGAAAAATGCCTAAATACTGGAAAAAGTGACCTAAAACCGTGAGAAATCTGTGAAAACCCCTAGAAAATGGTGATTTCTGCCAATTTTTTGCTAAAACTATCACCTGACATAGTGATAACTCCTAATTATTATAGTCAGCTTATCATCATTATCATTACCACCTCATCATTCCCTAATCAATTGCCTTTTGCATATTCATGAGGAGAATGATAATGAGTCACGAGAAAAAAGTGGGAAAAGGGGAGAGAAGTGTCATGAATTATGAATCAGGAACACACACACACACACGTAGGGCATCAGAAGTCACGTGACGGATTCAGAAGTTGTTCCAGAACATTCAGATGACGTCAGGTTCAGGAATTCCAAAAGATTCAGAAGTCCTTTCAGAACTTTCAGAAGAGGATTCTGAATCTTCAGAATCATTCTAAAGTCACGAGGGGGAATCCTGAGAATTCAGATGAAAGAAGTAGGCGGATTCAGAAGTCCTTTCAGAACTATCACAAGTTTCAGAATTACTTCAAACTGATTCAGAATTTTGTAAAAAATTGCATTTTGAAGATTCAGAATTCTCGAAAGATTCAGATTCTCCAGATGAGGAATCAGAATTCTTCCAGAAAGCTACAGAACATTCAGAAAACGTCAGATTCAGAATCCCGTCTTTAAAGTCACGAGGCACTTCAGAATCCTTCCAGAACTTTCAGAAAACTTCAAGATATTCAGATGACGTCAGAAACCCCAATAGATTCAGAAGTCCTTACAGAATCCGAAGAATATTCCAGAGTTACTCCTAAAGATTCAGAATCTCAAAAAAATTGAAACTTGAGGATTCAGAATCATTCCAGAAGACTTCAAAATATTCAGATGACGTCGAATTCGGATTCAGAACCCTTGCAGAATCTTCTGAGGACAACATTCAGATGACGTCAGATCCAGAAGCCCTAAAAGATTCAGAATCCTCCAAAATTCTTACAACGGCTTCTGAATCTTCAAAATCCTTTCAGAATCGTCTTCTGACGATTCTGAATCTCCAGAATCCTCTAAAAATATTCTGATGACGTCAAAATCTCCCCCTCTTCCGCTCGCCTTCACAATTCTCCAATGAAACTCTCTATTATTAGCGTCAAAAGAGAGGGTGTCTTCTGATGAATCAGAATAATGAGAATTTGAAGACTCCAGATGCTCCAGATGACGTCATCTGGAGCCAAATCCAGAAAATACGAGAAAAACCGCAATTTTCCCCCAATTTTCAATAGAAAAACGGGTTTTTGACCAACTTTTCATTGAAAAATGACGATTTCCGCTTTGGAAATGTTTGCCTAGAATAACCAATGAATAGACGGGTCGAAAGAGGACAAAAGTGCCGATTTTGAGTGGAAAAATGCGGAAATTTCGGGATTTTTGAGGAAAAAGCTAGAAAATCCAGGAAAAATGGCAGATTTTCGTGGCGAGACCCGGAAAAACTGGAAAAAAGATGGAATTCGTAAGATTCGGAGAGAAAAGGAAGTGTGAAATGCGGCCAGCGAAAACAATGAGAAATGAGCCGGAAATGGGGAAGGCAGAGGAAGGGGAAATTGATTGGAAAATCTGGGGGGAGCGAAAATAATTTATGGTTTTTTTTCTTTTGGGGGAACGATGCTCCGAAATAACGAGGTACAAGGGATTTTTGGGAATTGGAATTTTTAAAAAAATATTTTTAAAAATAAATGTTGAAAATTTGAGATTTTCTTGTGGGTTTTGGAGCATTTTTGGGCTCATTTCTGGATTTTTCGAATTTTCTGATTTTTTTATTTTTTGAATTTTTCGAAATAATTCATGTTTTTCTGGAGCATTTTTGAGCTCAGTTCGGGATTCTTCAATTATTTTTTTGATTAAAAAAAATTAGAATTTTCTAATTTTTCATTCTGGAGCATTTGAGGTCATTTTTCAAAATTTCAAAGTCAAGATTTTTTCTCTGGAAAATTTGAAAAAAAAATTGGATTTTTCAGTGATTTTAGAGCATTTCTGGGCTGATTTCGAAATTTGAGATTTTTCTGAATTTTTTCGAAAATTTTCAAAAATTCATAATTTTATTCCGGAGCATTGTTAGGACTTTTCAAATTTTTTTCTCTAAAAAAATTGAATTTAATTTTCCGAAAAAAATTCAGAGCATTTTTGGGCTCATTTAGGGAATTTCTATTATTCTGAAGGTTTTAAAAAAATTTCTAAAAATTCATAAATCAAAATTTAAAAAAAAATCACATTTCTAGTCTTCCACAAAATTTTTCAAAAATTAAAAAAAAAAATAATAAAAATAAAAAAAATTCAGTTTGGAGCATTTGTGAGCTCAATTATGGCAATTTTTTTATTTTTGAAAATTTTTAAAAATTTAAAAATAAATTTTCGAAAATTAAATTCATCACCGTTATAGCGTTATTTCGGAGCATCGTACTAACCAAAAAAAGCCAAGAATCTTCCAAAAAATCCGCGAAAAAATCCCCCAACTCCACAAACTTTCCCACAACCAAAACCGCTTGTTTTTCTCCAATTCTTCCCATTTTTTCGTCGAGTTGAGTACTCAAAAAGCTCAAAAACACATCATGAAAATAGCTTTGTGAGAGAAAAAGGAAAAAAAAGAGGAAAGGAAGAAAAAGAAGAAAAATAGGGAAAAAAGGAAGAAATGATGGTGCGTAATTCAATTTTCGCCGAATTTTTCGTTTTACAGGCCAAAAAAAAGGGGGAAAAAGGAAAAAATAAGAAAAATGGATGGGAAGAAGAACTTCTCCATTTTCGCCTTTTTTGGCGGGAAAAACATGCGAAAAATGGGAAAAAATGGGGAAAACATGAGAAAAACAGGGTAATTCTTGAAGGGAATTGGGTTTTTTTGGGCTTTTTTCGAGGAGAAAAAGCCATTATTTTTGTGGTTTTGTGGGGGTTTTATGAGGGAAATTTTATGGGAATTTATGGGATTTTTCGTTTTTTGTTTTGGAAGAAAGTTATTGATTTTTAGGAGTCTGGAGAGAAAAACATTATTTTTCGAAATTAAAAAAAAAACTGTCAAAAATCTTGGCGAGACCCAGAAATTGAGGAAATAAAATTTTCAGAAAAATCAGAAATAGAACAGAATTGAAAATTTTGAAAATCCGCTGAAATGTGAAATTTTTTGAAAATTCAAATTGTGCCAAATTGTCAAAATAAAAATACTTTTCAGAAAATTCAGAAATAATTATTTTGAACATAAAATGAAAATTTCAGTTTTTTTCTACTTTCAGAAATTATGAAAAAATTGGAATTTTTGAAAAATTTTGAAATTTGAAAAATTGTGGCGAGACCCCAGAAATTGAAAAAAAAAATTCCAGAAAAATGAAGAATATTACAAAATTGTACTAAAAATTACAAAAAATTCTAAATTCATTTAAAAATTTTTAAAGAATTAAAATTCCAGTCTGGAAGTTTCCAAAAAAAGGCACAAAGCTCAAAAAAATTCAAATTTCATGAAAATGGCATGGAAAACTTCAGAAAATCTTTGCAATAATTTGGAAAATGGAAAAATTTCAGAAAATTCCAGGAAATTCAAAAAAAAAGTCATATTTCCAAATTCCCAATTCCATTTTTTTTTAAATTATTTTTTTTGATTCCAAATTTCTCATTCTAAAAATTTTTTGATTTAAAAAAATTGCAAAAAATTGGGAATATTTCCAAAATTTTCCAACTTTTTAAAAAATAAAAAAAAACCATTCCAGCCCTAAAAAAACTCCTTCAAAACCCCAAAAAACCTCTAATAAAGTTCAAAAAACCACCAAAAATTCAAAAATCCAGCGGAAACCCGAACTCTTTTTCTCTCTATCCCTTCACCTCTTCAGAGGTTCTAATATCCATAATTCATCAAAAAAAAGGCCGTAGATGAGAAAAAAAACGGAAAAAGGAGAGAGAAAAGCCATGTTTCCACTCATTTCATCTCACACATCTCACAGCTTTTTATGCCAGGTGAAAATGACATTTTCATGGCCTGAGGGGACGGATTCTGAGAAGAAAGGGGGCGGAGCCTGATTGGCCAGAGCAAAAAGGGGTGAAAAAGAAGAGGAAAAACGGGGAAAAGGATGGAGAAGAAGAAGTGGGTGACGAAGGAGAAGAAGGAAATGAATGATGACGTCATCAGATGAGCTCTAGGAGCCGCCACGCTAAGATTCTGAATTTTGGAGAAAATGAGAAAAGATGGAGGGGATTGAGTGAGATTTTGCAGAAGAAAATGGGAGAAATTGACTAGTTTCCTGATGGGTCTCGCCACGAAAATGGTTTCTCGCTGAAATACGGCTTATGGACAAGGTTTTGACGCTATTTTTGATGGAAACGGGTAAATTACATGAATTCGATCATTTCCAGCAGTTTTCACTGATTTTCATTGGAAAAACATGATTTTAATGAGTTTTTAGTGAAAATTACTGGAATTTGATGGGAAATGATAGAATTCACCCGTTTTCATCAGAAAAAGTGTCAAAACCTTGTCTAGAAGCCAAATTTTAGCTAGATACCATTTTCGTGGCGAGACCCAACATGAGAACCCGCCGGGGGACAGAATAATGAGGGGATTTTGAAAAAAAAAGGAATATTACTTGGAAAATTGCAGAAAATTGCAGAAAACCTTGTAGATTTTGGCAATTTTTCAGTGTAAATTTGAGATTTTTTGGAAAAATTGGAAAAAAATTCAGGAAAATGTTAGAAAATTACTATTGTTGTTTTTTTTTGTTAGGGATTTCTCAGAAAACAAATAAATTTTTAAAGTTTGAGAATAGCTGAAAATCTAGCAGATTTTGGGAATTTTTCAGAAAAATCGAACTTTTTGAAAAATTTGAAAAAAAAATTAGAATTTTTTTTTTGGAAAAAACATTAAAAATCGCTGTTTTTATTACGATTCTCATTTTTCTAAAATAATAGACTTTTTTAAAAAAAATCTCAATTTTCAGTAAAATTTTCAAATAATTTTTTTTCAAAAAAAAAATTGAAAAAGCGCTAAACAAAAGTTTCCCGTTTTTTCCAGCCTCGTAAGACTCGTTTATTAGGTTCAGAGACTGCATTTGAGCAAGAAAAAGGGTGAAAAGAGAGAAAAAGAAGAAGAAGATGTAGAGGCATGGGAAAATGGAATGGGGGGGGGCCTTCTGGTGGGTCCCCGGAAAACTTTTTTTCGGAAAATAATGGGTTTTAGCGGCAATTTTGGGTGGGAAAATGAAGGAAAAACGGGAGTATTTTGGATTTGAACAAGAAAAATAATTTTATTAAAAAAATGAAAAAAAAAAATTTTTTTTTCGGAATTTTCAAAATTTTCCAAAATTTTAATTTTTTGATTTTTATTAATTCCACATAATTTTTAATCATTTTTTCACTCAAATTTGATAAAAACTAACCTGCGGTGCGTGTAGATCCGCTAAAACTTGTGAAACACGATCTTGATACAAGATGAGCGGCATTTCGTAGTGATGGAAGAAGTAGATCATCGAGTGCTGAAAGGAAAAAATGAAAAAATGGAAAAATGGGTCTTGAAGCGAGAATATGATAAAAACAACCAAAATTGGGAGGAAAAGCTGAAAGTAAAAAAAAACACACAGAAAATTTTTATTTTTGAAAAATGCAAAATTGAAAATAAAAAAGAATTTGTGAACTTTTTTATTTATTTTTGGAATTTTCAGAATTTTTCAAATTTTTATCAGTTTATCAAGTTTTTTAACTGATAAAAATATTTATCAAATTATAAAAAAATTTCGAAAAATTAAATTTTGAAAATTAAAAAAAAAAAATCGAAAAACCGATTTTTTTTTAAATCAATAACAAATATTTTTGAACATCAAATCACTTTTATTTTTATCAATTTATCAATATTCAACTGATAAACATTTACCAAATTTGTAAAAATTTTTCAAAAAATCAAAATTTGAAAAAAAAAAATCAAAAATTTGGAAATAGAAAAAAGTTTTTTTTTTGTTAAAAATCAAATCACTTCAATTTTTATCAGTGTATGCATTTTTAACTGATAAAAATACTGATCACAATTTTTGAAAATTTTCAAAAATCAAAATTTGAAAAAAATGAAAAATTGAAAATTAAAAAACCGATTTTTTATTTTTTCAAATTTTTCAAAAATATTTTCAAAATCAAATCGATTCAATTTTATCAGTCTTTCATTTTTTTTTATATTTTTCCAACTGATAGGATTGCTTATCAATTTTTAGAAATTCCAAAAACTCACCAAAATAAACATGGAAGCCGTCAGGAGTGCCAATCCGCCGTACTGTCCCGCAAATCGGTACTGATAAGAGTAGAAGAAGAACTGATAAATGTAGAAGAAGCGGAGCCAGAACTTTTTCGAAGTGGCCGAGTGACAACAGATGGCATCGTACTGATCAGCGACCCAGACGATCAGAATCACGTAGAACGCAATGGAAGTGTCGTTGAACACCTCGGCCATTATGGCTTCCATGCCTGAAACACCTGTGTTGATTAGGGGAAGTGATAAGGAGCTGATAAGGAGCTGATTACGTGAAAAATCTAGGTCATTT